>PVKZ01000569.1:640090-725243 GCA_004027375.1 Macroglossus sobrinus | reverse complement strand
CCCACACCCCCCACTACTCTCCCATCCCCCACTACTCCCTGTCCTCCAGCTACTCCCCACACCCCCAGCTACTTCATGTGCTCAGCCATGTTGAAGCACCAGACATGCCTCTCAGAATCCACAGTTGTTCTCTGTCCTGGCTCAGCCACAGTACCCGGTTATTCCAGGTGCCGGCTGCATCCCCATCTCCGATCCTCTGCAAACTCCCAGCTACACCACACGCCTGGTTGTCACGCCTGTGTCCAAGGCTTCAGACCTGACTGTGCCCAAGCCTGGTTACTCACTGAGCCTGCTTCCTTTTGCCATGTGTTCTAGCTCAGTTATCCCCCAGTTCCCTAGTTAAGTCATCTATCCAGATTCCCCTTTTGTCTCAGCCACTCCCAGAGCTCCAGCTATGGCTAAACCCCAGATATTCTGCATACTCCCCCCAAACTCATTATCCTCATGCCCCCAGATACTTCTCAAGCTCACTTACTCCTCTGACTCAACCACTACCTGAGTCCCAGCTACTTCTCATCCACGAGTTGACTCACCTTGCTTGGTGCCAATCACAATCCCTGTCCTTGGTCACTGAAGTGTGACATGGCCCTGTTTCTCCCTGGGGGCACTGAAGGAACTCCCCTTTTTCAGCAGGACACTGAGGCCACGAAGCAAGGCCTGGCTGGACCCTCGGGCTTGGCACCCAAGTTTCTCCCTCTCACCCCCGGGGCCCGGCGGGCAGTACCTGCCCCATCTGTGCTCATGACATTGGCTCCATGTGCCAGCATCACCTCCAGACAGCTGGCTGCCCCCCTCATGGCCGCCAAGTGGAATCTGGGGGTCAGAGGTGAGAGGTCAGTGGCAGGGTAGTCAGCTCTCAGCCATCACCCCGTCCAGGCTGTGGGCACTCACGCGGACTTGCCCTCGGGGTCCAGCTTGGTGGGCACCAGCCCTTTGCGGATGATGAGGGAGGCCACCCGGGCAGCGTCATTGTTCTCTACGGCTTGCAGCAGCCGCTCATCACTTTTGCTCCAGTCCTGGCTCTGGGGGATACACCCAGAGGACCATGAGACTGGCAGCCACTGACCCCTCCCTGCCCACCCTGGCAGGGGCTCTGGGCTCTCACCTCTGCCCCTGGCACTTGCCTGGTGCCTGCCTCTGGCTGCAGGCTTCGGGAGGGGGCAGGGGCCGCAGGGCGGGCAGGAGCCAAGGTCAGTGGGGCTGAGCCGCAGCTGTAGGGGGAGGTGGTCCTGGGCAGGGGCCTGATACAGTGTCCCCCAAGACTGTGCCCTGCAACATCTGCCCCCAGGCCCATCGCCCCAACTGTCCATCCAACACGCAATGCCAGCATCCTCCAATTAAACCATTCCAGATCAGCCCCCAGCATCTTTCCAAAAATCATCCCATACCTACGCCCCCAGCCTGTCCCTTAGTGAATGGCCACCCTTTCATCACCCCATCAAACTGACTAGCATGTCTTTCCGAACTCCCCTCAGAAGGCTTCTAGTAGAAACCCCTAAAGTGTCCCTTAAAATGCTCCTCAGAACCATCCTCTGCCATCTATCCTACTGCTGGCCCTAAAAAGCCACAATTGTCCCCTAAATGTCCCCCAAGATCTGTTTGCCAAAACTATTGCCTTAATGCATTCCAAAATGGCCTCCCCAAGGTCTTGATGTGTTTTCCAAAATCATCCCCCTAAATGAACACATCATTGGTCCCAAAAATGTCCTCCCGCAAAATTTTCAAATGTCCTCCAAAACTGTTCTCCAAATGTCAATATCTTTTCCCAAAAATGGTTCCCCAAAATAGCATCCAAATTGTCCCCCCAAATGATATCATCCAAAACTGTCCTTCCAAATGCCCTCTCAATTCTCCTAAGTGTCCCCATCTGTCCTCAAAGTCCCCATCTATCTCCCCAAATGCCCCATCCATCCCCCCACCTCTGCCCCTTCCCTGCTCACCTTTCCCAGTTTGGGGGTGGGGGGTTGGGGCCCAGCACGGTCAGGGGGCGGGGAGGGGCGGGACGGGGAGAGGAGAGATAGGACGGAGCCCCACCTGCTCCTGAGCCCCCTCCCCTGACCCTACCACGAAGGATGTGGCGCCGCACAAACACAGCTGCTTCATGGCGTCCAGGGCACCCGGCAGCCTGGCTCTGGGTGGTGATCGGCGGGAGGGGTCGAGGGGAGGGGCCGGCGCTGCCAGAGCCAAAACATGCCCCTCCCCCACAGTGTGGAGAGAGCCAGGGAGGGATCTGGGGGAAGAGAAGGGGTGCCACTCTGGCCAGATCTGACCCGGTGGCCCTGAAAAGGAGGTGGCAAAGCAACTCTGGCTCACTTGCCCCTGCAGGCTGCCCACTGGAACTCCACACACCCGCCTTCCTGATCTGCCTTCGGCATGGCCCCCACCTCCTCGGAGCTGGCTGGGGGCGCACAGGTGACCGGGACCTGAGCCCTGGGCAGACAGCCTGGCACTGCCTCCCTGCGGTCCCGGCTCACTCACTCCTCAGGCACTGCTCACATACTCACTGCCCCATTAATTCACTCATTCATCTCTATTCATTCATTTACTGAACTGCCAGTGAGCTCTGCAATCCAACAAACCGGAATTTAAACCCAGGGCCTCGACCTCCCAACCCTGGCTTGTCCCACCTTTGTTACAGCCAAGATCCTCACCTGCTTTGGGCTTCACTTTCCTCATCTGGGAAAGGGGTTTCGTAACAGCAGCTGCCGTGGGAGGCTCCTGGGGGACCACACAAAGTACTACATGCAAAGCATGGGGCACAGTGGCTGGCACACAGGAAGTGTGCCCAAAGTGTGGCTTCACTTACCACAGAAAGACGTGGTTGGGCCCGCGGCAAACCTAATGCTGAATTCTGGGACGCAGGACATACTAGCTCCTTAGTTAAACCACTGACAGAGAGAACACAGCCTTCAGCCCTCACCGCAAGAGGCTGGCTTGTCCAGGGAGGAAGCTGAAACAGATTCCCATGCTCAGGCTCCAGGTGTCCCACTGCCTTTGGCCTGTCCTGGGTGCTACCCCAGCTCAGACACCCCACGAAGCCCCGGCAGTGTGCCGTGGGTGCCGCCAGCCTCCCCCAGGGGCTCAAACCAAGATTCAGCATCATCTGACCCCTCTCTCTCACCCCACACCCGGTCCACTGGCTGGACACTCGTCTAGGTCCAGCCCTTCTCGCCATGGTCCAGCCCCATCACTGAGAACTTCTCTGGGGGATACTTCTTCCCCCATCTCCTGGTTTCTGCCCCCACCTCCTTCATCCCCCATCCTTTATAAGACCCTCTCTCTCTCCTGCTCCAAAGCTTCCCGTGATCTCACTCAGCACGACATGCTGACTGCTCACAAGGCCCAGGTCCCCTGCAGCAGGGGACCACCCTGCCTGATTCTGTCCTGCTCACGAGCTCAGCATGGTTTTCACACTTATGAGTGATTGGAGGTAAAAAATCAAAAGAACAATAATATTTCTTGACACATGCAAATCGTGTAAAATTCACACTTTGGTGTCCATAGTGAAGCTTTACGATGGATGGAGCCACATCCATTTACAGACCGCTGCCCACGAGCTATGATGTCAGAATTGACAGCAGGCCCTGGAAGCCAGAAACTTTACCTGGCCCTTCCCAGGAGGAACGCCCCTATCCCTGCTGTGGGCAGTCTCGGTCAACCCCCTCTGCGCATCACCCCCTCTTTTCGCCGACCCAATCCGACCTGTCACAGTGGCCTCCCGTCTGTCTTCAGATAGCTCTGTCTCTGCTATGAGCCTCTGCGCAGTCCTGTTCCACATGGCTGATCACTGCTGCCAGCACTGGAACCCGCCCCTTCAACCCCTGCACTGTCCCCTGACCCCTCAGCAGTGTTTATTTCTCCTCTGTTTCTCTTATGGTCGGGGATTTGGGTCCATCTCGATCACTGCTGTATCCCCAGGAGGTAAGGTGGGGTGGGTGGGAGGGGAGGATTCGACAGGGTCCAGTTAGGAATGGAAATGCGGGGATCCTCATTCAAAAAGTATTAACAATGTCAAGATGATGAGAACAGTGTTAAGTTAAGCGAGTACCTACAACATAACCTGGCACACAGTAGGTCCTTAATAAATGTCTGTCGAACAAATTAAAGAAATGGTTGACTCTGGAAAATAAATATGAGAGGTGGGAGGGAGGGAAGAGGAGAGGGAGAAAAAGACTTTCCAGCAAGCACTGAGGCACTGGGAGTCTCCGGAGCTCTAAAAACCCCAATCTTCTTGGGAGGTTGGGCTCACGGCCCCAGTTAACTCCCATTTGTCGGATGTGAACACTGAGGACCCTGGAACAAGAATAGAGACCTGCTGGCTTTGAAGAAAAGGCAGTACGGGAGAGGCAGAGCGGGGAGCACACATCGGCAGGAGGGGAGGGCGAGGACTAGGTCTGGGGCACGGGCCAAGGTGCAGGATGAGGGGAACAAAGGTCTGCAGAGCCCCAGGCGGGACCACTGCAACCACGGTGTTCGCTTTCTTCCCTCGAGGAGGTGAACAAAAGCTAAACCTGACTCCGCTGCGCGGAGAAACCGGAGCTGAGCCACAGAGACCAACACGGACACGACACCCCGGCATCTGCTGTCCCTCCCCAGGTGGGGGAAGGGACGGCAGATGCCAGGGTGTCCATGTTGGGGCAGGGGCCGGAGGACAAGCTGCATCCGTTCCACCCTCCAGCCTTGCCGGCCCACCACAGGCTTCTCCCAAGAGGAGCAAATTGTCCCTGCCCCATGCCAGACACGCCCAATGGCCCTACGCTAGGTCTGACATTTTAATACCTGCCGGATCCCTCTACGCCCCTCTACGCCCGCCACCCTGCAAAACACACCCACGCCTAGAATTAGAAGACTTTTTTTTTTAGCTACACAAAACTTTGGAAAGCTTTGATTTCGATACGAAAGCTTTTGATTTTGAAACGATCATTTGGTTTGGCTTACTACCAGCTACAACTTTTCAGAAATTCTTGGGGGGCTAATGCGAAAAATCTACGTTAGGACTTGATTTCCAACTGTAGGAGAAACGTTAGGGCCATTCCACAGCGAATGTTATGTTCTGTCGGAGGTGTGTGAGCCATTTATTCTTTTTCTTTCTTCTCTCCCCGCCCTTCTTTCTCTCCTCTTTTCAGTCAATGCACTTCCAGCCCTCCCTCCAAAAAAGGCCCAAGTCCTGTTCACAGTAGTACAGCCCTGGGAGAAGTCTGGTGTCTCACTTTCAAGCTGTGTGCCCTTGGGCAAATTCTTTAACCTCTCTGGGCCTCCATTCTTCATGGATAAGGAGGGATAATAAAAGCTACTACCTCATAGATTGTTAAGAGAATTAATTCCATTAGCATCTGCAAGGCACAGGGTAAATCAAAACAAAAATAAAAATGAAATAAAAATGAATTCAATAACATTTAATTTACAAATTAAGATAAATTTGAAAATGAAAAGGAAAGTTAAAATCAATAAATAACAAAAATAAATAAAATAAATTGGGAAAACTGAGGGAGCCCACAGAACAGGTGGCAGCAGACCCAAAGTCACCCAGCTTGTGTGGGACAGGATTCAAACCTAGAGGTATCTGACTTTAAAATCGGGCTTGTGGCCCTGACACCCTCTGTGGCTTTCAAGGATTCCTCTGCCCTCAGCTCCCTACCACACACGCTCTCTGCACCTGCCAGAAAAACTTACTTATCATCCCATATGCCCCCGAATTAACCAGGCTTGACCCAGCCTCCACGTGGGCCTTTGCCCACACCGGTCTCTGTCCCTGTCCCTTGTGCCTCGCTTATCTAAGTCATCTTGGTCCTCCCAGGCTCTCTCCAGCAATGCAGCCTCCAGGTAGCCTTTTCCATCGCCCTGGGCTATGCCTGCCACATGGGAGGCCCTGTCACCTGGCGAGAGTCTAAGGACTCTGCAGTTAGGCACAGGCAGGGTTCAGTGTCTCTGCTGCCACTTTGCTCTGTGAAGGGGAGTTAACCAGTCTGGACCTTGGTGTCTGTCTGTGCGCCGGAAGTGTAAAGTCGAGCCTCACCGAGGCCAGCACAGCAAAGAAACACTGTGACTCTACATGCAAATCCTCACTTGGGTCTCTTCATCGGCTCCTGGACTAGCTACCACACAGCAGGAACTCAGGGGGCCAGGAGGGAGTGAGAATGACTGGGGAAGAAGTGTCCAAGATGTAGCTGTAAGGGAAGCCAGGCTGAGCCTGTCTCAGGACCTTTGCATGGGCTGTTCCCTCTGCCCAGAATGCAGTTCCCTCCAATAAACACACAAGTCCTCCCTCTTTCCCTTCTGATCTTTGCTCTAATGTCTTTGCTGACGACCCGCTTTAAAACTGCAGCCATCTTCCCGGACATTCCAACTCTCTTCCCTGCTTCGTCTCCGTGGAACAAAACATGCCTTTCACTCATTCACCTTGTCTAGCGTCCATCTCCCCGCCCGGCTGCCAGCTCTGGAGTGCAGAGATCTCTGTCTTCCCTATTCACTGTTTGTTCTGTGCCTAGAACACTGCCTGATACAAATGTTTGCTGAACAATTAGTCGAAAGTAAGAGATCAGGGTTCTTGAGACAGTGAGTCCTCAGAAAAGCGAGTAGTCACTGTAGCTGGAGAGAGGAGAGATTTCTCTGAAAGAAGTGTAACTGAAGCCAAATTGGGAGGAATGGGGAAGGTTTGATTAAACAGCAACACAGAGAGAGGGCATTCCAGGTGGAGGAAAAAGCCTAGGCTAAGGGATGGTGGCCAGAAAGCTTGAACAAGAAGTGGCCGGGACATCATGGCAGCAGCGGGCAGTAGAGAGGAAAGTAAAGAGGTGGCCAGAGGAGGCTAAAGGGATAAACTTGAACTGTGAGGAGCAAGGAACCACAGAAGAGTTTTGAACAGGGAAGGCCCTGGTCATATGGCAGCTTCCAAAATAATCTGATGGGCAAATGACAATGGCCCAAGGCCCAGTAGATCTTCAGCCACGCCCAGGGAGACAGGAACCTAAGACTGGGGGACAGTGGGCATCTTGGTGGTCTCAGACTCACCTCTGTCTTCTTAAATCGTGCCCGGAGAGTCTTCATGACCAATGTCCAGTGTTTGTCCTCAACCCTTGCCACCTGGGAAAGGGCAAGGGGTGAGGGACATTGGTCCTGGTGCAGGAAGGTCGGCTACCCCACCCCAAAAGGACCACTTCCTCCTCCCTGGGCCATCCCAGCCCCTAGGGCATGATGGAGACCTACCTGCCCCCTCTCCTAACTGCTGTGTGTTCCCCAGAAGGTCACTTGCCCTCTCTGGGTTTCACGTTCCCTCATCCTTAAAATGAGACAGATAATTCCCTCTTGACCAACTCATGGTCAGTTTTCAGTAAGGTTCCTGGCATAGGGTCAGCAAATAGTAGGTGCTCAATAATGTACCTCACCAGTATTCCCTGTGGCCCAAGCAGATCAAGCTTTTTCTGGCTTCCAAGCTGTTATCTGTGCAGTTATTTCTACCTAGAAATTTCTACCTGCCTTGCTTTTCCCCTTCTCTGGTGAACTCCTATTCATCCTATATAGTCCAGTTCCAAAATCCCATGATCTGATCAGCTCTGCCTCTCACCAGTCATCAGATCTCTAACTCCCCAGGTCGAATTACCCCAGTCCTGGCTCCACAAGCTCCAGGTATCTGGACTGGTTCTAGCTTCCTGAACAGTTAGGGGATCCTAGGGGGCTAGGCCCAGAGCTGAGGCGCTTAGCACAGAGGCATGATTCTTGGATAGCCAGAGAAAACGTCCTTGCAGCTAAGTCCCCATATACCAGCCTGACTTCTGCCTGCATAAGAGCATAAAGAGGAATCACCCAGGGCAGGTGGAGGTCTAGAGCAATGGTTGTGTGCATCCTGTACACATGCTAGCACAAGCTGTGTGTGCGTGTCTGTGCACCTCGGCCTGTTCCGTGTTCCATGCGCATGCAGGTATGGAGGTCAGGCAGGGGTATCTCAAGGGCATGTTTTGCTAGGTGTGTGGTTAGGTATTTCTTCCTATATCTGAGCAGGGTTTCTGTGAAGGCGTGTCCTTCACCTGTCCTTCTGCCCATGACTTCTGCAAGCCACCCTTCCATCTATCTACTCACTCATCTATTCACCTGTGCATTAGACTTCCTACCCGAGCACTGGTACATCCACCCACCAGCTCATCTTCTCATGATCCTTCCTGCACCCTTCGACCAGGCCTTATTCACCACCCTCCCACTGTTCGCCACCTACCCACCCATCCACTCTTAACCTACTCTCTGCTGACTTATTGATTTACCATCCATTCATCCACTCCTTCATCTAGCCTCCCATCCATTCGCTTTCCTATCTACCCATTCATCCGTCCATCCATTCACCCCTTTGATTCGCCCCATTCACTCTGCGAACTCCTCTGCTCACCACCCAGCCAACCCTTTTTCTTCCCCCCTGTCTAAAGGACTCAATCACACCCAGAGCAGAGTGTAATGAGACACCCAAGAGAGAAGTCCACAGGTTGCCTGGGGCGGAGGGAAACCATGGGCTTGAGGGAGGCAGAAGTGCCCTCATCTCAGTAGGGAGCTGCTTTGTGGAAGAGATGATAATACATAAGCAGGGTCTGAAGGCCAGGTAAGATATTGAGCAGCAGCAGGAAGAGGGGTACATATCTAGACTAGAGCAAGGCGGAGAAGTGTGAGATGTGAGCCTGAACCAGTGTGTGTGTGTGTGTGTGTCAGGGTGCCTGGGAGGCTCATCAGCATGGCTGGGATACACACTGGTTTCTCCTACACACCGGTTTCTCCTTTCTCCCACACACCAGGACTCAGGTAAAAGTTGCCCCAGGCCCTACGGTGAGCCACCATCCCAGGCCTCCCTCCCCTCCTTCCTCTCCTACCTCTTGCAGCTCCAGTGACTCCAGTCTCAGGCCACCGTGTTCACGGTTGGCTCCGGTTACCCGCTCCCAGCTGGGACACCAGCTTGTACCAGCAGTTCTGTGTGTTCAGCTTGGACATCTGATCAGCTCTGAGCAGGCGGCCGCCCCAGGGGGCCGGGGATGAGCAGAGGGAGGAGACAGGTTGGCAGCGGAGCTGCCTGTTGGCCACTGGGCTCTGGCGGGAAGAGGCCGCCATACTTCCCTATCATCGCTGGACTAATTTTAGTTGCTGAACTGAGCCACCCTCTACCTCTCCTTCTGGCCTTTGCACTTGATGTTCGCTGGGCCAGGTGCACTCTTTCTGTACTCCACATCATGCCCAACTTAATCTCTCAGTCCATCCCACTCCTACTCCCTCTTCAGATCTTCGCTACAACGTCCTCTCCTCTAGGAAGCCCTCCAAGTCACCACTGTCCAGTCACCGGCTTGTGTCCATGATTAGCCACAAAGTGACGCCCATTCTCCAGTGTCTTCTCAGCACACATGTAGGTGCTCAACACATGTTCCTTCAATGAGCCATAAAAGCCCAATGACCTTAAGCGGTTTCTCTAGTCTCCGGTGCGTGGAGATTTCCATCCACCTGAATAATATTCAGGTGACTTAAGTGGCATCCAAGATGCTCCCTGGTGAGGTTTCAAGCTGCTCACCACCACACAGGTACCCCATACTCATGATTTTACAGACTTCTGAAATGTGCAACGGACTTGGACTTGAAGCCCCCTCTTGGGTCCCTTCTCTCTGACTTTATCATTATGGGGGCAGCGAAGGTGCAGCATCAGTTGACTAATTTGTAAAAAGGGGAAATAGCTTGTGTCCTTCATTTTGGACGTGGCGGGAGAACTCTAACGCAGACGGCCGCCCTGCTTCCTGCCGGGGTCACTGACCCTTTTTCCAGTCCACGAGAGTTTTTGGAAGATAGCTGACTTCTTTTACCAGCAGTTAAAATGGTGCTTGCGGCGTCAACATTAGGCGGCGCATGCGCCGTGGGGGCTCCTTCTCCTCCCCGTCCAGCCCCGTTTCCGGCGGAAGTAGCCTCAACAAGGGAAACTTTATTGTTCCCGTTGCAGTGGCGAGAATGTCGGTGAATTATGCGGCGGGGTTGTCGCCGTACGCGGACAAGGGCAAGTGCGGTCTCCCTGAGGTGAGAACGGCCGGGGGTCCGCAGGCCGCCCCCTCCAGGCAGTGGGCTGGGCGGGGCGTTGTGGGAATATCAGGAGTCCCTGAGGCTAGACAATGGGAGGGACTTCCCCGTGAGGAGGGGGCGGGAAGTGACGCCCCCAACGCTCCTGGGGACTCGAGCTCTCCGGGCCCCGAGTCCGCGGGGCTAACACTGAGGCCGGGGCCGTCGTGGGCAGGTGCTGAAGCTCCCGCAGGGGGCAGGGGCTGTAGTTCTAGAAGGAAGGCACTGCAGGGGCAAAGGCAGGGAGGGGGAATACATGCGCTTAGGGTACAGATTAGACCAGGGGGGTTCTAGAGTCAGGCCGGGGTGGGCCCCAAATGCCAGCCTGAGGAGTTGAGACTTTAACCTGAGGGCGATGGAAACAGGTTTTGAGTTGGGGAGGAACCCTGATGGATGTATGTGTCAGAAAGACACCGCCATCTGCTCCGAGAGGAAGTCCTCTCCATACATTGAGATTTTGGGCTTGTCACTTCTCTTCGGTGTCTCTTCTCCCCTTCCATAAACTGGGGAAGGAAGCCTTGCCCCTATCCCATGACGGTTAGTCTGTTCATTCTGATGCAGGCAGGCAGTTATGGAGTTCACAGATGGCGTGAACCCTCCCGAAGCCCCACTCCTCTCTCGCCTGTATTCACTTTATTCCACAAACGTTTTTTGAGCACCTACTGCGCACCAGGCACTTTCTAGGTCCTGGGGCCACAGCAGGGAACAAAGACAAAACCCCTTCGTTCCAGTGGGGAGACAGAGAAGCAGCAAATAAATATACGTGAGATGAGAGGAAAGTAAAGCTGGCAGTGATGAAGAGCTGTGGGCTGCGTGAAACCAGGTGGTCAGGGAGGCATCGCTGAGATGGCTTTTTCTATTGTGATAAAATACACCTTTCATAAAATTTATTGTCTTAACCATTTTTAAGTGTGCATTAAGTATATCAATGTTCTGCAACCATCCCCACCATCTCCAGAACTTTCTCATCATCCCAAATTGAAACTCTGTCCCCATTAAACACTCACTCCTCTCCTTCTCTCCTAGACCCTGGTCCCCACCATCTAACTTCTGTATTTATGGATCTAACTCCTCTAGGGAGCTCATAAGTGGAATCACACAATATTTGTCCTTTTGTATTTGGCTTATTTCGCTCAGCACAGTGTCCTCAAGGTTCATCCATGTTGTAGCATGTGTCAGAGTTTCTTTCTTTCAGGCTGAATAATGTCCCAGTGCCTGGATGTTTATGCATTCATCCATCGATGGACTCTTGGGTTGCTACCATGGTTTTAGCTATTGTGAATAATGCCGCTTTGAACCTGGGTGTGCAAATGAGGTGACTTGTAAGCCAAGACCTAAAAGATGGGAGGGAGGGGGTCTGGGGAAAGGGTGTTGTTGTAGGCACTGGGCCTTGGAGAGGACATGGGCTTTCACCCCAAGGAAGGAGGTGCCCTGGAGAGCTGGGGGCAGAGGGGGGCATGACAGATCCACTCTCCTCCCCCTGGCAAGCTGGGAGCAGCTCAGTCTGTGGCTGGTGGTCTTGCTGCTGTGGGACATTTTGACCACGGTCCTCTGCTCTCTCACAAACAGATCTTTGACACCCCAGAGGAACTGGAGCGGAAAGTGTGGGAGCTGGCGAAGCTGGTCTGGCAGTCCTCCAACGTGGTGTTCCACACCGGCGCTGGCATCAGCACCGCCTCGGGCATCCCCGACTTCAGGTCTGTGGACGTGGAGGGAGAGTCAAGGCAGGGCCCACTAGCTGCCAAGGGCTTCCCAGTGAGCTACAGATGCCCGGGCATCGCAGCGCATACTGCTGACACCCCTGCAGGGTCCTGAGTGATCTTTCCATCCCCTGGGTGTTGGGGATGGGAAAGATACCACCCCCCCCCCCCACCTACTGTCAGACTTGTTCCTTTAAGTCACACCCAACATTCCACTCACCCCCATTGGCCAAAACTTGGTCACCTGATCATACTTACTACAAGGGGTGCTGGGAAATGTAGTCTTTCATCTAGGTTCGCTATGCATGCCTAAATGTTGGGGTACTATTACCCTAGAAGATGAGGAGAATCGATATCAGGGACAATTAGCCCTAACACACTTGAAAATATTTGTCTGTTAGGCCCAGAGGCTTATTGCTCTGGACATCAAGTTCCTCACCCGTAAATGAGGGTGTGAAACCAGTTAATGTCTAAACTCCTCTCTGATTCAGGCAGACTGTGTGACAAGAATCTTGTAGCTGGAGAGCAGGGGTCTCAAACCGGTGTCCCTTGGGTGGCCTCTGTAGGTGCTGAATTTGCAACCTTTCCCCAAAGGACACGCCAGTTGCATTTGTACTCTTCTTCCAAGGCCTCTGGGGCCCCCAGCCCAGGCTCTCGGAGCAGGAGAGCAGCTTCCTTGGAGGAATGTTAGAATTTTAAGGTGTGAATCCCCCCACCCCTCCTTCATGACCTACCATGGCTCCTCCTCTGCCCACAGCTCTCCAGGGCTAGGCAGGTGAGAGGCTCAGTACACAGCAGCTGCCACTGTTACAGGGAAAGCAAAGCCACTCAGGAGCATTCCAAGCCCTCCCTGGCTCAGCTCTGGGTCATCTCTCCAGCCTCTGTGCCTCTCACTTCCGCCGCAGCCCCCAGACCACTCGCATTCTCCAGACTTACAGGGTTGCCAGCCGCTCGGGCCTTCACTTACCCCTCCTGCGTGAACTGCCCTGCCTTTCCCTGTCACAATTTAGGAGACAGCTTGGCCTCCTCCAGGAAGCTGTCCCACACCCCCACACAGAGCCCTTGCTACCTCCACTGGGCCATCCCAACCCCCAGAGCCAGAGGTTTTGTGTCCACCAGCATCTCCCCAACAGGATCAAGGACACCTTGAGGCAGGGCCCGGGCCCACCAGGTCCCCAGTGTTGCCCAGCACAGGGTGGTCTCCGTGTAGCAGCAGTATAGCATATACCCCGGGCAACCGTGTTCTCACCTCCCTCCCTTCCTCCTTCCGTCCTTCTCCTCTCTTTCTTCCTCATCCCATCTTACTGCCTCACTCTCTCCCTGCCTTTCTCTCTACTGGTCTTTCTGTCTCCAGTTCTCTGTCACCCTCTTTCCCTGATTTCTAAACTTTGTCTCTTTGTCTCTGCATCTCTCCCCACTTGCTGCCTTCAGGGGCCCACATGGTGTCTGGACAATGGAGGAGCGGGGCCTGGCCCCCAAGTTCGATACCACCTTCGAGAGTGCTCGGCCCACGCAGACCCACATGGCACTGGTTCAGTTGGAGCGTGTGGGCCTGCTCCACTTCCTGGTCAGCCAGAATGTGGACGGGCTGCACGTGCGCTCCGGCTTCCCCAGGTAACACCCAGCTGCCCGCCTCCTTGTCCCACCAACATTTGTGAGGTGGGATTGAGAGGCTGATGTGGTGATTCAGTGAGGCGGCTGGGAAAAGCACGTGGCACTTAGCAGGACTTCAGAACCCAGAGCTCTCATTATCAGTGCCTCCTGAGAACATCTCAAGAATTGGAGTCCTTTCTTCCTGGTCCCAGGGTGGCCACGAAGTCTCCCCTGAGGAAGGGAGGAGAAGAAATGGGGAAGGGGGCATTTTAGTTCCTTTTTGTAACTCTCCTACTGCACGTGAATCAGGACTAGGCAGAAAGACTGGCTCCTGAGCACCAAGTGTGCTGCTCTCCCCACCACCATCCCCAATCCTCCCCCAGAGGACAGGCGAGAGCCTGGTCAGTTGTCGTACAAGCAGCTGGACCCCACAGGCAAAGAACGAGTCAAAGGCCTTGCCTCTGCATGCAAAGGAGACAGCCGTCCCCACAGCTGTTCCCTGTAGCCATCCTTGTGGCTGTCCCCCATGGCCATTCTAGCAGCTGTCCCTTGCCTCTGTCCCTGTGGCCATCCCCTGCAGCCATCCCCTCTCCTGTGAAGGGCTTGAGCCCTGATCCAGTGCTTGGGTGGGGAATAAAGTCTCACCAGCTGTTTGGCAGCTCTTCTGATCTGGCCCCATCCGGGGCCTTTGTCACGTAAATACCTGAGGAACTGTGGCCATGGTTGTGACCTCTGCATCTCCCCCTCTCTACAACCAGAGTGGTTCACCAACAGGCGACCGCAGACCTAGCCTGTAGGGCCTGTGCAGACACTTCTAGAAATCAAAGCAAATGTTTTCTCACTGTGCAGCAAGTATATTACCATGGCACAGGGGGTTAGGGCTTCTTATGGGGACACAGAGACCCAGGGACGTCCCTACATACCTGGACGAAGTCATGGCAGGGTGTGTGGGTGGGACAGGTCCCCCGGCTAGCACTTTCCTTCCCAGAGAGGAGAAGATGTGAGGGGACTGTGGGGGAGGGAGACTGGGCTGTACTCGGAGATTTTAATGCCTCTAGTGTCCTGATGGACAGGCTTCTTGCCAGCTCCCCCACCGGACTGCCCCTGGCACCGCTGCTCATCTCAAAGTGATACCAATCTGTGTCATCCTGAGGGAAAAGGCGCCCATCCCCCAGTACCAACTGGTACAGACAAGAGTAAAATGGGCCCCACATGGCAGCTATTCTTTGAGCATATGCTACATGCGGCACTGTCCAAGGCATGGGACACAGGACTCTTGACCCACGGGAGACGGGAGGCCTGCCCTCCTGGCTTACGCCAGGAAACAGGAAACAGGACAAATGCGCCAATTAAATTCTGTGTCAGGGCATGATCATTGCCAGGGAAGAGAAAGGAAGGGGCTGTGAGGAGTCGCAGCTCTTCACAGGGAGGACAGGGTGGCTGTGACATTTGAGTGGGGACATGGAGGAGGTGACAGAGGGAGCTGTGGGAAGAGCCCCCATGCCTGATAGTTGTTGCCTCTGAACATTCTAAGAGTTGGACACCATTGTCCATTTCACAGATGGGGATCGGAACGCAGGTCAAGTAATCTACCCAAGGTCAGACAGCACGGAGGTAGCAGTGCCAGGAGTTGCTCTCAATTCCTAGGCCTCTAAAACCCATGTTTCAGGGCCACCCACACCCTAGTTTTTTCCTTTGCAAACTGGAGATTAGCATTCGTGGTGTCATCGGGAGGTCCTGCCATGCTTATCGGTGGATTTTGGGAATAGATGGGCTGCCTGCATGTGAAGTGGGGTCAGCTGTGGGGGGTCATGATTCCTCAGGCTCCCAGAGGTTGGGCCACCTGCTCACGGTTATACAGCTGGAGGTGCTGGAAAGAGGGAGTCCTTGTATCCTGTGGCTGAGGGCTTAGGGAGGGTTTCCTGGAGAAAGAGGGCTTGGTGCCAGGCTGGAAGCCTCAGGATCCAGGGAGCCCACTGCAGCACCAGGCCTCTCTTCCCACAGGGACAAGCTGGCGGAGCTCCACGGGAACATGTTTGTAGAAGAATGTGTCAAGTGTAAGATGTGAGTGCCACGTGGGGTACGGTGGGTGGGCATGGTGTGGGGACTCCGGCCTGTTTTCTGTTGCTTCTCAGGTCAGGCTGTGCAGAAGGGCTTTGCAAGTCTGAAATCGGGGTGTTGGCAGGGCTGTGCTCCCGTCGGAAATGGGAGGGGACATCCTTCCTGCCTTGTCCGGCTTCTGGCACTTTTGGTGCTCTTTTGTGTCCCTTAGCTGTAGACGCGTCTCTCCAACCCCTGCCTCTGTTGTCACATGTTCATCTCATCTGCATGTTCGTGTCTCCTTGTCAGGACACCAGCTGTTTCAGACCAGGACCATCCTACTCCAATGTGACCCCACCTTAACCCATTACATCCACAGTTATCCCCTTTCCAAATAAGGTCGTGTTCTGAAGTGCCACATATCTTCTCAGAGTGTGATGGGTGTGACCCTATTCTGGGTGTGTCTCCCCCTGCTGAAGAACTGGATGAGAGGGGTAATGGTGCCTCCCGTGAAGGTGGGCTCTGTGAGACCAGAGCACAGGTGGGGTCCTCCACTTGTTATAAAAAAACAAATATTTTTCTCCAAATTTATTTAGAAATAATTCAAACCCGTGGAAAGCTTGCGGGACCCTTATGCTGAACTCATACTGGATTGGCAGTCAACAAACTTTCCTGTAGGGGGCCAGATGGTACATATTTTCAGCTCCATGGGCCAGACTCTGCTGACACGTCCACTGTTGTAGTACAAAAGCCACCGTAGACACCATGTAAAGGAATGGGCTTGGCCACATGCCAGTAAAACTTTATTTACAAAGATACAAGTGGAGGGCCAGATCTGATCCACAGGGTCATAGTTTGCTGATCCCTGGCTTAGTTTCACAATTTGTTTTCCTTTTTTCTCGCTGTATCACCAGTCTTTTCTGTGCCAGTCAAGAGTGAGTGGCAGCCTTCCTCATCTTTTGCTCTGAAACCCTTAAGTCTTTGTCTCCCTCGAGTTTTGGCATTCTCTTCCACGGCCACAGGGCAGCTACTGAGGTTGGGGAATGGGAAGACAATACGACAGGATGATTCGGTCCCCGGTCCATATTCCCAAGGCTCCATTTTTGCCCCTTTTTCCTGGACCCGCGTCCAAGCCATGGTCATGCTTTGCATGCCGTTTTCACGTCTGTTTAGTGCCATGTACCGGGAATAGCTCCCCCATGTCCCGTTTCCGGTGCTGCGGATGCCACAAAGTGGCATCCCATTTCATGGAAGTGCCCCCACCCCCACCCTGGGGGCGTCAGATATTCTCTCGTGCTTAGATTCTGGTCCCTGGGAAGAACAGCTTCACCCAGAAGGAAGACCGACTCAGGCGGGGCGTGAGGTGGATGGATGGTGGGCTGACCCCCCCACCTTCCCCACAGGCAGTACGTCCGGGACACTGTCGTGGGCAGCATGGGTCTCAAGGCCACGGGTCGGCTCTGCACTGCAGCCAAGGCGCGGGGGCTGCGGGCCTGCAGGTGAGTGAGCCCTGAACCCGGGCCTGGGAGGTGGCAGTCTCCACGCTGATGCCCATCCCACCCTCCCCCGCAGGGGGCAGCTGAGGGATACCATCCTGGACTGGGAGGATGCCCTGCCGGACCGGGACCTCACTCTCGCCGACGAGGCCAGCAGGTCTGGCCCCCAGATGAGCCCAAGGCAGGGTTGGTGGGGAGCAGGGCAGAGGCACAGGCAGCTCCAGCACAGGGCACTGGCACGGGACTCCAACTCAGAGGTGGAGTCGTGAGAGGCTTCCTAGAGGAGGTGGCCCACACTCTCTGGGCTTTACTTTCCCTGTAACAGTGGCAGCTACTGTGTACTGAGCCTCTCACCTGTGGCCCACAATGAGTGCTGCTCTGGGCCCGCTGTACAGGCCAGAAACTGAAGCCTCTGCAAGGCGCCTCCTGTCTGTTGCACACAGCCAGGATGTGACTGAGCTTGGATTCTAGCCGGCCACATCAGCTTCTCCCAGCCAGATGGGGAAGTGCCTCCGGCAGAAAGGAGACAGCTGGGGAGGTTCAAGGCACTTGGCCTCCCAGGGCCAACCTGGGCCTCCTGTGAGCTCAACATGGGTAGTGTGGCATTAGGATCCCAGGCAGGGCTAGGGTTGGCGGCCAGGCCACCCTGCCCCGTGAGGTAGGGGGAAGGCTGTGGAGGCCCTTGCAGGGGCACTTGGCCTGACCCAGCTCCTGGCCCCAGGAACGCAGACCTGTCTGTCACGCTGGGTACCTCTCTGCAAATCCGGCCCAGCGGGAACCTGCCCCTTGCCACCAAGCGACGTGGAGGCCGGCTGGTCATTGTCAACCTTCAGCCAACCAAGCATGTATGTGTGGACAGCCTCCCTCCCCAGGGCCCGGGTGAGCCCTCTGCCTTGGCCTGACCCATCCCCACCCCCCAGGACCGCCAGGCGGACCTGCGCATTCACGGCTATGTGGACGTGGTCATGGCCCAGCTCATGAAACACCTGGGTCTGGAGATCCCCATCTGGGATGGCCCCCACGTGCTGGACAAGGCATTGCCACCCCTGCCCCGTCCACTGGCCCCCAAGCTGGAGCCCAAGGAGGAGCCCCCCACCCAGCTCAATGGCCCAGAGCCCACCAGCCCCAAGGAGGAACCCACAGCCGAGTGCCTCACCCAGCACAATGGCACCGGACCCGCCAGCCTCAAAAGGGAGCTGCTGGACAGTGCTGGCTCACACAGGCCCCTCAAAAGGGTAAAAGTCAAGGTGGTTCCCAGCTGACCAGGGACCCTAGGGAGAGGGGGCTTTTTGTAGAAACCATGGATTCGTTTTCTTACCAGTCTTACTTTGTCACACGTCCCTGACCTGGGGGAGACCTCAGGGTGGTGAGATCGTGCTCTGGGCCCTGGGTCAGACTCTCCCTTATGGGGCCCTCTATGGCTCTAGGGGCCTCTGTGGGGAGGAGTAGCCACACCTTGGACCTTGACCTTGGAGCTGACACTGCAGGCACCTGCTCCTCCCCCAGCCCCATCCTCTAACTCAGGGCGTTCTGGGAAAGTGTGGCCAGACCCTCCCTCATTTTCTGGCCTACACCAGAATTAACTTCCTCTTTCCTGGCCCTCACACCCCCAATCCCTACCTCCCTAAACTGCCTTCACAGTCCCTTAAGGAGGGAAGGGAGCGGGACTTCTTGGTGGGACAGACAGTAGAGGCTCACACTGCCTTTGGAGCTAGAGGGAGAAGGGAGGTCCCCCTGGCTCCCTCCAGGCTTCCAGAAAAATCTTCGATGCAATAAAAGCAAAACTTCTTGCATCTGAGTCTGTATTTAACGTCCACAACCTTGCACCAGGGGTCCCCTAGTCCCCTGGGACGTCAGTCTGGGCTTCCTTGTAATTCAGGCCAGGGGGCAAAGGAGGGCCATACCAACAGCTGGCATGAAGCCTTCGGTTTGTAATTATGTACTTATTTACATATTATTTGCTCTTGCTACTCCAGGAAAGAGGCTCTGTCTTTTGGTCATGATTGCAGCCCCCAGGACACCTGTGCAAAGCAGTCAGGGAGGCAGAGAGAGGCCTAAGACACCCCAGCTGTGACCTTGAGCAGGTCCTTCACTTCCGATGCCTCACTGTTCTGGTCGGTGAAATGAGCAGCATGGGAAGCCCAGCCCTTCAGAGAGGCAGCTGTCCAGTCCCTCCTCAGATGCCCTGGAAGGGCTGGGAGTCCCCAGAGCCGGGAGGACCTCGAGCTCCACTCACCACCACTCTCCAGGGTGCTGAAGGCGCTCCCAGCACTTCGCTGGCCCCCTTACCAGCCTGGGGTCTCCGCACCTTGCTCACCCATCCCGAGCTAGCTCAACCCCTCCTTCTCAGGGTTGGGGAGCCCCAAACTCCAGTTTAGCCTCCACCCTACCCCACCTCCACACCAACCATGTTCTGTCAAAACATTTTATTAAGGATCACAGCAGTCTTAGAAAAGGGGATGGCTGTAGGCCGCAGTTGCCCCAAAGTCCGGAGCTCAGCCCATGCGCAGGGGCCAGGGTCTCTTAGCCGCTTCATCCTCCCTGTGTGTGGCGGTTCAGGGAGGAGTCCCCAGGCAGGGCAGTCATGAGGCATGCTGTGGGTGTCTGTCTGCTTATGTGTCTGCCTGTTTCCTTCTGTGCCTGGGCCTGTGTGTGTGCTTCTCACCTTGCGGCTGCCTTGTGTCTGAGTATCAGTTTCTATGCGTGTGTCTGGGTCCCCCTGTGTGCATAGCTGTGAGTTCATGCCTCTCCTTCCTGGTATCTCTGCACAGATCTCTGCCTCACCTCTGATCCCACACCTCACCATCCACAGCAGCACCCACCACAGCGCATCTGGGTGGTGCTCACAGCTCCTCCCCCGCCGCCTCCAGCCCCACGCGCCCAGGGCTGAGCGCTGGCTTAGGCGATGCCCAGTCCAGCAGGCTGGCCCGGCTCAGCTCCTCTGTCAAGTTGCCCGGGACCAGGGTGGAGTTGTCCAGCTCCTCCATCGAGGTGTCCAGAGCCAGCATGTTTCGGGAGTCCCAGTCCACCTTGGGGCTTCCTGGAGACCCTCCCTGGGGTGCATCAGCCTCAGGCTGGGGTCCAGGGTCCTCAGAACCTGGATTAGTGTCAGGGGCCACACGGGAAGCAGCGTCGTTGTGCAGGGTTCTGGAGAAAACTGAGCAAGGGTTGGGGGTTCGTGAGGGATGGGGCAGGGGAGCTGGTGTTCCCTCTTTCCTTAGCACCCAGCCTCAGGGAGCAGTTGCAGGGGGCCCCTTCCCTTCCCCCAGAGGCACAGTTTGAGGACTTGGAGAACCAAGGAGATTGCACCCACGATGCAGCCCAGGGGGGTTTTGAAGGCCAAGTGGCTTCGGCCCACTTACCTCGCACAGGTGTGAAGTCTCCAGGACTCTCAGCTTTGTTGGAGGCAAATGGGCTGATAGAGGGGAGGACGATGAGGGCAAAAGAGAGCAACAGAACCTGTGGAGATAGGGGAGGTGTCGCCTCATTCCCTCCCTACCCCCATGAGCATACCCACTTCTTAAGCAGAGAAACTGAGACCCAGAAGACTGGATCTTCCTGGAGCTAGGGCTCTAGCAATGCTGCTCACACTCATCTTCCCCCTTCCCACAGGCTCCTCTGCCAAGGCCGAGGACCCCTTTCATCCTGGGGACCATCAGAGCTGGGGGTAGGACTCACCGCTATGCAGGTGCTGGCCTGGGCCGACTTGCTGGTGGACTGGACGACAATGGCCTGGAGTTTCTTCAGCTGCTCCAAAAGGGACCTTAGTGGAAGTGGACAGCTTTGGCTGAGACCTGCAGGGCCTTGGTCAGTCCCCCTGTCTGTCTCTAGAGTCCCCTAGCATGGCTGACATCTGGATGCTGTCCTTCCCTCAAGGCCCCACTGCTCGTACAAGTCCTAGAACTCCCCTCTCACTTCCATAAATCCCTGCTGACCTCCCTCCCACCTCTCTACCAGCCCCTCTCTATCCAGGCTTCATGACCACTCACCTGGCCACTAGCCCCAGCTTCCTCTCTGGTCTCCCCTAGGCCTCTCCCGCCCCTGCAGGCTTTGTGCTCCACGCGGTGGCCGGGAATACATTTCAGATGTCAGTTGGCATTCTCAGGGCTCCACCTCCCTCAGGGTAAAAGCCCGACTACCACCCCTCCTCCATGGCCAATGAGGCCCTGCATGACCTGCCTGTCCTCTCCCCGACCTCCATCCTCCCCCTCCCCCTCGCTCCCTTTGCTCCAGCCACACAGGCCTCCTCACTGTTCCTCCAGCACACCAGGCCCGTTCCTGCCCCAGGGCCTTTTCACGTGCTGTGCCCTCCAAGGACACTGTTCCCCCAGGTCTTTTTTTGTTTTTAGTTTCAAGTATACAGTATGTTGATTAGACATTTATATAGTTTATTGCTTTCTGTCCCCTGCCCTCCACCTAGCCATTACAGTAATGCTAACTGCATTCCCTATGCCATGCTCCCCATCCCCGTGACCATCTCTCAACTACTAATTTGTACTTCTTTAACCCTTCACCCTTTCTCCCAGCCCCCAACCCCCTCTCCTCTGTCCATCACCAGATCGTCCTCTATATTTGTGAGTCTGATTTTGATTTGTTTGTTCTTTTTGTTCCTTAGATTTTGGATATATGAAGGAAGATATGGTATTTATCTTCCTTTGCCTCATATTTCACTCCCAGGTCTTTTTATAGCTTGTTCTTTCTCACCCATCAAGTCTCATCTCAAATGTCACCGTGTCTGACCCTCCTGGCTAAGATAGCCCTTCCCCCTGCTTTACTTCTCTTCCCAGTGGCCATCACTATTTACATGATCATTTATATATTTTTATTTGTCTTGAGTCTGTCTCCCACTACACTGTGAGTTCTGTAAGAGGAGGGCCTGTGTCTGTTTTATTCACTGTCATGACCTCAAGGTCCAGAACTATGTCCAATGCAGAGTAGAAGCTAAGCAAATATTGGCTAAATGGATGCACCCCTTAGACAGAATTACGTGTGGTTCCCTGACACACTGTGCTCCCAGCCTCTGACCGTCCATAAGCCACACCCCCGCCAGGAGCAGCTTCCCCTGGTAAACTCTTACATACCCTTCGAGGCCCCAAATCCAATCCCCTCCTCTAGGCAGCCTGCTCCCTTTCAAGATGAACCCCTTATCCTCTGCTCTGCCTTGTCACCACAGAAGTTGTCTCCCACCCCACTGTCTACCTCTCCAGCAAGGGATTCTGGTGGCTGGCGCCCCCCTCTCCTCTGCCCTGGCTGGACCGAGACTCACAGGTTCTGCTTCTCGAGATGCAAGACTTTCCTCTGAAGCTCCTGGTTCTGGGCTGTACAGGCTGACATCCTGCAGGGACAATGTCACAGTGACATTCAGACTATGCTCGTCACCTACTGTCCCCATCACATCTTCCTGTGAGGCCCCACTTTACAGGCAGGGAATCTAAGGCCAAAGAGGGGAAGTCACTCTTCAAAGTCACCCTGGTAAGTCTGTGGCGGGGCCAGGATTCAAACCCAAGTCTTGCTGGTTCCTGGGTCCCTGGCGCTTCATTTGGGTGTGAGCACTGGGGATGGAATGCCAAACTTGAGCAGCGATGCTTCCAGGAGACGGAACATCGGGGCAAGTGGGAGTCAGAGGACAAAGTTGCAATCCTCACCCTCCCTGTGACCTTGAGCCACTCAGTCCCCTGACCTCAGTCCCCTCATGTATAAAATGGAATTAATGGTTACCTAGCTCACAAAGTGGTTGGGAGGATGATATGAATGAAGTTTAGTAGGGACTTAGCAGATTACATTTAAGAAACAAGACAATGCTGATGATTCCACCCAGGATCCTGGGGTACAGGCTGAGAACCCCACCTTTCCCATTTGCATCCCTCTGTGAATGTGATATTGACCCAGACCTCTCGGATGTGGAATTGGAATACTCAGATCATGGCATGAGAATGTATTGGTCCTCATATCGCAACCAGGGAAGAGAAAAAATTCCCTCACTGAAAGGTTCTCCTTATAAATAACTCATAAGATAAAGAAGAATTAAATTAGGGAAGACCTGGGAACCACATGGTACTGGCAATAGTGAAATTCAAAACATGTGAGATGCAGCTAAGGCAGTGCTGAGAGGGAAATGTATAGCCTTAATTCAAGTCAGGGAGTTGAACATACACATTTAAAAACTAACGAAAGGACAACAGAATAAACAAAAAAATTTAGGGCAGACATAACAAAGCTGAGAGTAGAAATGAAAGAACAACAACAACAAAAAAGATACAACTGAGTGGGAAGAAAAGCCAAAAATTAATTCTCCGAAGAGAATAATAAAATAGACAAACCTCTGGCAAGATGGATCAAGAAGATACAAAAGAAAGAGAAGGTGCAAATAAACATGAATTATTAAAAAGGAGGCTCAGAGTGGTAAAAAATAATAGGCAAGCTCTTTGCCTCCCCAGCTGCTTGAGGGCCTGCCACCACCATGAACAACACAGTAACTATACGGACCAGGAAGTTCATGACCAATAGGCTGCTTCAACAGAAACGAATGGCCACCAATATCCTTCATCCTGCAAAGGCAACAGTGCCTAAGATGGAAGTTCGGGAAAAACTAGCCGAGATGGCAAGACTGCTCCAGATGCCATTGTGGTGTTTGGATTCTGAGCCCATTTTGGTTGGTGGCGAGACAACTGGCTGTGACATGATGTATAAGTCTTTGGATTATGCAAAGAAAAATGAACCCGAATATAGACTTGCAAGACGTGGCCTGGATGAGAAGAAAAAGTCCTCAGGGAAATAATGAAAGGAACACAAGGATAGAATGAAGAAAGTTAGGGGGACTGCGAAGGCCAGTGTTGGTGCTAGCAAAAAGAAGGAGTAAAAAGATTCATCCGTGACTATCTAGTGATCAGATTTTTCATGAGAGGATTAATAAACCAAGAAATTTTAAAAAAATAACAGGAGAAAACTATGGACCATTTTATGTTGATACATTTAAAATGGGCAACTTCTCAGAAAAATGTGACATCTTAAAACTGACAGGAAAAAATTAAAAACCCAAGTAGACCTGTAATATTCCATAATGTCACTCTTGGTAAAGCCACAACAGTTCTGGGGACCAGTGACCTCAGACAAGGGAAGTAAACAGCAAGGACAAGGTGGGTGGGGCCATCTCGTTTCTAGGGGATAAAGGGCCTTTGAAACCCTTGTCCTGTGCCACCACCCCAAACCCGCCCCCTGCCCTGGCATGTTCCCATCCTTGCAATTCACATGAAAAATGGTCTCTCCCAGAGACAGAAGGTAACTCTAATCTTGTCAGGCCCTAAAAACTGTGATCTTAGCACACTCTGTCTGTCTCTGTCTCCCTCTGTCTCTCTGTCTCTTCTCCTTCTCCCCACTCTCTCTCTGCCTCAGTTTTCTCCCTGCATGTGCAGTCCCAGGGGTCAGCTTTACCGAGTTTCCAGGCCATCAATGTATTCCTTCTTCTTTTTCCGGCTTTCTTGGGCTGACTGTTTGTTCCGGATTTTCCGGCGGATTTTTTTCAGTACTCGCTCCTCATACTGCCGAGTGATATAGGGAGGGGGCTGAATCAGGCTGCAGGGGCCACTCAGTTGCCCGGACCCCCCAAATTCACTTCATTCCCTTCCCGTGGGAGCCAAGCCCAGACCCAGGGACCTGGAGGCAGAGCCCTGCCAACTCAAAGCCCAGCTTTCCTGCTTCTGACTCCCTGCAGTCTCTAGGAGGGTTCCCGCGCCCTAGTAATCTTCCCGGCTCCCCTGATCAGTTGGTAACGAGCTACCAACTTTGTGCAGTACTGCCACCTTCTGCCGTCTATGAGAACAGTGCTTTCTGTAGGGCCTGCAGATACCAACGCTAAGTGATACCGCCCAGTTGGCAGGGCAAACCTAAAACAAAACCTGTTCGTATTAGGTGAAGGGGCTGGGCAGGGATCGCGGGGCGCTAGAGGGCCCAGCTGAGTTGGCTTTTGGATGATTTTCTGGTGACAGAAACGTCCTAACATTCTAGCGCAGGAGACCTAACAGTGAGATTCATGGGCAGGCAGCTGCGTTTAGGGGAACACCCAGAGCCAAGGGTCCCACCGACCCACCTTGGTGAGGGGGAGCTGGGTGGGCAGGGTGATGCCTTCTTTGGCCAGCAGCTTCTTCTCGTCTTCCGTGAGCACCAGCTCCTGGCAGTGTCCAGGCCCAGGTCGCAACAGGTGGGGGGCTGCCAGGTGATGCTGTTGCTATGGAAGAAATAGGGAAATTGCATTGGGGGCAGGGAGGGTGACAGCCTCTAGGGAATGAAAGCAGCGTCACCAGATTTGAGAAAACTATTCATCCATCTCCTGTAGAGTCCCCACCGGGACTAAGGCCCCAGAGTCCAGCACGTTGCCCTCTGACACCATAGTCCCACTTCCGAGAATCAACCCCCACAGAGCCCCTCAGACATGTGCATAAGGATAGACATACGGGTTTTTCATCCACTTAACAAACAGTCATTTGACAGGTATTCATCGAGCACCTACTATGTGCCAGGCATTGTGCTGGGCTCTGAAGGTTCACTGCAGAGCTAGAATAGCGAAGCATTGGAAGCAATAAAAATACCCAGCGAAGAGGAGACAGGCTAAATTGGGCCTGGCCCGTTCATACGAAGGGGTGCCACACAGCTGTGAGGAAGTCCCTGTACCGTAATCAGGGGGCGAGCACCATGCTAAACCGTTGCATAAACAGTAAAGAGACAAAACCTCGCTCCATGTCTGTGCCACTTTTTATGTTAAAGTTCAATTTCTTTTGAAAAAACAAGAAGACATTTCTTTGGAAGGGGCTGCCGGGACCTGCGTGGGGCTGGGTGTCAGGGCCATTGAGGTGAGAGGGTGCTTTTTCCATCTATGCATTGGTACTGTGGCAACTGTGTGCGTGCGCTCCTCTACCCTAAAAAACCCAAACTTATATGTAAGGTTAAGATAATAAGAGCCCAACCCACAATTGGGGATTGCGGTGAATTCCAGGGCAATACATTCGAATAATTTAGGAGAGTGCTTGGCCTATCATAGGTGCTTAGAAGGTTTTAGCTTTTTGGGTTTTTTTCACTGCTACTGCAGCAGAAGGCACCTCAGCCCAGGAGATGGACAACTCGGGATTGCAAGCTCCTGGTGGGCACCTGGACGAGTCTCAGCCTTCGTCTGCGACTCGGTTTTCCAGCCCGGAAACGGAAATGTTGCTTCTGTGAAAATGGCAGTGTCTCCCAGCTCTGATGCTCAGGGGTGGGGTGCAGGGTGGGGTGGGGCTGCTCACCAGGTCCCCGCTGCTGCCTGAGAGGAGGAGGTCTTTCACTGTGAGGCCACCTTGCGGGGGCAGTTCCACCAGCCCAGCCTGTTCCTCAAGGCCTGGGTTCCACATTTCTGATAGGCAGAGGGGACAGAAACGGGGCTGGTATCAGGCAGGGTGGCGGCCTCCCGGCCTCTCCCTGCCTCCTCCAGCAAGGTTTCCAGGATTGACCCAAGTGTGCTAAGGGCTTCTGGGACAGCTTGGGGACAGCCCCAGCTTGTGCCTCCTTCCCGCCTCTGTTTTCAGATGGAAACTCAGGTTCATCAGGGCATTGCAGTGGGACCCAAGCCAACCAGGAGAGGGTGGCTCTTGCAGCCCTGGGTTAGAGACGGGATCTGCAGCCAGCTGGCCATATCTCCCCTAAGGAGCAGCAACCAGGTCTGAGTTATCTCTTTCTGCCTACCTGCCGCCTGGCCCAGCATGGGTGGGCTGTTGTCCAGAGCACAAACTTTACAGTCACATGGCCCTGGAGTCTAACCCCGTGTGACCTTGGATAAGTGGTTGAACCGCTCTGAGCCTCAGTTTCTTCAGCTCTCCAGTGGGACTCATAAGACCTCCCACCCCATTATGAGGCTCAGGGACAGAGGACATAAGGCCCGCTCCCCACCCTGAGGGCTGGGGTCCGTGAACTCATGGACTCTCGTGGAGCATCTACAATACTCGGGCATGGGGGGGGGGGACAAAGATGAGGTTGCCAGGGTGACCCCTTTGCCTCGGCCAGCCTGCCAGGGTGCACCCTAACTCTGCAGCTTCAACTCGTGGCTCAACCTCATGGGCCTACAACAGCACCCATCTCAAGGGGTAGAGCCTATGTGTATCACAGCGAGGGTGGGAGGAGAAGACACAGAAATCACCTAGATCTATGGCCACAGAGGCCTCAAGCTCCTGGGCCACTGGCCCAGGGGGCCTGGTGGGGCCAGGGGGTGCAGGACAGTAGAAGGGGTGGGGCCCCTTGCCATGCTCTGTGGCATGGCAGCTGGACAGAGCAGCGGCTGGTACACTGTGTGGCGGGGTGTCCTGGGGGTCAGAGGGCAGATCTTCGGAGATGCCACTGTCACTGGCCGCAGGAGACCAGAGTGGAGAGCTGGGTGCTGAGTCTCCGGAACCCAAGATACAGCTGAAGAAATCGTCAGAGTCCAGGCCTGGCAGGACCTGTTGGGATGCAGAGGAGGCGGGAATGAGGCCTGTGCTTTGCTCTGGTTTGCTGTGTGACTCTGGGCAAGCCGCTGACGGTCTCTGGGCCTCGCTCATCCTTCTTGGAAGATGGAAGCTTTGTGGGGTTTGAATGCCATCATGTGGCACAGAAATACCACGCAGCCAGATCAAGGTACGAGCCCCAAGTTTGAGTCTGTACCCAATTCCAAACCGCAATGTGACCCCAGAGAAGTTATTGCCCCCCACTGGGCCTCAGTCCCGTCACCTCCAGGATTCGAGGCTGGGGTGCCCGAGAGATTTAACACAGTAATGTGCATTGCTGAAGTCACACGCCATGAGCCATCCACCCTCCTGAGCCGAGTGGAGCATTGCCTGCCACGGGGGGCCTCATCTGGTTCCCTACATGGCTCCACACCTCTCCCAGGTCCACATGTCTCAAGATTCCGTCCTGCCGGTCGAACAGGAGATCCAGGAGATCCAGGCTGTCAACAGGGCCCATGGGACAGGCAGAGGAAGCCATCTGGGTTGAGGAGGGGGCAGGTGTGAGGGACACACAGCCCCTCTGTCCCTATCTCCTATCTGCATGCCACCCAAGGTCCATTCAGTTGAAGTTCAATCCCTGCTCAGCCCCCAGGCCTTGCCTGTACCCCCAAATCTAAGCTAAGGAACTGCCCCAGAGGCCTGGGTATGAGAGCCAATGTCTTTAAAAAGATGCACATGGGTGGTGGTCAGCATGGTTACTCCCTCCAGGCTGATGGGACAGGCCCTCTCTTTCATCCCCAGCCTGCTCCCAGTACCCCTCCTGGGAGGCAGGATGACCTGGAGGACAGACACAGCAGGCCTGGCATAGAAGTATGCTTTCAGTCACTGCATTTGTTCTGGGCCTCAGGCTTCCTGTCTGTGCAATGGGGATGGGGGTTCCTGGCATAGACTGTCCCCCCACCCCCATGGTCCCAGGCATGGCTCACCTTTCTGGCAGCTAAATTCCCATTCACCAGCTGGGCCAGCGCTGCCTCCAGCTGCTTTCTGTGTCTCTACTCAGAGACAGAGTCTCACACCAAGGCTTGCTTGTCTCTGTAATTCTGTCACCACCCCCAAAAGATGCTGAAGTAATCCTGGAGAACTCCCAGCCCACCCCTAGCTGCTGATTGAGGGACAGGCAAGATAGACAGGGTTAAGGGCCAGTCACACCAGGGCAGGCCAGGAGGAGGGAAGAGAAGACCCGTTATCTTGATGTTTTGTGCTTTTCCAGACAGGCATGGGGCAAAGGCCAAAGTCTGGGTGCCTCTGCTCTGCCATGACCTCTCCTCTACTTTCAGAGACTGTTTCTCATCAGAGTCCTGTATGTGGGGATCCAGGAGAGCCTAGGGCTCCTGACTGGGTGGTGTCATTCCCAGGACAGAAGAAAACCAGAAGGGCCACCCAGGCCATTGCTGGAGTGGTTCCCCCTGCCAAGAACTCCCTTCCCTCATTGGAGCAGCAACTGCCTACCCACTCCCCAAGCCGTTTATGCCTAAACCCTTGTAATTGATCCCTTCTAGAATCTTCTGTCATTTTTTTTTCATTCAACAACTTTTGATCGAGCCAAACTTGTTCCCATGTCAGGGCCTCTGCCCTTGCTGTTCCCTCAGTCTGGGACTTCTCGCCTCTCCCTCAACCCACAGTGACTCTGTCACTGTGTCCGCGTATTCACATATTCGTGAACATTCAGTCTCAGTGAATCAGCCTAGATGGCTGGGAGGCCATCTCTAACCCCGGCAGAGTGGCACTTCCCCCAACACCTCTCATCTCATCGCTTTCTCATTCTCACTACATTCCTCTTTATTTAAAATGTCATTTATTTACTTGTTTGCTGTCCTGCGGTTCTTCCCTCCCTGCTCCACCCGGGACGGGGGGACCTTTGGGGTCAGAATAGAGTCTCTGCCGGGTCCCCGGCGCCTGGGAAATGCCTGGCACACAGTTAGGTGATCAGGCAGCTCTCACTCATGGAGCACCTCCTCTGTGCCAACTACTGTTTCAGGCACTAAAGATGAGGCAGTGAACAGGCTGGACCGTAACTGAAAACAAACCAGTGAGCAGATGAATGGGCAAGTGCAACTGAGAAACTAAAAGTAATCATGGCAAAAGGCACGGAGGGCTGGGAATGGCCCCTTTAGAAAATAACATTTAAGCACTGTCATGAGTGATGTGACAGAGCCAGTCATGAGGACATCTAGGAGAAGGACATTTCAGGCCAAATGAACAGCACACTCAAAGGCCCTGGGGCAGGACGGAGCCTGGCATGTTGGAGGAACAGCAAGGAGGCCCATGTGGCTGGAGCAGAGGGAGCGAGCAGGGGATGGGGGAAGGCCGTCAGGTCACGCAGGTCATGCAGGGCCCGTGGGCTGTGACAAAAAGTTTGGCTTACACTAAACACAGTCCAAAGCTGTTGGGGGCTTAGCAAATACAAGGCTCCATGACACTTTCTGTGTGCCAGGCATGATGCTAAGTGCCAGGTTCATAGTGGTAACTAAGACACCCTCCTTGCTCCCAAGAAATTCACATTCTAGTGTGTGCTTCTCGATGGACTGGTCATTATACACTCATGCAACAAAAGCTTAATGAGGATCTACTATGTATCTCGCCTGAAGTCTTCCTTTCATCTGATGATGGCTTGCATTAAAGCAGTCCCCCATCCCCAGGGGACATTGGGAGATGTCTAGGGAGACCTGTGTGGTTGTCACGACTGGGAGAGCTCCTGACACCAAGCAGGTGGGAACCACGTATGCTGTTCAACATCCCACAGCTCAGGACAGGCTCCCCACAGAGAACGTCAGCAGTGCCACGGAGGAGGAGAGACCCTGCACTGCAGTAACTGTCCCCTCTGGATGCTAGTATCATCATCTCACCGTTGGCCCATGGATCTTCCTCATTTCCCTTTTAACTCCTCTAGGGAAGATCTTTAAGGGGTGGGTTTGCTTTGGCTTGTCTTTCACGATCCAGCCATCATGTTTACTCAGCCCTGGCTGCGCAGGCACCACGCTAGGATGGTCCCAGGTCAGTGAGACCCAACTCTGCACTTCACTCAGCCCCCTGCCCACTTTATGGCTCTCAGGAGTCCAGTGTTCTTGAGACAGGACTTTTCTCACTCGGGAAAACCTCCAGGGAAAACAGCTCTTACACCCTCGTGTGAACCAAGACCCTCCTGGTCTCCCTCCCAGGATATTTCTGTTTCTTTAAATGTTTATAATTATGGACCTTGGGAGGCTTTATTCACCCCAATGAAGAGCTGTCTGAACAAGTAGGTGAAGGATGAACACAAGCGAGGAGGGGCAAGGAGGGAACAGTAAGTGCAAAGGCCCTGGGGCAGGAACAAGTTTGGCTCAATAAGTGGTTGTTGAATGAATGAATGATAGAAAATTATAGAAGAAATCCATCACGTGGGTTTGGGCATGGAGGGCTTGGAGGGTGGGTAGGAGGTTGCCAGCTCTGATGAGGGACAGGAGGACTTTTTGATGGCCTTAATGTCACATCATCCCATTGACTGAACACAACCACATATTTCAAAGCCATACTACAGTGGAATACAAAATAAAATTCCCATAACAGATTCCACCAATATGTTTTAGTGTGAAACACAACTCCAAAAGGGTGCCATGGTCAAAGAGAATTGAGGAACACAGAATTAACAAATGGCTTTGCAGAACTTATCAGAGCCTCTGAAATGCTCTCAGAGGGAACAGAGTTTGTAGCATTTCCCAAACAAAATTGGGTAGGTGTGAGTTTTGATTTTGCTTTTTTCTTAATTCTTTCCGAACCATCCTGGTATATGAAAACATTTAAAGCTACCCAATGGAATGACTAAAATAAAAAATATGGGACCACATCAGATGTTGGTGGAAGACATGGAGCAACTGAAACTCGCACCCACTGTTGGTGGGAATCAAAATGGCCCAAGTACTCTGGGAAACTTTGGGAAATTGAACAGCCTCTTATAAAGTTAAACATTTATTTACCGTGTGATTTTCACTCCTGGGTATTGATCTAAGAGAAATGCAACCGTATGTTGACAGAAGGACTTGCACATGAATGTTCATAGCATCCTCATGTATATTTGTCGCAAATTGGAAACAACTCAAATATCCAAGAATGGGGAAATGGACAAACGGTATATCCTTACAACAGAATGTTACTCCTCCAAAACACATCAAATTGTACACGCCTAAAACCTTGTGTTCTTATCGCAAATTAACTCTACTCAATAAAAAGCACACAATATACAATGAAAAGTACACAACATACAATGAACAGCCACATACATTAAGCATTTCATAAAACACTGGAAGTGATCAAAATATCCATCAATAGGGCATTGATTAATAGAGTCTGATGTATTCACACAATGGAATATGATGTAGCTGTGAAAATGAATGAGGATTGTCTGTATATACTGATATGGGATAATATTGAAAATACTGACACACCATCTATTTTATTTCTTTATTGTAGTGTGCATTCATTCAACAAACATTTATGAAGTGTCTGTTCTATGCAAGGCAGAGACCAATCCTAAAGGCATGAATATTCATTAATTATTTTAGTTGACAAAAATGTCTTTTGCTCTTCCTCTGCCCTGACCTTGGCCCAGGAGTTTAGCAGTCAGAAAGAGGAAAAGGTGTGCGTGGAGAGCTAAAAAGTCTCCAGCTAGGTTTATCTGCAAAACAGAGACAATTGTCACAAGAGCACCTGTGTACAGTGTCCCCAGGGCCTGGCACCAAGCCTGGCACACAGTAGCTACCCAATCGATGCATATAGAAGGAACAACCAAACGTGTATAAATACTATCATTGAGTTTAATGTATGAACCGAATCCCATTCCGGATCTTTGCTGTTTTTTGTAAATAAACCTTTATTGGCACATGACCATGCCCATTTGTTTATGTATTGTCTGTGCTGCTTCAGGCTATGATGGCAGAGGTGAGTAGTTACAACAGAGATCCCCTCGCCTTCAAACCCAAGAATATTTACTACCTGGCCCTATTCAGAAGAGTTTTGCGTAATTCACAGGTTTAGTGGATGACACCCACACCACTCAAAACGGGAGCCACAGGCCACTGTGGCTATTGAAGAGTATGACTGAAGGACTAGATTCCAAATTTTATTGCATTTTCATTGACTGAAAATTTAAATCTGGTACTCAGATCAGTTAATGAACAAGTTCTGAGTATCCACGGAACACGTGTTTTCATGAATCTACACTTTTTACTGCAGATTTCCTGAACTCAATAAGCACAGACCAAGGATTTCTGATGAAATTTATTGTCTGAATTGAGATGTGCTGGACATGAGAAATACACACTGGAAAAATATACACAAGATCAGCGTGAAGATAAGCTAAACATTGCAGTCATAATTTTGATACTGACCACACGCTGAAATGCTAGTAGCTTGGGTTTACTACTCCAGTCATTGAAATATATTATGAAGACAAAACAATTTTACTCTGTGCTTTTTTAAGGTAGCCACTAGAAAATTTAAAGTGATACGTGATACTTCTCTCAGCACTGAGTTAGAGTAGGATCTGGTTTTGAATTATGGCTCGGCCACTCAACTCACTGCTGTGACTATGCATCTTCCTGCCTCAGTTTCTTTATCTGCAAAATGGGAGAGATAAAGGACCTGCTTCACCGGGTCATTGGGAGGATTCAACAAATGAAAACATGCAACAAGCTTAGAAGAAACCTCTACACAGTTAAGTCCGAGAATGTAGCATCTTCATGTTGTTACCACAATTGCTAGTATGTGTCTCATTGTTACTATGATCGCTGGTAGTGTGCTCCAGTCCTGAGACCCTTGGCAAACGCCTGCCCGCCTGTCACTTACCAGTGGCTTCAGCCCTTTGGCATCAGCACAAGTCTGGTTGTAATGACGGTACCCACTTTACACAGGAGGACAGAGGGGTTGTGACTCACCATGGACGCTCTGTGACTCAGCCACGGTTGAGACAACGCCCAGGCCCGCCACTCACTATGTCGCCTCCCGATTCTTTTGGCTTCTCCTTATACTTCCCTTTAAGGTCAGTTTTAGGTGGAAGAGGTCAGGGGCCCAGGAGCAGTACTCCTTGACTGAGCCCTGCCCCCGGCCTCATTCTCCAGGACCCTCCCTTGGAATATGGCCAGGCAGAGCCTTGAGTAAAACCCTTATGACATGGGTGTGGCAGGGGAAGGCCAGGAGCTGGGGGACAGAGGAACTCTGATCTGCCTCTTGGGCAACGCCAACTGCTCAGCACTGAACCCTTGAGGCTGCCCAGTTCCCTGTCCTCTCATATCTCATGCTGTGGCATGCTCAAAGGGGTCTCTGTGCTCTTGGAAGCAGGTGACGACAGGGTATAAATCCCAGTCTCCAAAAACCATGAGGGAAGAGAGTTCAGTGGTGGGGGGTGGGGGGTGAGGGACTCCTTCTGCTCTTCCTAATGAGGGATATTATGCCTGAGAATTCATTCATTCATTCATTTATTCATTCCTGTGACTGTGTGCCAGGTGCTAGGGACACAGCAGGGAATATAAATTGTCTCCCGGCTCCCTGCCCCAGTGGCACTGACATTCCCATGCGGGGAGACAGATGCTGAACAAAATCATCTGTGCATAAGCAATAAAATAAGTAACGTGTGTAGAAAAATAAAGCAGGAAGGAGATGAGGAGGATCGGGTGACCGATAACTATATATGAGGTGGGAACATGTCAGGTGGGAAGAGTGTTGAGAAGGCCCCAGTGTGAAGCTCCAGGGGAAAAGGAACAGTAACAATGGGGGTTGGAGGGTTGGAGCAGAGCCGGCAAAGGGGAGGTGAGGGAGGGAAGGGGCCGAGGGCGAGAAGGCTGACTGTATGACAATTCTTGAAGTTTCTAGAGGAGGTTGGGTGGGACATGTTCATGGCTGGGGCTGGGAGGCCCTGGTGTCAGGGGGTCTCTCTTAGCTGCCCATAGGAGGGCGGTCCCCTGCACTGGGAAAATGAGCGCCCCCAGGGCAGTGCCCCATGAGGGCCTTGAGCCTTGACCAGCAGGCAGGGCCGGTCCCCTCCACATCTAGCCACCACCTCATCCTGGCGCTTGCTTTATGGCTGGTGGGTCCAAGGGTCGCAAGGACCTCTCACCGGGAAAGGAGGCCTCCCCTGGCTGCAGGTGTCCTCCAGCTTCCTCCCTGTGGGGGAGTAGTCTCAGGAGTGTCTCCTCCTGCCCCACCCAGGGGGCCTGGGGGAAGGAGCCCGCAGGAAGGGGTACCAGGCCCTTCTGTACTCCAGATACTGCATTTGTCCTGATGCTGAGAAGAAGTTCCACAGGCCAGGCGGCTGAAATGACGGAAGTTTCTCATCTCCCTGTTCTGGGGGCTGGAAGTCTGAGGTCAAGGCTGGTTGGGGTGGGTTCCCCCTGAGGCCTCTCTCCTTGGCCCCTAGATGCCTCTTTTCCTTGTGCCTCTGCGTCTAAATTGCCCCTTCTGATAAGGAGCCAATCATAGGGATCAGGGTCCCCTAATGACCTCATTTTAATTTATCGCCTCTGTTAAGTACTTATCTCCAAACAGTCATGTCCTGAGGTCTTGGGGTTAGGACTTCAGCACAGGAATGCAGGGCAGGAGGTGGGGGAATGACATAATCAACTCATACTGCTGGAAACCCAAGCCTGGAGGTCTCGGCTCAGTGGTCACCTCCCCAGGGAGCTGCCCTGTCACCCCAGCTGAAGTCACCCTCACCCTAGTCATTTTACCATGACACCTTTTGGGAGCTCTGCTATTCACCTGTGTTATCTGTCCACACCAGGAAGCAGGGACCTGTCAGTTCTGGTCACTGAGGTGCCCCCATCCCTAAAAATGGTCCCACACCACCAAAGTGGCTCAAATATATTTGTGGAATGAACCCCACACTCAGTGTGCCCCACGGATCCCAAGGGAGATGGGCCTGTTTGCAGCCGAGTTGGAACGTCAGCCTTGTTTCTAATCAACTCCTAACTTTTCCATCTTGTGCAGAATTACTTTTTGGACTGGGTGCCAAGGGACCTACGTCCCACCCCTGGTTCAGCCACAAACTGGCTGTGACACCACGAAGTCGCTTCTCCACTCTGAGATTCTGTTTTCCCATCTATAAAATGTGTTGACTGATCTAAATGTTTTCTACAGGCCCTGACGAGTCAAACATTGGGTTAATGTTTAATCCCAAGGGGAAATCTGGTCAGGACTGGCGTTGGCCTGAGTCGTGGGCCAAGGCGTGGGTGTTCATGGAGAAGCCCACCAGCCACATGTGGATAAGGCTGGCCCAGACAGAGAGCACTGTGCCTAGTATAGATCCCACCTTACCATCCCATTACAAAGCAGCTTTCTAAAACAAGTTTATCGCAGAAAAAAAGCCAAGTGGACGATAATGCTGGAGACGGTACTAAACTTTTTCCTTCTACAACTTTATCTTAAAAGGAAACATTGTCACCCTAGTGTAAATTAAAAAGAAAAAAAAAAGAGTATCAGATGCCTGAAACAGCCAAAGGAAAATAAATGAGTTTATTAAATTCTAGGCAGCTACTGTTGCTTATGGAAGGTTCTGGAGTAGGTGACTCCTAAAATGGGATCCACAAAGAGGTATTTAAGAGACAGCAGCACCCAGTCGAGGGCCCCTGGATTGAATCAAAAGGTTTAAAGGAGGATCCACGAGGAAGTAATTCCTTGCGCTCATTAGGGTGTTTTTTTAGATGCAATTTGCATGCAAGCAAAATCCATGCAAGGGGATTCTATGCAATGAAACCTGGCGCCAGGCATAAGCACCCTACCTAATCAAAACCACAGCACTTACCGACCACTCCCTGTGCCAGCAGTCACCGTGCGAAATGCGCGTGTGAACTCGGTCCTCCGAAAAACCCAGTGGGCGGGGGATTTGCCATACCCTCTCTCAAAGATGAGGAGACAGAGGCTCAGAGCTGATGCCTCTTGCCTAAGCTTGTGCTGCTTGTAAGCTGTGACGCTGAAATTCAAGGTCGCGGTGCAAAGCCGGAGCTGCCCCTAGGTGGCAGTGCTCATAGGGATATCAGGCAGGAGATTCAGGCACTGCGGGTCATGTGTCCACTCCCACCTCTTGCAAGCTGTGTGACGTTGGGCAAGTTGCTTGGCCTCTCTGTGCCCCAGCTACCTCCTCTTCAAAATGGGGGTCACAATAAAAACTCAGCGGGCTCCACGCCAAGGTTGGGATGAGGGGAGCAGCTTGCCCCAGCTGCTGTCATTGAAGAGGCACATCATCTTTTGAAAATTCAAAAAACGATCACCAACTATTTTGTTAGTTAATCTTGTAGTATCACCGTGTAGAGGCCATTCTACAACATCAGGGATGAAAATCTCTCCCCCTAAGAAATCATTTGTTGGTGTAAAGCAGGGGTTCACAAGCTTTTTCTGTAAAGGCCAGAGAGTGAATATTTTCAGCTCCATGAGTCAGACGGTGACCACACAGCTTGCTGTCATGGTGCGAGGGCCACCACAATTTGTGAGTGAATGAGTGTGTTCTGTGCCAGAAACCTTGAGTTATGGATGCTGAAACGCGAGTCCTATATACTTTGCACACGTCATGAAATATTATTCTCCTTCCCCCTCAATTCAGCCAGTTAAAAAACCATCCTTGGCTCCTACATGATAGGCATTGGGCTGGCTTTGGCCGGCAAGCCGCGGTTCATTGACTCCTGGTCTAAACAATTTTTGCAGTTACTGTCGATTAAAAACTGGAAGCTCTGAATTAGCACGTCTTTATGATTAATGCTTTACCACACATTGTATTCCACAGGAAAGTGAATGTGGAGAACTCCGTGTCAGACGAGTAGCTATGCGCTTTCATGTTGAGAATTAATTCTTGTCAATTCTAAATCTTTCAGAGTTCTCTTTGGGCGCAGGTCACACATTTCCACCCCTGTGGTGTCACACGTTCTTGTGTTGAAGCAGCAAGAGACTCTCAATAAAACAATGATGTCCCATGATTTTAAATGCAAAGAAGTCAGGTTTGAGCAACCTCTCTTCCTGTAGTCCATCTGACCACCTGAAACTTCTGTTTGTATTTAAAATTTTAAACAGCGTGCCAAACTGTTATATATTTATATTAATATATTATATTATAATAAAATATTATACTATTATATTAAATAATTATATTATTTTTATCGAGTAAACTCAAATCTAAATTCAAACAGAGTATCTTTGCTGAATTTGAGCCATACCTTTTATTAAGTAAAAAATTTTTTTAGACTGTTATTATTATTTGATTATTGGCTTGTTATTAAACAGTCATGTTATTATTCATTACTGTGACAGACCGTTAGGTAGATAAGTTTTTCCTTAAAAACCTCGTTAATGGAAATAGACTGTATTTGTTCATTCCTTTCTCCCTTGATTGGACTGCGAAATTTATTTTATATATGTTACTGGCATGATCACATACACGCTGTTCAATAAAAGAAAAATTTCACTCTACTTCTTTTCTAGCGACAAATATTATTTATTGCTTTTCATAATGATTACTGCAACATTTCGTCTTATAGAGGAGCGGGTGTTAAAATAAGATCTACTCTGAGTGTTAAATGCACTACATAAGGCATTACATTTAAGCATTTAATACCTGGTACCCAGCAAGTGTCAAATATTTATTATCATCGATACTCCATCGACAAGCTACGCCGAGAGCAAAGAGCAATCTTTGCATTTTTAAGTGGTTAAAGATACATCGAAAAGTTATTTTGTGACACAAGAAAATTACATGAGATTCAAATTCAGCCTCTGAAAATAGAATTTGATAGGTACGTAGCCAGGCCGGCTGGTTGGCGTGTCGTCTATGGCTGTTTTGTAGCTAGAGGGCAGAGTTGACCAGCTATGACAGAGAGACTGCCCTTAAACTACTTGCCATATGGCCCCATAAGAAGAAAGTTTGCGGACACCTGCCCTGATTTTCCCACCGCTTTCTTCCAAACCTTCAACTCCGGACGCATAGTAGGAGGCTTCCGGGTTCAAAGCCCCGCTTCTAGCCTCCACGCAGCACTCGGTGGGCCCCCACTTTCCTACTAGAGGCCGTGCATGGGAGGACCGAGGTCAGCGTCCGGTCCCCCACTCTCTCTAGTGGACACCGCAAGCAATTGCCTCCTCTGATGACCTCCTGCCTTGGTCCCCAGGAAAGTGCCAAGTTCACCTTGGGCCCCCCGCTTGCTGTGATTCTGCCCGGCACCCCCGGCCAAGGCCTCCAGGGCTCCTCCCTCCTGCAGCCCATGCTCCCACGGCCCGCCATGCTTTGCACCCTCGAAGGGTTCTCAACGAATTAAGTCCCACTCAGCAGGTGTGAAAGACGGCAAGGCCCCTGAACAGCGTTGCTACTTTAAATACCTGCAGCCTCTCAGTTTGCGCTTTTTACCTGTGCGCTGCAATGTGCGTTTGCATCGCAGGCTACTCCTCGTGCCCCCAAAGTGTTTCAACCTGGGGAGCATCCTGGGGTTCTGGAGAGTTTCTTTTGTTAGGACAGTGTGGCCCATGTGCGCGGAGCTGGGATGGAGTCTCCACTGCAGCACTTGATCACTTCATGCTGCCTCTCCTGGCCTTGGGTTTCTTGGGGGTGGGGGGTTTGTTTTGTTTTTGTTTTTTTTGTTGTATTATGGGATGTGAGCGGACCACGAACACTACAGCATCCAGAAAGGAGGACAGTCCTCCTGGGAGAAGGCACCCATGCCAGCTGCATCAGGGACTAACTGGAAGGGAGGTCACTCCCCTTCATGTCTCAGGAACTTCCCAACTCAGGAACTGAGTTGGTTCATTTGTGTCTAATATTTAAGGTCTGATATCTTGAAGAGGTGGCACTGGACTTATAAATGATCGCTGCTTTTTTGCAGGGAGGAAGGCCTAACTGGAAGGGAGGTCACTCCCCTTCATGCCTTCATTCATTCACTCATCATTCATTCATTCGCTTCGCCCCAACCAAATATTTGTCGAACATCTAACATAATAAGCCAGTCTCAATTTCTTTCCAGATGTTAGAATAACATGTTTAGACCTTCCTCACTGCAAAAAAGCAGCGATCGTTGATAAGTCCAGTGCCACTTCTTCAAGATATCAGACGTGAAATATTAGACACAAATGAACCAACTCAGTTCCTGCTTCAAGAGCAATGAGTTCTCTCCTGCTACATCCATCATGTCTAGAAGCCTGACCTTGTTTGGGGCGTTAACTGCTGAAGGCTGGGAAATGGCTTGTGTATCTTATCACCTTCGCAATGTCTCCATGTGGGGGTGTCACATGCAACATGGCCGACTGAGCTCCGGCTTTTCCATCAAACCTTCCCTTCATGCCGCTGTTCTCGTTTCACTAAACAGAAGCTTCGTCCTTCCAGGTGCTCAGGTCTAAATGCTGAATTGTCCCTGACACTCCTCTTTCTCTCCTACGCTGCATCCAACATCAGCAGTCTGGTTAACGCCAGCTCGCTTGCTCCACTGAAGTTACGTGGCCCTGCTTACCAGGCATCCAGCACACCAGACCCAGTCCTGCCTTGGTACTGGCTGTGGAACACCTCCCCCAGGTACCCAAATGTCACCCACACCATTCCCGACTTTTTATGCCCTTGCTCAAATGTCACTTTCTCAATGAGACCTTCCCTGACTTTCTATTTAAAACTGCAACCTTTCCCCTATTCCCACCTTCTGCTCTTCCTCTCCGCTTCCATGCTTTTCCTCCATGGCACATTAGAAATATATTTATTTTACCCATTTATGACGTGTCTCTCCCTCAGCAGACTGTGACCTCCATGAGAGCAGGCACTATGTCTAATTCACTGTATGACTAGACCAATGCTTGGTGCACGGTATGGGGTTCAGTAAAGATTTGTTGAATAAACGAATCTTGAAAGTATTTACCCTAGCTTGACACTAAAGAATGGGGGCAGATTTTTTAAATTAAATTATAATTGACACACAATATTATACTAGTTTCTGGGGTACAACATAGTGATTTGGCATTTTTATACATCACAGAATGATCACCATGGTAAGTCTAGTTACCCATCATCATACAAAGTTATTACAATGTTATTGTCTATAGTCCCCATGCCACCCATTACAACCCTGTGACTTGTTTATTTTATAACTGGAAGTCTGTACCTCTTAATCCCCTTCACCTATTCCTCCCGTCTCTCTGCCCCGCCTCCCCTGGGAACCAGCAATTTGTTCTCTGTATCTATGACTCCGTTTCTGTTTTGTTTTGTTGGTTCATTTGTTTTGTTTTTTCAGATTCCACATATCATTGAAATCATACAGTACTTGTCTTTCTCTGTCTGACTTATTTCACTCAGCCTACCACCCCCTAGGTCCATCTGTGTTGTGGCAAATGGTAAGATTTCATTCTTTTTTGTGGCTGTGTACTATTCCATTGTGTGTACGTACCACTTCTTTGTCCGTTCATCTATTGATGGACATCTAGGTTGCTTCCATATTTTGGCTATTGTAAATAATGCTGCAATGAACATGCAGATATCTTTTAAAATTAGTGTTTTTGTTTTCTTCAGATAAATACCCAGAGGAGGGATTGCTAGGTCATAATTTTTTGCGGAACCTCCAGACCGTTTTCCACAGTGGCTGAACCAATTTGCAGTCCCACTGGCAGCGCACGAGGGCTCCCTTTTCTCCACGTTCCTGCCAGCACTCGCTGTTTGTTGATTAATTGACAATAGCCATTCTGGCAGGTGTGAAGTGGTAGCTTGTGATGATTTTGATTTGCATTTCTCCAAGGGCATGTTTTATATCACAAACACCTCCTAGCATAAAGGATACCCTAGATCAGGGCTTGGCAAAATATGGCTCATGGGTCATATCTAACTTACACCTGTTTTTGTAGGGCCTGTGAGTTAAAAATGAATTTTACATTTCTAACTGGTTGAAAGAAAATTTAAAGATTATTTTCTGACACTGAAAATAATGGGAAATTCACATTTCAGTGTCCATAAATACAGTTTTATTGGCACACGGCCACAACCATTTGTCCATCCAGCTTCTGGGGCTGCTTTTCTGCTTCAAAGGTGGCGTCAAGTAGTCATGACAGAGACTGGCCCTCAAAGCTGAAAATATTTACCATCTGGTCTTTTACAGAGACAGCATGCCGAGCCCTGCTCTAACATCAAAGGAGAAAATTGCGTTGCCAAAGGGGAAACTGAGGCCCAGAGGGTCGAAATCAGTTTTTCAAGGCCCCACGTTTCTGATGGGCTCCTCGTTTGCCAAATTATCCACACGGTATCTCCAGTGCCTCAGAGGAGACACAGCAAACACACTGACAAACCTCTCCGAGTGAGATCAGGGTAACCTGGTGCTGACCTTAAACTGTGCACACTTATCTGGTCTTGCCAAGCCCAAGAGGTTTTAAATTGCCCCTGTAAAAAGAGAATAAAGGAGCCAAGTTCTTTCTAGAAACCTTGAGTTTGGGACTTTGATCGGAGTGATTATTGACAAAGCTGCATTTGGCTTCATCCTTTTGGGGGGCATTTTATCAGGCACAGTCAGAAGTTGATGGCAAAAGCCAATAATCATCCACAGAGACCAAGAGCAGATCTGCAGTTGCCAGGGCCTGGGGGTCAGGGAACTGGGACAGACTGCTCATAGAGATGGAGCCTCTTTCTGGAGTCACGGAATGTTCTGGAACTAGATAGTGATGATGGCTGCACACACTAAAAACCACCAAACTGTGCACTTTCAAAGGGTGTGTTTCGCATTACATACACTCTGCCTGAATAAAAAATAGATTTAACATGACAATGCCCGTCTCTTGATTACTAAATAGTGCTGTGAAATGAATAAATAATAGGAAAACAAAAAATACATTTCACCTATTATTCCCTCCCCCATCACATTCCTTTCATTTTCCACATTCTCTCCTAGTTCTTGTACATTTACATGTCTCTGTTTCGCACAGCTGAAAAATAGAAACCATCCTGACCCTCCATTAATCAAGACGTGGCACAAACTCATTTTTAAAACAAAAACAAAAACAAAAAACGGGGAGGGAGTGGGAGAAACGGCGGAAGGGGGCAAAAGCCATAAACTTCCAATTACAAAATAAATGAGGCCTGGGCATGTCATGTACACCATGGTGACAATATTGTATTGTATATTTGAAAGTTGCTAAGAGAATAGATCTTAAAAATTTCTCATCACCAGAAGAAAATGTCGTGGCCACTTGGATGACGGATAGTAACTAGACTTACTGTGGTGTTAATTTCTCAATATATACATCAATCAAATCATTATGTTGTACTCCTGAAACTGATGTGAGTTTACACATCAATCGGATCTCGATAAAAAATAAAAGGAGGTTAAAAGAAACTCCAGAGTTGGACCTCTGTGCTCTCGCGGCTTCTGGCCGCAGCGGGTGTATACTTTCCCCACCCGCCACCCCTTCCTCTCGCTGTCTATCTAAACACCTGGACCCAAGTCAAGCCAGGAAAGGCGCACAAAACATTTCTGTTTAATTAAATAATTGATGAACATCCATATCCCCTAGGACATGTCTGCCGGGCAGAGTGTAGGCACTCAATAAATTTTAGTGGAATGAATGCACACCATGTTGGCAAAAGACTACCTCAGCCCTCCAGGGTATAAAGGCAGGGTGTGCTGGTCAATATTTAACAACCAGCTCTCAGGAGAGAATTTATACGTCTCTATAAATGAGCGTGTCTAATATACCATATATAGTGCATGGCATAATGTATATACATTATGTAACATATACATTTCTTATGTTACTGACATAAATGTATAGCATGCAATTTACAAATAAGAAAAGAATACAACTCTCTGTTGTAAGTTCCATATATAGCCACTTGAATCTCAAAACATGTTTTTGTCAATTTTTGCCAAACTCTCCGAACTCTTGTATCTACAGCCAACCTATGGTTGCAAATGATGAAGCCAGTGTAGCTCTGACATGAATACTGGTGACATTTCCATTTACATGAGTAAGTAACATGAAAGTGAAGACATGTTGGGATTTCACCTGTTCACAGACAATGGGACCGTCTTCTTGGATGACTCAGTTAATAGTTTCTGAGTACCAGAAAAACAAAATATTTCCTCTTTTCTGTGCTAGTCATGATCTAACAACTGTCAATATGACACATTTTAAAGTTTGATCTGCATTATTAGCTTTTCTCACTTCTTCGAGCCTGAACCAGAGGGATGGCCCTCTGTTTATGAAAATAAAGTTTTATTGCCACATGGCCACGACCATTTGGTTAGTACCGTCTGGGGGCAGACAGCCTTCTCACCACATGCACACTGTTGTGTAGAAGCAGTAGACCCTGTAGTGCTGGGGTCCCCAACCCCTAGGCCACGGTTGGGTACCTGTCCTGGTCTTGGCCTGTTAGGAACCGGGCTGCACAGCAGGAGGTTAGTGGCAAGTTGAGTGAAGCTTCATCTGCATTTGCAGCCACTCCCTAGCGCTAGCATCACCACCTCAGCTCCTGTTAAATTCTCATGGGAGCGCCAATCCCTGGTGCCAAAAAAGTTGGGGACCGCTGCTGTAGGGCCCACGAAGCACAAAGTATTTACTATCTGATCTTCTACCAAAAAAAAGGTTTTTGACACTTGATCTAGATCATCGAAAACACAATAAGTCAAGCCCTCATTTGTGGCACTTGCCAATTTCTATGGTATAAAAATACCTCCACCCTGGCCCATTTCAAGCTGCCAGTATGATGTCATTGACACAAAGTTGAAAAGATATGGAATAAATTGCTCACCATCATGTACTGTTTCCACCAGATACAAGAAAATGAAAATAAAATTAAATCTAAAGGATACATAATAGCAAAAAGTAAGACAATTAGGAAGTGATTTTTGAATATTTAATACTTTTTTTTAAATCGAGGTGAGATTCACATAACAAAATTAATGGTTTCAAAATGAAGAACTCAGTTGCATTTAGTACATTCACAGTATTTTGTGATCATCAGCTCTACCTTTCAAACATCATTATTGCTGCAAAAGGAAACCCAGAACCCATTAAGTAATCGGTCCCCCTTTGCCTCCCCCAGCCCCTGTCACCACTGTCTACTTTCTGTCTCTATGTGACAGAATGTGACTCCTCTAGGGACCTCCTATGGGGGGAATCATATGAATTGTCCTTTTGTGTCTGGATCATCTCACTAAGCCTAACATCCTCCAGGTACATCCATGCTGTAGGATGTCAGAATCTCCTTGAATAACAACACCCCACTGTCCGGATGAACCACATTGTTCGTCCATACATCTGTCGATGGGCATTTGGGTCGGTTCCACCTTTTAGCAGCTGTGAACAACGCTGCTGCGGACACGGGTGTCTGGGCATCTGTTCCAGCTCCTGCTCTCAGTTCCCTTGGACCTATGTATATTTGGAAGTGAGATTACTGGGTCGTGTGGTAGTTCTGTTTAATTTTTTGAGGAACCGCCATGTTGGCCTTGCCTTTTGTTTTGCTTTGCTTTGCTTCTATTTTTCTATTTTGAAATAATTTTAGGGTCATATAAAAGTTGTAAAAAACAGTGCGGAGTTCACCCATACCCTTTGCATGGCTCCCCTCAAAGATAACATCCTACAGCCACAGAACTACACCCCAACCAGGAATCCACAGACATTACTCTGATTTCACCAACTTTCACATGCACTCTTTCTTTTGGTATATGTATTGCTCTGTGAAAATTTGTCACGTGTCAAGATTCATGTCACCACCACCATAATCGGAATAGAATTTTTGTTGCCACAAAGAAAATTCCTCATAGCTACAGCCTCCCTCCCCGCAATCCTGAACCCTGCAGTCTCTGCTCACCATAGCACTACATAGCTCTTTGGCTTGATGCCTTTGAGTTTCACCCAAGTTGGTGCATGTATCCACAGTTTGTTCCTTTCGATTACAGAGTGGTATTTCGTTGCATGGAATTAATTTACCAATTCACCTATTGAAAGAAATTCGGGTTGTTTCATATTTGGGGTCTATTACAAACAAAGCTTTTGTGAACGCTCATGTCCAGATTTTTGTGTGAGCCTGAGAGTTCATTTATCTTGGGTGAACACCCAGGCCTGAAATCGCTCAGTCACATGGTTAAGTGTGTGATAAATTTTCTGAGAAACTGCCAAGCCACTTTCTGGGGGGCTGCACCATTTTTGTATCCCCACCAGCAATGTGTGAGGGTCTCGTTGCTCAGCATCCTCATCAGCACTTGGCATTATCAGCCTCTTTGATTTTAGCCACTTTAAACTTGCATTTCTCCCATGGCTAACGAGGCTGAGCCATTTTCATTTTATACAAATGGTGTCACAGAGAGTCTTCTGTATTTTCATGATTCTAAAACATTTTTATGTGGTTGTCATCTATGAGTTTTCCGCTCCTTAATATTTCTCCATGGGACGATACTAAAACTTCCATTCTTCCACTAATGGATATTTGTGTCATTTCCAAATTTTGCCATCAAGAACATTAGTGTGTTTTTCTCCTGTTTATGTAAGGGTGTGAGTTTCCTATGTGATATGCCTAAGAATAGAATTCCTGGGTCAGAGGGTGGGCCAGATAGTGCCACACTGCTTCCCAAAGCGGTTGGAGCAGGCGTTCATTCAGTTGATCCATTGCACAAGTGAGAGAGAGCAGGTTCAAGGTGCATTTTGAGAGTGGAAGCGTGTTCACATGTGATATACTTGATTGTGCCTTGGACTGAATCTATCAACAAAGCTATTAATTTCCCTGGGCAGGGGGAGCAAGTTAGGAGACACCCAAGTCTCTGGGGCCAGGGGACAGGTGTACTAAGCAAGACGCAATTGGAAACAATGATAAGCAGAGAGATACGCAGCAGGGAGAGGTTGCGGAGCAAAATGTGCTCACTAATAAAGATAGAGGAGTGGGCGGAGGGCGTGATCCTGGACTGTAACCTCAGTCATAAAACCTCCTGTTCTATACACTGAGAATCAGGTGACTAGCAGGAAACACATCTCCCCCAGGACATGCTCATTTCACTCATTCAAGTTGCAAATACGTGTGAGGCTTTGACTACATCCGAAGAACTGGACTCGGGGAGAAAGAGACAAACCCAGCACCTTCTTGCCCTCAAAATGTTCATAATGAGTAGGGAAGGCATAATGAAAGATCAGAGATGCGAATCAGTGCAGCAAGAGCCACTGACCGGAAGTAAGCAGGGTGCTTCTGGAATGTCGAGAAATAGGGAACTGGCAGGAAGTGGGAGAAGCAGACCTTAGAGAAAAGACGGCAAGTGAACTGAGACTCCCCCACCCCAAATAAGAATCAAGGAAAACTGAAAATTCTGATTATTAAAAAAGATTTGATCTCTTTACCCTCCTCAGGAGAACCAATGTACTGTTCTCCAGGAAGGGCCATCCCCAACTGCACACCATGGAATAGCATATAGCAAGAAAAAAGAACAAATTACTATTAATGCAACCACGTGGGTGAATCTCATAATACTGTGCAGGGCAAAAGAAGTAGAGACACAAAGGAGTTCATTCTAGGACAGTGAAAAATGACTCTATGGGTAGGGATCGAAATCTAGGGTGTTTCTGGGTAGAGCTGTGTGCAGCCAGCTTGTCCTGGCTCATAGGTACCTATTGTCAACATTCATTCAAACTCCATAGTGGCTGGAAATCAGCCACGATCAGCACAAAAAGGGGCAAATGATGTAAATTACAAATATCTATCTACCTACCTATCTGTCTGTATATCTATCTATCTATCTATCTATCTATCATCTATCATCTATCTATCATCTATCTATCATCTCCGTTATTGCAAAAGCCCACTGTTCAACACTTATCAGCACACCACCGCCAGATGGGGGTAGGGGAGTGGGCACTAAGAAGCCTCTGGAGCAATGTACATGTTCTACATCTCATTTCTAAGAACGGTCACATGGCTGCACGCACTTGTGAAAAGCTCAAGGAATTGAACATTCAAGAACTATGCATTTATTACATGTAAGTTATAGCTCAATAAAAAAGACTGCATGTATATATAGACTATATATAGACTAAAATAAAATAACATGACGAAGAGGTCATTTTGCGAAACAGAAGGAAGGCACAAATGTCCAGAGCTGGGAAGAGTCATGGCATTATCTGAGGCCAGCTGAAAAGTCTCTTGACTTGTGGGCGAGGCTGAGCAGTGAAAAGCAACACTAAAAAGGCCCACATCTAGAAGTGGAGGGATAGGCATGCCTGGGAATAGTTTGAACTAGGGAAGAGCAGGAGGGGGAAAAAAGATAAAATAAAATGTTTTTAAAAATTATGTATATATAGTATGAAATAAAATGAACTGGCATTAAAAAATAAAATAAATAAACCAGGGAAGAGCTATGGTTACATCTTTGCATTTTAAGAATTGTCACATTTTGCAATTGTGTATACACACACACACACACACACACACACACACACACAGTGTATCTATTTTTTAAACATTGTACCTCTGGTACTCAGCACAATATCTAGCATTGCAAATTAGCTGTTGAAAGAATGACTGAGGGGCAGCTGGACAGGAAGTGGGCAGGACTGAGCCAGGGAGACCAGGGGACCTGGGCCAGACCCTGGAAGAGAGAGTTGACTGAGCCTTTCCGTTTCTTCCCACATGGTTCCCAAAGGTACACCCTACCATGAAATGTACACAGGTGCTCAGAGGTGTGACAAAAAGAAAAGCAATGCGATTAATTTTTGAAGTCAACTTTTTCCCACTTGAATGACTGTCCTTTATTTTGTGCCTTGTAAACTTCCTTTTTAAAAAATTAGTGTTAAATGACATTTCTCATAAAATGGTGCAGCCGCTATGGAAAACAGTATGGTGCTTTCTCAAAAAATTAAACAGAATTATCATATGATCCAGCCATTCCATTTCTGAATAGTTATCCAACAGAACTGAAAGCATGGACTTGAGGAGATGTTTGTACACCTGTATTCATGGCACCATTATTCATAACAGCCAAAAGGTGGAACCACTCAAAAGTCTACCGATGGACGAATGGATCACAAGAACGTGGTCCATCCAAACAATGGAACATTATTCAGCCTTAAAAAGGAAGGCGATTCTAACACACTACAACCGTGGATGGACCCTGAAGGCACTGTGCTCAGTGAAATAAGCTAGACACTAAAGGACAGATATTGTGCGATCCCACTCACAGGAGGTCCCAGAGGAGTCAGATCCATAGAGTCAGGAAGCAGATGGTGGGAGCCAGGTGCTGGGGGAGGGGAAGGAAGTGAGTGTTTGATAGGGACCGAGGGTCAGTTTGGGAAGAGGAGAAAGCTCTGGAAATGGATGGTGGAGATAGTGGCACAGCAATGTGTGCGTGCTCAATGCCGCTGAGCTGTGCGCTTAAACATAGTAAACATGGTAAATCTTATGTTATGTATATTTACCACAATAAAACGCTTTAAAAACAGCTTTCAGGAACGAATGGGAGTAATTGTGAGCAAGTGGGGGCTGGGTGAGCGTCCAAAACTGGCCAAAATACTTCAGTTGACCTTGGCCTCTCTCCCACAACTTTAGGGAATCTCAGCGGCTCATCTAGTCCCAGTCAGGTACCCACGAGGTTCTGAGGGTCAGCCCTCCCGCTGCTGCCCTTAGACTGTACTCCACTGTCGACTCCTTCTTCAACCCTCGCTGGCGCCCGCCCCGCCCAGAGCCCACGCGCATGCGCGCGCGCGGCGGCTGCAGGCGGGAGAGTGCGCACGCTCCGGACACCGCCCCGACAGGTCTCCGCCCCTTTGCCCAGCGCGGCGGCGGCCTCCGCTGTTACGCGGCCGCCGTGCGAGAAGCGGGGCGGGGCGCGGCGCGGCGCGGCGCTGCGCGCGGCTGCTGGAGCAGGCTCTCGCGAGAGGCCGGCCCCCGGTATCGTCGCTCTCCCTCCCCGCCCTCTGCCTCCCGGGCTCTGGCTGCAGCGTCAGCCTCGCTCGGGCCTCGGCGACGGCGGGGACTCCTCGGCCTAAGCCCCGGCGCTTGTCGGCGCCCGTCGGCCCTGGTCTGCAGCGCCGCCCGCCCTCGCTTCCCCGGCGCCAGCCTAGGCCGCGTCCGCAACCCCGGGACCGCGTCGGTGCCGCCCGCTCGCGTCCCGCCCCCTATGGGCCCCGGCTAGAGGCGCCGCTGCCGCCGGCCCGCGGAGCCCCGATGCTGGCCCGGAGGAAGCCGGTGCTGCCGGCGCTCACCATCAACCCCTCCATCGCCGAGGGCCCGTCCCCCACCAGCGAGGGCGCCTCCGAGTGAGTGGGCCGGGGCTGGGGGAAAGACAGGTGGGGTCCCCGAATACGGCGGTCAGGAGCAGGGGTTCCTGAGAAGAGAGGATGGGGTGAGGAGGTCTTGAGTAGCAAGGTCGAGGGAGGGGGGATCCCTGAGTAGTGAGGTCGGTGGGGAAGGAAGGGGTTCTTGAGTAGTGAGTCGGAGTGAAGCGAGGACCCTACTGGAAAAAGATGGGGTAATGGGCTACTGAGTAGTGAGAGTGAAGTTAAGGAGGAGTCTCTGAGTCGTGAATTTGAGGTGATGGTTTTGGGGAGGGTTGTTCCTGTGGTTTGAAGTTGGATCAGGGGGTCTCTTGTAGTGAAGTGAAATGGGAGGGACGTCTCTGAGTAGTGAGTTGGAGGGAGGGGACCCTTACATTTCCAGAACAGGGTGAATGAGGTCCCTGGGAATGAGGATGGGGTGAGGAAGTCCATACATGATCAGGAAAAGGAAGGGTCCCTGAGCCGTGGGGCAGGGGCTCTCTGAGGAAATCCCAGGACAGTGGAGCCTGAATAGATCCTGCTAGTGGGGAATGCATCCCCTGAAGCTGGAAAGAGTGGTGAGGGAGCCCAGAGGAGACTGGGGAAGCCAGGAGTGAGAAAAATTTGGGAGTGCAGGGTGTGGGGGAAAAATAAGAGCCATAGAGGAAAGAAGTGTGTTGGGGGGGCCCATCTGCTGGGACCCCTGACAGCAGATGCCGGAGATTCTGAATTGGAGTGGATTAGCAAACCTAGAGGAGTGCAGATGGTGTGAGGGTTTGAGGAGATTGAGCGGGGACAGGAGGAAGGGGGCAGAGAAAGGAACATCGGAATGATGGGGTTACTTGGTGGCAATATCTTACTGAGTGAAGGAAAACGTGCCTGTGAGGGCACCCCAGTGTGACTGGCCCCAGAAGTCTCTGTGGCCTCCCCATTCCTGTTCTGCATGGCGGAGTAGAGCAGGACAGTCCCAGAGGCCCCTGGCCAGGGTTCCTTTTCTATGCTTGTGATGAGAACCAGGTGTGATGGGCATATGGCACATTTGGTGCCTCTCAGGGGACTGGGCCTTCTGAGACCCAGATGAAAGAGGAGTCTTGATGTGTATGTATGCAAGTTGACATCCTCCTCCGTCTCTGAGTGCACAACTCAAAATGGGGTCATGTTCCTTATGTTCAAAACCTTATTCCTATTCTTATGAGATAGCTCTTTCTTCATAGCCTCTTCTATGTGTTATCTGGTTTCCATTTCTTCAAGAATTACCCCAGTACAGGAAGCCAGCTATTGGGATTCAAAGGTTTTTTATAACCACAGTTGAGTTGCCATTAAATTTAAAATGGATTAATCAGCTGACTCCAGAATGCATTTTAGATGTCATAGGGCAGTGCTGGAGACCTTCCAGAGTCTGGCCTCAAAAGCTGCTTCTCTGCTCCACATTGAAGGGACCGTGTCACGTCCATTCATTGCTCCACCTTCACACTTCCATCCATCAGAGTCCTGTTCATTCCTTCTTCATCCAGGTCTATGCTCACCAGACATTCAGTGAACACCTGCTAAGGCTTCCAGTCCTGGGGACACACTGATGAGCAGGGGCCATGAGCACAGGCCGCGCCATCAGGAAGGACCAGGTTTGATTCTGGGCACTGCCACTTCCCTTCATTGTGACCCTCAGACTAGTTACTTAACCTCTCTTGTCCTGTTCCCTCCTGTGTAGGCCATGTCTAGAAGACATCTGCCTCCCAGGAGGAGAGCGAGAATTAAACAGGATGGTGTGATGGTGTTTGTAAAACCCTGGTACTTGATTGGGACATGACACCCACCTCCATGCCTTCCAGTTACCTCTTCACAGTACCAGTTCAGGTGACATCGCCCAGTGTCAGGTCATCTTGCTCCCAGCCTGTGTGCCCCTTTGTTCACACCTCTTTCAGATGTAGGCCCGTCACAGTCACTTGAGGATTAAAAGGTTCCTGAAAGAATGTATGTCCCCCTCCTTCTAGAATCCCTTCTGAGGTCTCCTGGGTGGGCAGTCGACCGTGGCTAAACACCCTCAGGAGTTAGTGCCCGAGAGCTGCCAGAGTGGCCCATTCTCCCAGCTGGCTGGTGCAGTAGCCACCTGAAATGTGGGAGCCGTAAGTGTGATGTTTCCAGATTTCAAGGACTTAAGAGAAAAAAAAGTAAAATAAATGTTCATCAGTTTCTTTATATTGATTACACGTTGAAAATTGTACTTTTGACAGGTTAACTCAAATATATTAAAACTAATTTCACTTGATATATGTCTTTTAATGTGGCTGGAAAATTATAAATTGCACACGTCACTGACGTCCTGTCCTGGACAGCTCCTGGTTAGTTGCATGTGCGCTGGGCTGAAGTCTGCTTGCCAGTTGCAGGGGGATGCTTTTTACTCCAGGATTTGGTTCAAAGTGAAGGCATTAGTGAAAATAACTGATGGTCAAAACCTCCTTTGAGGATTCCTTGAATCGTCCAATAAAGTGTAGCATACGAGGTGGGTTTAATAACCGTGCCCAGGATGTGTTTCCGTGTAAATGCCTGGTGTTCACGGTGGTGCTCAGGATGTGATAAGGGCATGCCAGCTGAGCAGGGTGCCCTGAGGTGGGGCCCCTCTCCTCCCCTCCGGGCCCAAGTGTAGTTCGTGTAAATTATGGCTTCTGTCTTACACCCACTGGTCCTTGCTCTGAGGCCACTCAAGATGAGTTAGCTTCTCCGTCCTCGCGAAGACAGGCATCCTGGCTTGGGCTTTTACTCACCTGGTCCCTAGTATGGTCTGGAGCCTTAGGTCAGGAAGGAGGGCTTCTGGGTCTGACACCAGGAGCTGGGCTGCCAGGTCCCTCAGTCCCCTAACCTTTGTGAGCAGAGGAGGCAGTGGCCTCAGTTCTCTGGAAGCTGGCCTCTTCCTCTGGGCAGCTATGTGTCTTTAGGACTCAGGAATCGGGCCCAATTCACCTGTACGTCCTCCCGGCTGCACACCTGGGCTGAGTGCACAGTGGACACGCAGGACCCTCGGCTCGGGTCTTGTCATTTCGGAAGCTCACACACTGACGCTTTCTCTTGGGGTGTCTGCAGAGCAAACTTGGTGGACCTCCAGAAAAAGCTAGAGGAGCTAGAGCTTGACGAGCAGCAGAAGAAGCGGCTAGAAGCCTTCCTCACTCAGAAGGCCAAGGTCGGGGAGCTCAAGGACGATGACTTCGAAAGGATCTCAGAGCTGGGAGCCGGGAATGGCGGGGTGGTCACCAAGGTCCAGCACAGACCTTCAGGTCTCATCATGGCAAGAAAGGTGAGAGGCGGTAGGGCAGGCGTCCTGTTTGTGCGCTCTGCGGGCGGCGTGTGGTGCTGGCAGGGCCCCCTGGAAACGCGAGGCGAGTTTGATGGGTGCTGGCCTCTGCCTCCCATCAACTGCAGGTTCTCGGTCCTGAGAAAGAGCCCAGCTTCTAGTTAGAGCATGGCCATACCAGCTTGCCTCACACTGCTCTTCCGTCACGGACTTCTGCCTTTGAGGATGGCTTAAATTCAGATTTCCAGCAAGCAAGTGGGGCTTTCTGAAAGAAAGGGGGTCCGTCTCCTTGGGGCCGATTACCCTCACTTCACAACCAGGACAGGGCATTACAGACTGAGACAGGGCCTCTGCTGAGGAAGTCACATCGGGGACCCCTGGACCGTGGGGTGAGCAAACTGTTTGGATTAGCCAGAGTTCTCCAGAGAAGCAGAACCGCGGATGTGGGAGATGTAGAGGTGTTTGAAGGAATTGGCCCGTGCCATTATGGCAGGTCTGACATTTGCAGGGCAGTGGGCAGGCTGTAGCATCGGGGAGAGCCGTGGGGACAGCTGGTGTGGCAGCTGGGTCCCAAGGTTGTGCAGAGGCGGGGCTCCCTCTCCGGGGCCTCAGCCTTTTCCTTTAAGGCTTTCAACTCACAGAGCGCTGTCTTTTCTCATTCAGACAATTTCCATGTTAAATTACATCTACAAAATATCTTCACAGTGACATCTAGACTGGTGTTTGACTGGGCACCAGCTGTGGCCTAGAGCCAGGTCAACCATCTCTGACCCTCCGTGCCCATCCTGGCTCTGGGAAGGCTGAGCATCCCTTGTCTGGGCTCTGTCCTGTGCAACCTCCTGCTAACTGTGTGGGAGTAATCCCTGGGAGATGTAGGGAGCAGAGAGGACAAGGATGCTACCACCTGGGACAGTGGCTCCTAAACACATAATCAAGCAGATGGGGGACTTCATGTTGACAGATCGTTTAGCTCATACGGTTGTGTTCTTTCACACGTGGAAAACTGCCTCTTCTCGGAAACCCACCATCCTATCGTTCCCCAATTATATTCTTGGAAGCCTGACCACCTTGGGCCAGGCGAGTTGGTGCGGGTCCCGCCTTTCCTGGGACTGACCTGCTTGGTTCCCGTTGGGGTTTGGCTATGTGGCTCTTTCTCCTGCCCACCCTCCTGAAGCCTGTCTCTGTCCCTACTGCAGGCCACCTTTTAAAACCAGAGCAGGTTTGGAGTATCTGGTCTGCCATTGCCCGAAGTTTGCGGAACAAAAGGGCGGATGTGAGGTTCAGACAGCGACCGGGGGCTTAAGGCTTCTCTTGGGCCACCCAAGGACTTTGGTGGCGCTTGTGAGAACCTGAATCTGGGAGTTCGCTCACCGCTTTAGGATGTGAATTAGGACTTAGGAATTAAAAAACAGGGGACAGTCTACGGCCATGCCACTCTGTGCACGATCCCATCTGATCTTGGAAGCTAAGCAGGGTCAGGCTTGGTTAGTACTTGGATGGGAGATCACCTAGGAAGACCAGGTGCTGTAAGCGTAAATAAATTAATTAATAACAATAATAATAAAACGGGGGACAGGTAGTTTCATAGTTGAGTTAGCAGTGCTGCCGTGTGAAGCATTTCCTGATACGGCCCTTCAGTCATAGAAGATGTCACTGTCAGGAGAAGCTGGGCGAGGGGTACATGGGATTCTCTGCTTTTTTGCAACTTCCTCATATTTCTATAATTCTTTCGAAATGCAAGGTTTTTATTAAAAAAGAAGTTCCAGAAAACGGGCATGTAGATCATAACGTCCTTCCAGAAGAGCACGGGCGGGTGGCGAGTACACTGAAGGAAAAGGCTGCCCACCTGGGCGTCATGTCGTCTGGCACTGTAACTTCTTGGACCAGTCTGTGGGGATCAAGGGCTCCTTTAAGTCACCCAGAATGCCAGTCCACCCGGGTGGCCCATTGTCTTTAATCAGCTGAGGGCACAAATGTGGACATTGACCAGACAAAGCAGTTTTAAGAAACAGTGGCCTGAGTCTTCCCTCCACACCCCAGGTGGCATTCCAGATTCCTTAGGGAATTCGTGGGACTCCTGCACCTTCGAGTGTGTAAGCCTGTTCATCCCCACAGGCAGCCTGCCTGCAGGTGTGAGGGTGAGGGCCAGCATTCGTCTGGTCCCTGTGGTCGGCGGGCAGACGCTCATCCTACCCAGCAGGACATGCTGAGGGAAGCCGCAAGACCAGTTCATGAGGCCTGAGGAAACTGGTCTCTCGATTTGCATGGTCATGCGTATCCATGAGCATGTTCTTGACTCAGTATGGCTCTCCGACGACCCTCACATCCTTGTGAGGCCCTTGGAACCAAACATCTATGTGACTCGGGCCAAGGAGACCTGCAGAGAACTTAGTGTGTATGTGACGCACGCAGGGCGTCTTCGACCCCCTGCGCCCTCCCTCTTTGGAGGTCATGTGGCCTGCCCAAGGCCATGTAGTGATACTAGCTGCTATCTTTCAAGGGCCCTGTGTAAAGGCCAGTTCTAAGACTTGGACACGTGTTCTCATTTACGTAGAGTGACAGCTCCAATTTACAAATGAGGAAACTGAGGCTGTGTTAGGTCTTGTCTGGACAGATTGTGGTTGACCTTGACCTGGTGGAAGCTGCCAGGGCTTTGTCTCCAGAATCCATGTCCTTCTTTCCCTAGCTTGTACCCCATCCCGTTGCTAGCTCAGACTCCCAATCCTGTAGCAAGAACTGCCTTCAGCTCATCGACAGGCTTGGCATTTGGATTGAACTCCCGGTACCACCCTGACTTGATCAGCTGTCAGATCTCGCGCCTTCGAGTGGCAGCATGAAATTGCATGGGTCCTGGCATTTTGTGACCCTAGCCCTAACCCTGACCTGACCACTCCCCAGCTGTGTGCCCCTGGGACCAGCAGTTCATGTCTCAGAACCTGAACTTGCTCCTCAGTGCAATGGGGTGGTTGCCCCATCCCGTCATTGCTGTCACCAGGATTGTCACCAGAGTCAATTGTGAGCATTCTTGCTCAGAAATGTGCCCCTGCCTCCGGTCCCGCTCGTCTCCCCACAGCCTCCGTGCTGGCTCCTGGTCCACCCGGAAGGCTCACTTTACACAGTCCATGTGTAACGGACCCGCTAGGCCGAGGTTGTGCAGCAGCTGCCCCTGAGTCCTGTCTGCCACACCTTCCCCTGTAGCACATGACTTCCTTGGATCTTGCCCCCCATGCGACCAACTCTGGCCTCCAGGGTCGCTGGGATTCTGTCCAGTTCTGCCAGCTGCATCCACCCTTCCTCTTCTCTCATGCCTGGTGGACTCTCGCTTCCCTGCTCCTCCCTCTGAGGCTCCTCTCAGGTTCTCAGTCAAGAGCTGCCCCTGGTCAGACCCGGCTACTGAGCCTTTGAGTGCGGTCAGTCTGAACCGAGGTGTGCCATGTGCACCAAGAAACATACACCGGATCTCAATGAGAAAGGTCTCAAAAACGTTTCTACATTGATCACATGTCCATTGGTAAGTTTTTGATATGTTACTTTGAGTTAAACAGAATACGTGAAAAATGCATCTCATCTGCTGCTTTTTACTTTATTAGTGAGGCATTAAATAAATGGTGGTTCATGGTGAGACAGTGTTGGACAGCACTGGTCTCCATCTCCTGCCTGAGGAGAACACATGCTAGGGTTCTGTTGTGATCACCACCCTGGGGTGGCCATGGAGGGTGCTCAGTGTCCCAAGTACATGGCCAAGGCTTAGCTCTGAAGGTTGGGCTGAGCAGAGAAGTGAGTCCCTAAGGGGCCCTGAGGGCTGGAGGGCCCTGGCCAAGGAGGCACACAGTGCTCAAGGTCACAGGGGTCGTCGGCAGGGGCCTGAGGAGGTGGCATGCTTCACACATATGCTGTGCTCCACTGTCCTTCAAGGCTGGCCCCAGTGGCACCTGAGCCCCACGATTCCTCAGCTCACCTGCACTGTCCCGGGTAGTTTCACCTGCCTGCCTTTCCTCTTGATGGCATATCTCCTCCGAGCAGGCTCATCTTTGCCATCTTCCTTTCCTTCACCAGCCCTGGGTGTGAGTGACTGCGGAATGTCTGTTGAGTTTGATGGCAGTCATTTTCAGATACCTGTGATCTGGCTCCACCTATCTGACAAAGAGGTAGAAATTGCATCTTTTTCTTGTCTTATACTGATGGCCAGAACACCTGGGATTCCAAGTAGCCTCCACTCTTCCTCACTGGGCAGCAGGTCTTGGTTTGCTTAGGGTTTGTAGTTAGGCATCCATTGGTGTTTTGTCAGCTATCTTTTCTGCACATGCCCAGATGGTCCTTTGGTTTTTCACCCTTTGAAATGTACTGAATTTGGTGACAATCCCAGCTGCTAACTTGAACTCAAAGGGAAGGGCAGCTAGGATCTTTGGGTGGCAGCCGGAGGCTCTCTCCTCCTTTGTCCCTAGCCCAGAGGTGGGAAGGGCTCCAGAGGAACCCACCCTGACTGGGGTGGGTGGAGCTGCAGTAATGGACCCCTCTGCCAGGCTGTTCCCTGGTGGGGTCCTGGGAAAGTATGAAGCTATGGGAAGAAGGTACTCAGAGCTCCCCAGTAGCCGAGTAAAAAGTGCTTGCTGCATCGATGGGCTTTTGCCAGCTTATTAAGATAGGATTCATGTACTGGACACTTCACTACAAGGCCTTCTACAGTGAGCGTGTAACTCAGTGGATTTTATGTGTTCACAGCTCTGTGCATCCACAACCACCGTCAGGTTTAGGGTATTACTGTCACCCCGAAAAGACACCCTGACAGCCATGAGTCTACTCTGTCTGGATTTGCCTGTTCTGGACATTCATGTAGATGGAATCACACACAGTGTGGCTTCCGCATCTGGCTTCTGTCACTGAGCGTCGTGTGTTCAGAATCCGTCCACACAGCAAGTGTCAGTGCCTCCTTCATCTTCACAGCTTAGTGATATTCCAGCATATGGATGGGCTACGTTGTGTTTGTCCATTGAGCAGTTGATGGACACTTGGGTCACGTATTTGCAGTTGTGAATCATGCTGCCATGAACATGCATGTACAAGTGTGAGCATAGACATGTGTTTTTATTCTCCTAGGCAGATAATTACCTAGGTGCGGATTGCTGGCTGGTCTTGAATGCTGCTGTGAGCACCTCAAGGACCGAGGGCCAAAGCCCCACACTTTCTGGCACACTTGGTGGCTTGCTCTTGAACCCGTTCCCCACTCCCTTGCAGCTGATTCACTTGGAGATCAAGCCGGCCATCCGGAACCAGATCATCCGCGAGCTGCAGGTGCTGCATGAGTGCAACTCACCATACATCGTGGGCTTTTACGGGGCCTTCTACAGCGACGGGGAGATCAGCATCTGCATGGAGCACATGGTGAGTGCAACGGGCCTGGGATCCAGGCCAGCGTCCCCAGAGCTACCCAGGCTTGTGACCAGGGAGACGGGACAGGACAGAGGGTTCATGTAGACTGAGTGAAAGGCTGGCGAAAAGGTGGTTCCCCTGCCTGTGGCCCTCGGTCCCCTCCTCAGAGGCACCTGCTTCCAGGGGATCCTCCAGGAAGTAGCTGATGCCCGTGCAAGCCTATGTGTGTAGGTTTCTTTGTGTTGAATCCCTGGATGCCCTCCTGCCAGCTTCACTGTGGACATGAGATGGAAATCATTTTATGCCACCACAGAGGGAGCCGGCCATGCTGTGCCCACCACCGAGCGTCCCGGTGGCCACGTGACTTTTGAGGCAGTTCGTTCCATTCTGTTGGTGGGCTGTTTCCGACCCCTGCTTCTTTTGAATGATGCCGCCTTAAGTGTTCTTGCTGGGAAGCAATGTCCCTGAGGGGTAAAGTCCTGCTGGTAGAATTGCAGGGCCCGTAGGCACACGCGATGGAAAATGTGATCAGTGTTTCTGAAGAACCCTCTAAAGGGACTACAGTGGTCTGAAATGCTGAGCTGCAGGCAGGAGCTGGGGCTGCACTTCACTCAGTGCTGTGGAATCAGAAGCTCTGGGGTGGAAAACAGGAACCCGTCTCTTTTTTAAACCACTGCGGTGGAGTCTGTTGTGCCCCCTGGATAAGAAACTCTGGTCTTGAAGCTCAGAAATGGGTGGGATGGGCGTCAAGAAAGCAGAAGTGGTCAGAGCCAAAGGTCTTGGGAGGAAGCACCACCTACCCTCCCTGGAGCCCAGTCGGTCAGGTACAGGACTGCCTGGTACCCAGCCCTGTGGGACAGCGGGACTCTGTGCCTTTAGGCACCAAGGCTTCGGTTACGCCTTGCAACGTGCTGTCATCCTGACAGTTTTGTAACAAAGGCAGGAAATGAATTTGAGCAAGTGCTTGCAAGGAATGCATCGTGAGCAGACTGCATGGGGTGACAGCTCAGAGGGTGTGCCCGAGAAGTGATCCCTGCGCTACTGTTTGCACCTACCCAGCACCCTGGAGGAGCCCCGTTCTTCACCTGGAAGAGGGCAGTAGCTGCCTGCTCACTGGGCAAGGTCACAGTTCAGACTAGAATCAAGAGGGTGCGGGGAGGACAGAAGTCCCCTTGTGGTCTGAAGGGCACCCCCTCTGCACTGCAGGCCCTCTCTCCTCTACTGCAGCCCCTCCCTCTTCTACTGTAGCCCCTCCCTTCTTTGCACTACAGCCCACCCACCTCTGCTGTAGCCCCTCCTACCTACTGTAGCCCCTTCTTCCTACCTTCCCTGGTTTCCACGGATTTTGAAGTTTGAGCTGAGCCTCATGGCCGGGTCTCGGTGAGGAAGGCATGAGAACAAAATGACATTAAAGCAACAAAAGGGCCTTCATGGTCACCACTCCTTAGGGTATTGTCATGCGGAATAATCTCCAGAAGAGGTTTTCCTGATGTGGGACCTTTCTGCTTTGTTCACGTGCCATGCTGCCGAGTGCCCTGCATGACGGTGGAGCCAGCAGCCTGGATTCAGGCCTCAGCCCCACTTCCCATCTCACTGCCAGACTCTGGACAAGATACTCTTTCTGCTGTCAAGACAACGGGAGTGGCGGGGCCTGGGACATGCAGGACGTTTGAGTGAATATCACTGTTGTTACTGGGGCCATTTCCCTGTTTTTCTGGCATCTTCATTTCTCTGTTTTCACCTTTGTGACACCCTGCCTGGTCTACACCCCACCTGTGGAACTGTTCTGTTCTCTGGTGGAGGCTGAGGTTTCATCTCCTTACAGGACCGTGTGCAAATCGGCTTGTTTCCCACTGGGGAGGTTCCAGCTCTAGCTTTCGAGAAAAGACCCCTAATCGATAAAAAAAATGTCAGATTTAGGGCAGAAGGTTGAACCTCACCTGGCCAGTGTGTGTAGTATCCAGGGCTTAGAGACAGCAGCCTAAGCTTGGAGAAACCTTAGGCATGGACCCAGCAGACAGTGGCTTTCTCAGGGTGTCAGTGGCTGGGAAGCCACTTGCTGACCGCTCAGGCACTTCCTGGTCATTCTGGGGCTCTGGTTAGATCCACTGAAGAAAGCACTCCCTCTGAGTGTGACAAATCCGACCCGTCCATCAGTGTAGGATGCAGTGTGGGACAGAGAAGTGGTGACACTGGGCTGCTCTGAGTGAGAAATGGAAGCAGCCTGTGTGGACTGAACAAGACAGCCCCCAAGGAGGAAAACAGACATTATATGAGCCCACTTACATGTGTTTTTAAAATTGCAGGTTCTCCTATGCACATGGATGCAAATGCAAACATATGGAAGGATCTGACAGCATAAGTCACATCTCAGGGGAGGCAAGGAAATTACCGGGGATCAGAGTGTTGTTTACCCACATTTAAGTTTTAATAAGAAGCGTGTCCTTGCATACTACCTGCTCAGTGAAAATACGATCCTAGGAACACAGATGCACACAACGAAATGGAAGTGCGTGGTCACGCGTAACAAGAAATTTAGGATCATAAAGGCCTGATGTGGCGTCTGCACTACGTGCTGCACATGCGAGTTGCACGAATGACTTTTCCTCCTCTTAGCTGTAGACTGGGGGGATACCCCCCAGGCCACTGGACAATGTCTTGGGACATTGTCATGACTAGGGAGATGCTAGCAGAGGCCTGGGGCGCTACCCAGCACCCCACCATGCCCAGGACTGGGGCAGCCCCACAGTGAATGCTGACCCCCATGTCCACAGTACCAAGGGGATGGCCCTGCCATGGGGAGACCATAGTGTTTGCATCACAGAGTGTTTTGGGGTAACTCACAACTCTATGAAAGGTTCAGAACGAAGGGACTAGCTTTAGGGAGCAGGAATTATGGTTTAAAATTTTTTTTTTTTAAATTATTTTAAGGTTGATAAAAATACGAATAGAAGGAATTCCCATCTCATCTTACAGACAGAGCAGGGCAGGCAGGGTCCCCCACCAGACCAGGCTCACCTGACACTTGGCTTCCTGCTCGGCCACACTACCCTCTCTGCCTATGCTCTGCACCGTCTCTAGTTGGCCACCATGCACGGGTTCTGGAGTTTTCACATACATTGAGTTTTCTAGAACTTTTCACTAACCTTTCTCACAGAGCATGGTGGGGCAGAGCACCATGAAGGGAGACCCGGGCCTCCTGCAGGCTGCTTCCCACCCCTGACCCCAGTGCAGCAGATTGCATCTCACAGAGGCCATGCCACAGGATCCGCGGAGCACGGTGGCCGGATTCCAGCCCCTCTGCACCCTCAGACTGGTCCGCTTTCCTCTCTGCACTGCGGAGACCAGGGCCGGCTCTGGCCTGTAGTCAGAACCAGCTATGTCTACCTCACATCTGAGGGGCTGACAGATGTGTCCTCGGTGCCCACCCGGAACCGGCCACACCATGGGCTTTGATCTCCGGGTTGGTTGCCAGGCAACCTTATGCAAAACACTTGGTTTCTGTCTTTTCCTCATTGTCAGGTGGATTTGGGGCCATGCCCAGAATGGGGTGGCGGTTTGACTGTGACCTGTGTCAGGTTCTTTGCAGGATTCTCTGTACACAGTGCTGGAGAGCATGGGACAGGCCTGAAGGGAAGGGCAGGCTTTCATCAAGTCCAGTGTCCTCTGTTCTCCTTGGGAAGCCAGTCTCTCCCTGACAAGGCTGGAAACCATTGGTGGCTTGGCTACCTGTCTCCTGCGCCAGGCACATGACAGGAGTCACGTCTGCCCTGGGTGCCCATTGTGCTCGGGGTGGCCCCTGGCTGGCTGGGACAGGGACCCAGGCCCCAGAGTGAACTAGTCGAGCTTGGGCACCCTCGAAGTGGCTCTGGCTACATTGTGAGCCCAGTCACTGGGCCCACTTGGCCCCAAGTGGTGCTCACCTCCACAGCTCTGCCCCGCCTGCTACTGCTGTGGCAACCTCAGGGAGCGCTGGATGTGCAGTCTTGAGGTTGAGGCTGTGGTCTGGCCTCTGTTCCCGTGGAGGAAATCGGGCGCCAGCTCCCTGGGAACCAGGGGACGCTGTATTTTCATGCCCGCCACTCCGCCGTCCCTCTGGGATCTGTCCCTGTGGCAACCCCACCCGCCACTTACTCAGAGCACTGCTTTCTTGCCCTGTGCTGCCCCAAGGATGGCGGCTCCCTGGACCAGGTGCTGAAGGAAGCCAAGAGAATTCCAGAGGAGATCCTGGGGAAGGTCAGCATTGCGGTGAGTGTGCGGGTGCTGATGGATCCTGCTCCTGCTGTTCCCACATGGCCCGTGGCCCATGTCAATGTGGCCCCTGCAGAGCAGAAGGGTACTGATGCATCCCTACTGGCTGCAGGACTGAGCATACAAAGGGCAGAATGCTTTCCTGCCCCACAGACGCTGGTGGGTGGTCCCAGGCACGTAGCGCATCCCTGTGCTATGTCATGTTTCCTCTCTGCCTTGGCGATGTAGCCGCCGCACCCCACCAGTCTTTAGGGGTTGATAGCACAGCCCAGCACTGAGGCCCTTGACAGATGATGCACACTGGGGGAGGGCGACCTCCAAGGCATGGTGCCCAACAGGACACTTGCAGCCCTATTAGCAGGGCCTCAGGCCTTGTCTCACCCTCTGTGGGCCCTGCCCCGTCGGTGGTATCTACCTTAGGGCTGGGCAGCTGGGTGAGGGCAGGTGAGCTAGACATTGTTACCCACCAGTAGAAGTGTCACTGCCATTGCTTTGCCTCTCACTGCCCCCCTCCTGAAAGCGGGTCCCCAAGCTGTCCCACACACTGGCCGCTTCGATCTGGCCTGAGGACCTGCCCAGAGGAGAGCCCCCAACACGGCACTCCCCGCTGATGCCCCACCCTGGCACCCCTGCAGGTTCTGCGGGGGCTGGCATATCTCCGGGAGAAGCACCAGATCATGCACCGAGGTGAGACCCATGGGAGCCCTCGTGGGCCACTGGGGCTGGTGGGCAGGCCTGAACCACGCCTCACCCACTGGTTCTGCCCCCAGATGTGAAGCCATCCAACATCCTTGTCAACTCCAGAGGCGAGATCAAGCTGTGTGACTTCGGGGTGAGCGGACAGCTCATCGACTCCATGGCCAACTCCTTCGTGGGAACTCGGTCCTATATGTCTGTAAGTCACTCATAAGGTGTATGAGCGTCATGTGCTGCTCCCGTTTTCCAGAAGCTTTGCAAAAGGCTTTTTTCTCTGTGGGATTTCTCCTCCTTCCAAGGTCTGTTTTCTGCCATGTTCTCACTCAAGCGTGTCTCTGGGGGTGCCCGCCTGCCTCCCTCCCACTGCTAGTACAACTCCATCCAGTAGTCAGTCAATTTTTTATCCTCCACTGGCCCTCAGGCATTTTGGGGCACAGCTGGGTTGAGCGGAGCAGACCACGACTTTAGTCTGAGTCGTCGTGACACGGGAGGCAGTCCACTGCCCTTCCCGGACACTCATCCTTTTCCAGGAGCACCAAGGGTTTGTCTTTAAAGAGCTGCTGGCTGGAAGCTTCTCTCCAGAGTTGCATCAGGGGAGGAGATGGGATTGCTCTGGACCACAGAGGGAAGGAAGGGAAGGGACAGAGAGACACCAGATGCATTCTCCCCAGACCTCAGGGCGCCCCCATTCCCAGCGTGCCCCGGCCCCCTTGGGCCTTTCCTCTCTCGCCCGACAGCCGGAGCGGTTGCAGGGCACCCACTACTCGGTGCAGTCGGACATCTGGAGCATGGGCCTGTCCTTGGTAGAGCTGTCCATCGGGAGGTACCCCATTCCCCCACCGGACGCCAAAGAGCTGGAGGCCATCTTTGGCCGGCCCATGGTCGATGGGGCAGAAGGAGAGCCTCACAGCATCTCGCCACGGCCGAGACCCCCTGGACGCCCCATCAGCGGTACGGCTGAATCTGGCACTTCCTGTTTGGAAGGAGTGATCTGGGCGGCAGCTGCCTCCCGCCTGGTTCCTCCTGGAACCACCTGTCCCCCAGGTAGTCCTGACTGCAGTCAGCAGTCCTCAGATAGGACTGAGCCTTCTGGGGACAGCACTGGAAGAAGCTTCCCCAACCTTTTTCATCTGGGACAGTTGCACCTGTTGTCACCAGCTGGTGGATCTAGAAATCAACCCCTGAGCCAAGCCACTCACCGGTTGGTTGGTTGGTTGGTTTTTCCAACATTTTACTATAAAAATATCTAAATGTACAGAAAAGTCGAAGGCTTACCCAGTGAACGGCCTTGTGCCCGCACCAAGATGCTACATTGAGCATTCTGCCGTGTTTGGGCCAGGCCTTCCAGGGAGCCCCAAAATTGAAAAGGATTTGACTCAGAATTTCCTTGGGTGGTTTGGACACACAGGCAGCATGGTGTGGGAGGGAACAGAATGCTGGGGGGTGCTGGGAGGTATCTGGGCTCCCAGACAATACTCAGTTCCTAGAGCAGCTGCCTGTGAGGTGGGGGGCCTCCCCGATGCCAGTGAGGTTCAGGCTGGTGCTTCCACCACTTTGGGGGATGGTGCACAGGGGAGGGTTGCAGTTGATACGGGCTAACCTGGAAGAGAGCTTAGGGCTCTGTGATTTCTTTTTATTTAAAGTTAAGTGGCAGGAGTGGAGTCCAAAGGGATGCACCATGGGCTGTAGTTTCCTGACACTTTTACTGAGAGTTCAAGTACCATACAATTCACTCTGTCACCCCAAAAAGAAACCCCGTTCCCAGCCCCCTCCGCAGCCCCTGGCTACCGCAAGGCTGCCTCCTGTCTCTGTGCATGTGCCTGTTCTGGAGATGTCACACAAATGGAGTCATACACTGTGTGGCCTTGTGCATCTGCCTTCTCACTGAGCGTCACATGTCTGAGGTTGCGAGTGTCAGCACCTCCCTCCTTTTCGTGGCCTAGTAGCATTCCATCTGTGGAGAGACAGGGTTCTGTGCTTCTCTTCACCATTGATGGACCCTGGGGCTGCCACATGGTTATTTTCACACCCAGACTTTGCTGTGTCCTGGGGCCACACCCAGACTGCTGGGGAGTCTTGATTCCCTCTAAGGGAAGAATTCTATCCCCCATCTGTGTCCCCAGGCCTGGGCCCTCCTTCTCCTCCTCCCAGTCTGGCTCCCAGATGGACTCCTGGTGTGCCCCTGTGACCCCCTCCCAGTTGGGAGGGGCAGCAGGTTATGCCAGGCCAGCACCCTCCCTCAGCCCATGTGCCCATTTCATAATGGGACAGAAGGGGAAAGTCCAGCCGCCAAATCCAGACCTGGCCAGTTGGGCCTTGAACAGGGGTCAGCCACCCCAAGCTACATTTGGGTCCTGCTGCTGTCTCACCCATGGCTCCGTGCAAGGTCATGCTACTGCCCTTGCTTGCAGTCAGCAAGCCACCCCCCCCCCCCCACACCCCAGCACGTTCTGCCTTTGTGCCACAAAGCAAGGAATTGTGACTCTGGCACTGTTCATGTGTGGCACTGTGCCAAATGTAGGACTTTTCAGAAAATGCTCCTGTTCATTTTGGTGTTTTATTTATTTATTTTTTTAATTCACCAGAGACTCAAGAGTGGAATTCCTTTCCCAGGGAGTGGACTGAGTAACGGCCTCTGGGGAAGGGGGGCCCTCTGGTTCAGGCCAGGGTGGGGGGAAGCCTGCCGGGCTGCACTCAGCATGCCCAGACTTTGACGCCCAGCAGGAATGCAGTGGCCACCTGCCCACCTCACCCCATTTGTGTCCCCCAGCAGGTCATGGGATGGACAGCCGGCCGGCCATGGCCATCTTTGAACTGCTGGACTATATTGTGAATGAGGTGCGTACTGCAAGGTACATCAGAGGTACACCAGAGAAAAGAGAGCTCGACATGCAGACTGCAGACGCAGCTTTTGTTGGGGAAGGGGCTGGGGGAGGGATACAAACCACTCCTCAGTAGGGGGTTCTTGGGCGTGGCATTCCTTCTAGCCAGCCTGGAGAAACTCACTCCTCCTTGAGGGCAATTTTTGTTTGTGTTTTCAGAGATGAACCCACAATTCTCTCCGCAGCCTCCTCCCTTAAGGCCAGTAGCCAAGTGATTGGGCCAGGGAGCCAGGTGCCGCCCCCCCCAGCTCTCTGTCACCTAGTGTCTCTCTGAGCATCTTGGAGTCAGGGTGCACAAAACCAGAAATCGTCCCCACCTCTCTGGGGCAGAGGCACAAAGGCCTCTCCATGGAGCCTGAGTGTTCCCGTCTATAGACGAGTCAGCCTGGGCCAAAACGTGGGAGCGGCCTACTTGGGGCCTGCAGCAGGGAAGGCCTGGAGCTGGACCTGACTCCAACACCTCACCTTTCAGTATGGTCCAGTCACTCTCTCCGGGCCTCTCTGGGCTGACATGTTTCTGGTGGCCCTTTGGAGTGAGGGCAGACAGGGCAGCCGGTGGTCTGCAGTGTGGGATTTGGTTTAGGGCAAGCGTCAAGGTGAGCAGGAGGTGGCGACAGAGCAGGGCGGGGCGGCTCTGGTGTACACATCTCCGCCTGCACCTGGCAGTGCCACCCAGGCCCAGCACATCTGCCCAGGGAGGCCACCCCCAGCGGAAAACCTGCATCCCAGCACTAGGCAGGTGCAGCTGGCCAAGGAAGAGGCCCTGTAGGATTGCTGGCACGGTCTCTGCCCACCACCTCCCTGTCAGGGCCTGATCCTGCACACAGCTGTCCCCACTTTGGGACGTGTGCCAGGCCAGCCTCCTTGAGCTCCCCCAGCTTTCAGTCCCAACACCTAGAACAGGCTGCCCCTATCAGGACAGCCGCAGAGACAGGTGGCCCAGGTAGAATGACACATGGTCAAGAGTGACCACCTTCGTCCATGAAGTTCAAGCGAGCCCTGTGCTCCTTCCCTGTAGAAGCAGCGTGATTCCCAAATGAGGGCTTTTGAAGGAAAACCCTGGCAGAACACCACCTGGTGGCAGGGCCCACAGGGGAGCTGCAGGAGGGGAGGGGGTAGGTGTCCCCTCTATCTCCAGCAGGGCGAAGGGACAGGACTAGGACAGGTGCATTCTGGGGGTCCCCAGAAGTGCTGGGCTGTCTTCATGAGTGAAGGTTTGGGAAGCGTCTTTTCCATGATTCCAGAACCATCCATTAACATCTGACTCCTACCCATCTGTCCTCTCCCACAGCCTCCTCCCAAGCTGCCCAGTGGCGTCTTCACCCAGGACTTCCAGGAGTTTGTGAATAAATGGTAAGGTGCCTCCGCTTCCAGCTAGGTCTCCAGTGGGCAGGGCTGGGTACCAGGCCCTTAGGAGCCCCGCCTAAGTCCCATCAGCCTAGATGCATCTGTCAGTCATGGTCCAGGTGGAGCCCAGTCCCTCTGCCTGCCCGATGGGACACCTGTGCTCACCTGAGAGCCCAGAGTCCCTTTCCAAGACTGCTGAGTTATTATGTCCGGCTGCTGTCCCCAGCTCGTCCCCAAACCCAGAGTGAACCAGTATTTCAGACCCTTTGGAAATGGCACTGTTCCCACCTTGCTCCTGCTGGCTGCACCGAGTCCTAGTCTGCCATGCCCTGCAGCCTCAGCTTCCCAGCAGCCTTCCGTGGATTCTGGGAGGTGGCCAGTTGTTCTGGACGCTTCTGCCCTCTAAGGACCGGCCTGGGGAGTGGGCAGGGAACCAGGAGGGAGCAGCCCAGGCCACCTCTCTTAACTTTGGGGCCATCCCACATGTCAGGGTGAGTGGATGCTGCCAGCCCCTGCGGCTGAGGGCCTGTGCGACTCCCAGCAGACCTGCTTCTGGCCCTTTGTGTGACCACTGGCCAGCGCCTCGTGGCACACGGCCAGTGACCCATTGGCCATGTAAACATTTTCATTTCCACGCAAGCCTTCCTCTGAAGGGCCGTTCAGCCCTGATGTGCCTCAAGTAGCTGCCTTTGAGCAGTTCTGCTTTTTTGAAGGAAAAAGTTCCATTTTGACTTTTGGACTCCTAAACTTGGGGTTTTTATTGCAGTTGCTGCTGGGCCTCTGGCAGCGGCTGGGCGTTTCCCGCTCTCCACCCCTCTCTCTTGTCCTCTTGGACCTGGCCCCACCCCCCGCATCCTATCCTTACAGGGTGGCCAGGGCCACCCACAGCAACCAGGCTGCAGAGCACCCGCAGAACTGCTCTGTCCCTTGCCATGTGTGCACATGCACGTGGGGATGGGTCAGCACAGGCTGCCCAGCCCCAGCTCAGATGGCAAGTCCCCACGGCCACCGGCTGACTGCTCTTCTTGCCTCCCCGCCTTGCCCGCCCTTGGAACCCCAGTCTGGTCAAGAACCCAGCCGAGCGCGCGGACCTGAAGATGCTCATGGTGAGTGGCACTGCGGCTTCCAGGGTTGCCAGGATGTGGCTGCTGTCAAGCCCTCTCATCGTCGCGAAGGGAGGCCTTGCCAGGTTCCCCTTACCCCCAGCCAGCACCAGAGCTAGCTCTTGCTGTGGGGTGGGTGTTCAGCCAACCCCCGTGGGTCTCCTCCTCCTGAGCAGCCTTGGTCCCCTCGGGCTCGGGGGCTTCTGCCTCAGGCTTCACAAGCCTCCCACAGGTCCGGGAGGCCAAGGGCTCGGTATCTTTTTTTAAACCCACACCATCCAATGTCCTCGAAAACCGAGGTAGCCACCAAAACTCACCTTTCCCTCAGGACTTTTGCACAGGATGGTCTTCCCTGGGGATACATTCCATTCCCCTCAAGGCTGGCTGCTCCCCATCTGTGAGCCTCAGTATCAGCACCTCCACAGGCAAGGCCTGGCACCTTGTCTGACCCCACCCACTGTAGTTGTGGTGACAGGTCATATCCCAGTTATTGTCACCGTTTGCTGTGGTCAGAACAGAAACCCGGGCTTGGAGCACCATGTGGGAAGGGGTGCGTCCTCCCGATTCTCTCTAGGCACTCATGTCTGACATAGCAGGTTTCCAGTGACGCGTGCTAAGAGAGTCCATGATGTGAGACGAACAAGTTCGTTGTGAAATGAACAGGTGTTGCCTGAGTAATGCTGCCCACTGTCTGGGGCTGGCCTTGCAGCCACCATGCCGCCCAAGGTTGCAAGGCTCCGGGCCTTTATTCAGACTTTCACCCCATCCTTCACCTTTGGGAGGGTGTGGGTGGCCTCGCCTGCCCCCAGCGTGCACAGGAGTGGAGTGGGGTCCCCCGATGTCACTGGGGAGACTAGGACCTGGTGTGGGCTCGAGGCCCCGCCCTGCATGCCCTAGTCAGGAAGGTATCTGGTCACTCAACCCAGCCCAGACCCAGGAAGCGCTGGCACTCTGCCGTCCCTGTGGAAGCGTTAGCTACTCACAATGACTGAGTTACTCAGGGGCCCAGGAGCCTTCCTCGGCCAGCGGCTGCCATAGTGGACAAGACTTGTGGGGAAACTGCTATCCTCACAGGGACTTCTGTTCCAGATCAGACACTTTCACCCAGGGTGACTGCCTGCAGGGGACACAGGGCCATGTCCAAAGACATCTGTGGTGTTTAGGATGTGGCATTGCTGGCACTGAGCGGGTGGGGCCAGTGGTGCTGCTCAGCCCCCCACAGTGCCCAGGATGGGCCCCCCCACCCCCAGAGAACCAACCTGCCCTAGTGTCCTCAGTGCTGAGGGAAAGACCTGTGCTCCAGGGAACTCACAGAAGCCTCACCCTCCCCAGGCCCTGCCCCAGGCATGCGAAGCCTCAGGCATGACACCTGCTGCTGTGGGTTCGGTTTCTCTCACTGTCCTGAGTGTGTCCTGTGCTAGGGGCCTCCCCAGTCAGTGTTCAGGGGTTCAGCCCAGGTGGCTTGGGAGCCTGAGCAGAAGGCTGGTCCCTGCCTCCTCCCCACAGGCACCTCTCTCTTCCAGAATCACACCTTCATCAAACGGTCTGAAGCAGAGGAAGTGGATTTTGCTGGCTGGCTGTGTAAGACGCTGCGTCTGGACCAGCCCAGTACGCCCACGCGGACCGCCATGTGACGGTCTGGCTGGGGACCTGTTTGTGTCCTGTCCTCCAGCCCTCCTCACCCAGGACCGGCCACTTCCTCCCCCACCCCACCGAACCACACAGAAAGGACATGCACACGCGGAACGGTCACTTCCTCTCCCACCTGTCGCAGCCAGCGGGCTCTCTGGTCTCTGGAAACGGGTGACGCTGTTCATGTTGGCATCTGAGAATCTGCTTATTTAGGTTTAAAAAACAAACAAACAAAAAAAAATGAAAGAAAAAGCAAACTGAGCCCATTGTACTTCTTGTTCCATTTGTTCTTTGGGTGTCAGCCTCCGGTCCCACCCCAGAGGGACAGTGTCACTTGAAGGCAGCCCTGGCCCCCAGCTGACCGGGCTGCAGAGAAATTGAGTGTGGGTGGCATCATGAACTGGCTTCCCTCTTTTTCCAAGGAATGAAGCTTCAGGGGCATCCCCAGATGTTGGCATCTGTCACCAAGAGACAGAAATGTCACCTTGCATTTCCATGTGCTGTTCTCTGCCTAACACCTGCCCCTTGGAGGGGACCCTCAGTAGGCCCAGAGAGCAATAAGCCCAGTGCTCAGCATGGGGTCCACATCTCCCTGGCCGTGCAGCTTCTCATCATGCAGCCTGGGACAGCTAACCCCAGAAGGACCTTCTGGTCCTCTTCTGTGCCTCAGGAGCAGATATTTATGACCCTTTTTAATGGCCGCTGAGCTGACACATGTCTGGGAAGAAAGAAAGTATTGGGTTTCAAAGCTGTCAGTGTGGTTGGAACGCTCAGCAGATCCCTTAAATACGGCTTGACTCCCCCGCACCTGCAAATGTGGGCGGTGGCAGCCTCTGTCACCTCTGCTCGCCCAGCAAATCAGAAGTGACCACCAGGGCATGTCACTCTTCAGCCGTCAAACAGTACAGCTGCAGCTGGTTGAAAACGAAAGGCAGGGGGGAGGTAGTCTAAGCCCCTGTGTCTGGGGTTTCCCAGCCAGGCCCTCTGACTCCCAAGGTCAGTCTTTCTGCCTTCAAGGCCCGAGAAGGCTGCCTGTTGATGGCAGTAGGAAGTGTGGGGGGTGGGGAGGGAGGCCAAGGCTGCTTCTGAAGCTCCCTTTCCCCGAGCACCCCCTCAAAACTTCCTGGTGGCTCCACACAGGCAGATATTTATCTGTGGCAGATTGCAGGAGAAGGCTTCTCTGGGAGGGACGTGACCTGGAGCAAGTCAGGCTGGCCCTGGGTTTCTGGAGAAGATTCAGCAGGAGTCAGGGACTTGTGGCCCTGTGGGGACTGCTGGATCCTTTCCTTCTAAGTCTCCCGTGCTTTTCTCCTGTGGACAAGAAAGAAGAGACAAGTTGGTGGCTCCTTCAACTGAGGTTTCTGCTACTTCATAGTTTACCCCCTAAGTCTCACCTAATTTAGAAAAGAATAAAAAAGATAACTAAAAGTGATGAAGGTGTTGCTCTGTGGGTACCCTAGCTTCCTCAGGGGGAAGGGGCCCTAACGTATGAACCATGACTCAGCATTTAGGCCCAAGGAGTCCTGGCACTGGCAGTCACAGATGGGCCTGTCGTGCACAGCAGCGCCCCGAGCCCTAGCCAACGTCCGTTACTGTACAACCAGCTGCCATTTGCAAGAACCAAAAGACCACATTGACTGGGAGGAGGGAGCTGGGTGGAATTTAGGGTTGGTGGGCGGGAGTGGAGGATGGCTCGAAAGTGAGGCACCCCACGAGTGGTGAGGTCTGCGCCCTGGCTGTACCATTGCTTCCATCTGTGTCCCTTGTCCCTCAGCTTCTATCATATCCCCTTGGCGCGTCTGGAAAGACCTAGGGGGAGCCAGGCTCCCACAAAGGGCAGGAAGCACCCCAGAGCCGCTGACAGCCAGGTTTTCACATGTCTCCCTGCCCTGACCCCCGTTCCTCACAAACAGCTGCAGACCTGGCGCCCACTAAGCTGATACCTCAGTCACTGTGCTTCTCACTGTTCCAGCCTGGCTGTCTCCAGTGGCCCAGCTAAATGTGGCTGCAACTTGGGGACCCGCTTCCCATCCTAGATATGGTCATGGTTCTCTGTTGCTCTTCTTTGTACGTAACAGCCCTTTGGTTTTGGGGTCTCCAGGCGTCGGGGGATCCAGGTGGAGGTGGGGTCAAACCATTCTCCTGGTTCTCCAGAGACACCAAGGGTTTTGCAAATATGTTGACGTTATTCTTGGCTGCTCCTTAAAAACTTTGAGTTTGTGAGAGATGATGCAGCTGCCTTATTTGGGATGGGGGGGGTCCTGTGAACACAGGGCAATATTTATGACCCCCAGTGTGCCTCTGCCTGACCTCTGTCCAAAAAGTCAACAAAGAAGCAAATTGGAGAACTTTGCAATCTTGACAATATATGTCTCATTTACTTGTTTTGTGTTTCATACGCCTTTTTATCTTTTTTTATTTTTTTCCTTTTAGGTACTTGGTTTGCCAGAAGAAAATATCCATCGTCTCATTGGCGCCAGTTTTTTTTTTTGTTGTTGTTGTTGTTCTATAGCTTCAGCAGAATAAACAGCGCTTCCCATGAACACGTGCGCTATCCCGTGTCCCCACCTGGTTCCTTACCATGGCATTTGTGCCTCAGCGCCCTGAGCAGCTCACCCCAAGAGCCCAGCAGGTGTCTCACAGATAAGTGATTCCCCAGTCCATCAACTGTGATGGGACCGGTCCGACCAGATACTCAATTGATTACGCCAACCTGCTCCATCCTGTGGGATGCTCCTCCAATCCAATCTGTCAGCCAGGCTCTGAGACTGGCTGAATTCCCTTCTGTGAGCATAACAAATGTCCCAAGGTGGGGTACAGGGGGAAGTGGCACCTCAGACACTGAGGCCAGTTACCCATGGAGTCTGCCCCAGCATGCTCATCCACGGTACACCAAGTTCAATGTGCTAGCAGCTGCATGTACCGTAGAGAAGAAACAGGGGAAGGTGCTCTGACAGGATGTTTTGGTTAGCCCCATAGAGCCCAGGTATTACCATTTCCACCTTGTAATCAATATGAAAAATTAGTATGGTATTTCATTCTTTTTTTTTTTTTTTTCTCATTCAAAGTCTTTACAAGATGGGATGCTTTGTTCTCATGGCACATCTCTATTTGGACCGGCCACAAGAGGTGGCACATGTTTCCCCTCCCAGCTGTCAGTAGCCCACTGGATCTCAATGAGGACAATGCTGCCCCTTCAGCCAGCGGACACTGGGTGATGTCTGGGGACATCTGTGGCTGAGAGCGGTGTCGAGTGGATGGGGTGCTGCCCAACACACCGCGGTGCCCAGCACGGGCCACCCACTGAGAGCGACCCAGCCCCAGTATCCGAGGTGACCATGACTGAAAGCCTGACTTGGCCCGTACTCTTTCCGAACCTGATGCCGTGGGAGGCCCCAGTGGCCCAGTGGAAGACAGACCCTGGCTTGTATGTGTCTAGGGCCGCCCTCCTTGAAGCCAACAGGCTTCCTGTGTCCAGAGCTTGGGACACGGTGGGGCATGGGAATACAGGCAGGGGCAGCCCAGAACCTTCTGGAAGGTGAGCAGTCTGGAGGAATGTGCTGGGCCCACCCCCCGGGAGCAGAGGTGTGTGCAGAGCAGGGCAGGAAGCCTCTGGGTCTGGGAGGCGGGACTTGGCCTCCCACCTGCCCTGGTCTCTGGGTTAACAGAGTTCAGAGGAAGCTGCGATCTCCCGGAAAGCCTGAAAGCCGGTCCGAGGTGGAGTGGGCGTGAGAAGGAAGAGACCTCGCTCAAAACGAAACCTTGGGGCCTCCAAGCCCTACCTCCTCCTCTGGGGGCTGAGAGCTGACCAGGTGCAGGAGCCCCAGGAAGGAGGCTGGCCCCAGCACCTTGAACCACAGGCCAGGTGGGTGGAGGACCGACCTGTGCTGCAGTCCTTGTGGCAACGACAGGGATGGCTCTTAGGAAAGGAGGGCAGGTGGGAGAGTGGCCAGCAGTCTGAACCTGGGCCTGAGTCTCAAGTCTCGGGTTTCTGCCCAAGATTCCCAGGGGACGGAGGGAGGCCCACAGAGAAGCACCTGGAGAATCAGAGTGAGGCCTCAGGTGAGGGAGGGACTCAGGCTATGTACCCTGTCTCCTCCCAAGACACCCTGTGGCAGCAGGAGCTGGACATCCGGCCTGGCCTGGCAGCCGGCCCTCCCCACACAGCCTCAGGGAAGGTGCCCCTGGAGGGGGGTGGTCACAACAGATTGAAGGAGACAGAACCTGCCATTCCCCCAGGAACGACCTGAAGGCTCACTCAGGACCCCACCTCTACCCTGGCCCCCAGATCTTGGGGGAGGGGCTACACAGGGGTCCTTGGGGAGATGGGGAAGGACAGAAAGGTGAGTTTCACTTACTCTTATCCCCCTGTCTTTGTACCTGCAGTTCCCTGTTCTGGAAGTTTCACTCTTCCCACCGCCCCCAGCTCAGCGATCCTCCTCTTTAAAGGGGAGGGGCTATTTCTGAGGCGGAGCCTGGCCCTTCCACCCCAGGGTCTGGGAGCCTCTCAGTCCTGAGTTTGGGAGTCCCAGGTTCACGATCAGGCCCACCTGGGGACCAGGGTTCCCTAGAGCTCAGCAGAACCTACCCCTAACTCCTGCTCAGACATTAGGCTCAAGACAAACGTCCTTTCCCTTGAGACAGCCAAGAGCTGCCAGAGCTCCACAGTGTAACTTTCCCCAGTAGTCTTAGTGTCGTGGCCTTGGACCTGGCAATGGTTCTGCAACATGACACATACCACAAAGCAGCAAAAGAAAAAAATAGGTGAACTTGGACTTGGCCAAAATTTAAAACTTGTATGCAACAAGAGAATGAGAAGACACCCCACAGAGTGGGAGCAAATCCTTGCCCATCCTGTGTGGAAGATTGTCTGGGGCCAGAATGCACGAAGCATTCTTAGAGTGCAGCAAAAGACGGAGACAATTGTCGCAGTTAAAAAGGCGGGCATGGGTGTGAATGGCCATCTCCCCAGAGAGGCAGTACAAGCGGAGATGTCTTTAGGGAGATGGCCATTCACATCCAGCGAGCATGTGAGAAACTGCTGGATTCGTGTTTCCAAGGGCAGGACCGGCACCACAGCTAGGCAGGGGAGGGTGTGGCGTGATTGGCATCAGAATTCCTGGGGTCTGGATGACTGGTAAAGGGGAGGGGACTCTGTAGGAATGGCTGGGCGCCCTGGGGGCAGGGAGGTGAGTTCTCAAGGATGTGGCCTGAGGTCCCAGGATGAGGCGGTGCGGGGGGGGGGGGGGGGGGGGGGGGGGGGGGGGGGGGGGGGGGGGGGGGGGGGGGATAGGAGGGGTGCCAGGGGCGAAGTGGATGGGGCCTGGGTGGCCCCACCTCCCACGGGCTAGAGGAATGCCTAAACCCCGCTGTCTCCTATCTTCACCCCACATTAAAGAGCAGGAAGTGGCTCTAGTGGCTCTGCCTAGGGGGCTCCCCGCTCAAGGGGAGGCAGGAGGCAAGGCACAGGTAGGGGAAGCCACCCGCCCACCTGTGCATGAAGGAAGCCCCTACCCACCTTTCCTCTACCCTCCCTTATTTCTCCATCTTCTCCTTTCCCTCCATCCCCCTCCCTGCTTCTCCCTTCGGCCTGCCCACCGCCCCCAGCTCAGTGATCCTCCTCTTCAAAGGGGAGGGGCTGTTTCTGAGGTGGAGCCTGGCCCTTCCACCCCAGGGTCTGGGAGCCTCTCAGAGTCCTAAGTTTGGGAGTCCCAGGTTCACGATCAGGCCCACCTGGAGACCAGGGTTCTCTAGAGCCCAGCAGAACCCCAGAGAGCCTGGTGCTGGCCCTCCCAGCCCTGCGATCCTTCACTTGTGCATTTTAGGGCATGTTTCTTGTCCCCGGAAAACACAGGACCCCAGATGTTAATTATGGATGGACATGCACCCATAAACACCTGTTCTGGGTCCCCTAAGGCCTGCCCTCACTGCAGCATGATTCATGAGTGACAAAAGTGGAAACAACCCATCACGTCCACTGATGGATAAACAAAACATGGTCCATCTATACAATGAATTATTTATTATTCAGCCATAAAAATGAGTGATGCACTGACGCTGGCTACGACTGGGACAAAACTTGAACACAGAAGTCTTGGTGAGAGGCGCCAGCCACGCGGGCCACACAGTGCCATTCTGTGCATGTGACATGAACGGAACAGGCATGCCCACAAAGAGAGGGCAGGGGAGTGGGCATCAAGGCCTGGGGCAAGAGGACCGGGAGGACTGCTGATGGAGATGGGACTTCTGCTTTCAGGGGGATGAATGTTCTGGAACTCTGTAGGGGCAAGGGTGACACAATGCCATGAGGTCACGAAAAGCCACTGAACTGCACACTCTAAGTGGTGAACTGCATGCTGTGTGAATGCTATCTCAATAGCCCAGGCCCTGGTGTGTGTACACATAGCCACTGCCTCTCAGAAGCCACGTTACTGGCCCCCAGGGAGACTCCTGGGTCCTGTCTGGCAGATCCCTAACCGGGCCTTAAGTGGGGTGCTGGGGACAGGGGCGAATGGGCCCGGCTCCTGATCTTTAGTAGCTCCCAGGAAGGCTGAGATGGGAGTGGCTCTGTCTGCCAGGTCATGAACCCCACCCCGCAGGGCCAGGGCCAGGGAGCAAGGCTTTCCACCCTTCATCCCGCCCTCCCTGCCGGCCCAGATGAAAACTCTTGCATATCAGAGACTGGTAGGCATGCTGGAAAGCAAGCAGAGGAGCTACCAGCTCAGGTCTGCCAGGCCTCAGAGCCCAGAGCCACAGCAGACAGCCTCTGGGCATACTGTCAACTGCACCCAGGCCCCAGACTCAGCCTGCACAAAGCCTCCTTCCTGGTAGTTTCTGGGCCAAGGGTCCCTCCCTGGGTAAAAGCTGCCGACATCCTGTTCTGCTTTGGACCTTGCCCCGTGCCTTCCACTGGGGACATTGTGAGACTGTCCTTGATACGAGCTGGCCCTGGTCAGCGGGACTTTGATCTTCCCAGCACCCCTTAGAGTGGACATGATTCTCAGCTCCACTTTTACCAGAGGCAGGGAGCTCTGGGAAAGGAGCCTGGAGCCAAGAGCTTACTTGCCTTGCCCAAGGGCACACAGAGAGAACTTGACCTTAGCCCTTTGACCTTGACTCCAAAAATGCCCCACCAGAGGAAGGTCAGGAAAGGGAGTGAGTGGCCCTGAGGGGACTGGGGTGGAGGCTGCACCTAACATAGCCCCTCTCTCTCTCTGTCTCTCTCTCTTCTTTCTCTCCTGGGCCTGAAAGTGAAACCAGTGACACCAAAGTGAAACTGAAGCTACTGCCTGGCAGCCGAACCTCTGGCAGAGGGGGAACTGGAGGGTGGAGGGTGACTGCTCCGGCCAGCCCAGCCCACGTGGCCACTGCGGGATGGAGGGAAGGAGGAGTCGCTTTATAAATTGCGGTGATTTTTAAAAAGGAAAAAAACGATCAGAAATGCTACCATGTCCCCCTTCCCTCCCCACTGCCTTCCTGACTGTGGGTACCCTCTGCTCTCAGTGTCCCTGAGATGCCCTCTTGCAGATGGCGGGGCGGGGGGCGGGGGGCAGGGTGGGACTGGCCTGGTTCTCTTGGGGTCTCTCTGGGTGAAGTTGACCAGGGGCCATCTCTACTGGATACAGCTTTGGGCTGGAAAGGCCCATCACACGATGAAAAGCCAGGGCCCCCGACAGTGGAGACCAGCTGCTGGGGTGGGGATGGGTGGCAGCTGGATGGCTCCAGTGCCGGACTGTCCAGAGGCCACCAGGTAATTTTCCTTCTCTGCAGAGCATGAAGGGAGAAGCAAACAGGCACAGTTTGCAGCAAGCAGGATTGAAGTTAGACCTGGGCCTGAGTTTCTCCCCCTCGTCATTGTGGACATTTGGGACCAGGTCACTCTCTGTGGGGAGCCGTCAGGGCATGGTGAGGTATTGAGCAGCATCCATGGCCTTCACCCACTTGAATGCTAGAAGCCCCCCAGTCATGACAACCTACTACCCTAAGTAAATTCTCATAGTGTGGGGCCAGACCATGGTCAGAATGGCAGACAGAGCTGTGCGCCAGGCCCCAAAGGTAGGCAAGCTGACCCCCTAGCTTTGGAGCATTTCACTGAGGTTCCGAAGGCCCCGGGGGCTTGTCATCCAGTCTGGAAGTGAGGGGCCATAGAGAGGAGCCAGAGCTAGGAGGGAAGTGGGGCCTTCAGGCTGGAAGGTCCCATTGAGCAGGTGGGAACACTGAGCTGTGGGAGGAGTTGGGGTGGGGGCAGCTCCAGAATAACTCCCCCTCGTTCCACCTCTGGACTTGTCTATGTCACCTCTGAAATGAGGTGCACTAGCCCCTGGTGTAAATGGACCAGGCATCCACCCTGGTGTGCTGGTTACAAGTCAGCTCTGCCCCTGAGCGCTTTGGGGCGGGGCTGAAATGGGAGGAGCTTCCTACGGAAAAGGAAAACCAGAGGGGCTTCTGGCAATTCACCTGGCCTCCTCTGTACCTGCACATGAATTCCAGGTTTATGGGTCACCTACCGCCTGCAGAGTCCCTGCCCACAAAATCGGCAATGCACTTACAAATGGTCACAGCAGGATTTAAAGGACTTGACACCAGAAGCCCAGCTGGTGGCTGCTGGTTTCTGTAGCAGTGGGGCATAGTTTACCTGTCCCTTTTTTCACTTGCCAAGTTGTAAAGTCTGACCCCCATTATGTTAGACCCTGATGTGGTTTGGTTTTTCTTTTAGGTCTTTTTTTTTTTTTTAATAATCAGAACTCTAATTTTTTTTATTGTGGTAAAATTATACATAAAATGACCATCTTAACCATTTGTGAGTGCACAGCTGAGCTACATTAAGCACATGCACATTACTGTGCCACCGCCCCCACCCCTCTACCTCTAGGAATTTCTCATCGTCCTAAAGTGACACTCTGTCTCCACGAAACACTCACCTCCCCTCTCCCAGCCCCTGGCTCCACCATCTAGTTCCTGTTTCTATGGATCTGACTTCTCTCAGGACCTCCTGTGGGTGGGATCACACAGTGTTTGTCCTTCTAGTGTCTGGCTCCTTTCACTGAGCACAATGTCCTCCAGGCCCATTCACGTGGTAGCAGGTGTGAGAATGGTGTCCTTTCACTGCACCCCGCACCCCTACTCCAGCCCTGCTGGCCTCCTAGCTGATCTTCCATCTCTAAGCTCAGTCCCACCTCAGGCCTTTACCTTCCCAGTTCCTCACACCTGTGAACCTGTCTGCAGGTTCTCATCCTGTCTCTGCTCAGATGACACCTCCTTGAAGAATTCTCTCTGATGATCTTTGAAAGAAAAGAACCAGCCCTTGGACAAAACTATATGTCGTCTGATTCTGTGGAGTCCTGAGCCTTTGGCTGTCTTTGAGCTATTTTACAACTGTGTAACTTGTAGGGAACTGATAATATTGGCTGTGGTTCTTGTCCATAGGAATAGGAATCAACTGTGTACAGTCACATCTTCTGTTTGTAAATTTATTTCAGCATTCCTCATTTGCATATATATAGATGTTCTTAGAATTTTCCTTTGAACCTGTTGTAACATCCTATTGGTTCCCTCATTAATTAATGAGAGAAGTAAAATCTTTTGACACATGTTCATTTAAAAAAAAAATAGCCTCCAGGCCCTGATCACTGCTCAGTTCCTCTGGTTTAACTACCTTCATTGCACTCACTAATAATCATCTGAAATTCTTCTATTTATCTATTTGCTTATTTTCTTTACCCTCTACTAGAATGTAAGCTGGAGATCAGGGACCTGGTCCAGGGAAGGTACCCAGGGCTGGCGATGTGGGCTTCTAGGCTGACCAATGCCATACAGAATGTTAGAGAATGGTCATGGGGACCACATCAAGTTCAGTGACCCTTGGGTTCTAGAACCTACCTGTGTTCCTACCTTCCTCAAAACAGGAACACTTAACCCCAACTTCCTTTTCTAGAACTTCCGCCAGGAAAATCAACCAACCAAGATTCCCAAGGCCTATATGCAAACGCTTTCAACACTTGGACCCGCAGTCCCCCATCGTCTGGGTTCTGATGGCAGGCTGGGTGATGAGGCAGAACCCCGCAGGGTGTGTGTGTGTGTGTGTGTGTGTGTGTGTCTGTGTGTGGTGAACACATCAAACTCATGTGGCTTGGGCTGCAGTCCCACCTTTGTTGCTCATCACCTGTATGATATTCTGTAGTCACCAAGACACATCCTCTAAAAATAGCTTAGGCATTTTGAAGATTAAATGAGACAATGATATGGGATTCGTAAGCTGTGTCATGTTCCCCAATCAAAAAGTAATGAGATTTATATATATAACTTTTAATTGAGATATAATTCACACACTATCCAATGCACCCTTTAAAAGCTTATAATTTTTAAAAGTGTGTAACTCAGTGGTTTGGCGTGTATTCACAAAGTTGTGCAACCATCGCCACTCTCTAATAGTGACCAATGGCAGGCACTCCCATGTCCTCCAGCTTCCAGACAACTGCTAACCCACCCTTTGTCTCCATGGATGTGCCTGCATTGGTATTTCACATAAATGGAATCACAGTGTGTGGCTCTGTGTCTGGTGTCTCTCACTTAGCGTCATGTGTTCAAGGTCTGTCCATGTTGCAGAGAGTGTCGGGGCTCCAAGCCTTTTCATGACGGAATAATATTCCAGTGTGTGGTTGGACCACACAGTACCTATCCATGTGCCCGTGGATGGACAGATGCTGGCACCATTTCTAACTTTCAGCTGTCATGAATGGTGCTGTTACAGCCACACATGAGGTTTTGCACAGACAGCTGTTGTTATTGCTCTTGGGTGCACAGCTGGGTGTGGGATCACTGGGTCTGGTGGTCACTCTGTGCTTTCCTCACCTTTCGAGGAGCCACCAAACCGCTCTACCCAGCAGCTGCACTATTTCCCATTCTCACCAGCCATCCTCCAGTTGCTCTGTCCTCAACAGCTAGTTTGTGTCTAGCTCTTTGATTCCAGCCATTTTAGCAAGAGGTGAAGTGGTGTTTCCTTGTGGTTTTGATTCACATTTCCCTAATGACTTAGGATGTTGGGCAACTTCTCATGAGCCTTATTGGCCGTTTGTATACCTTTTTTTTTTTTTTTTAGAAATGTGTATTCAAATCTTTTGCTTGTCAAAAAAATTTGGTTGTTTTTATTGTTGAATTTAAGGTTTCTTTACATCTTTTGGGTAGTAGACCCTTCTCAGATCTATGATTTGCAAATATTTTCTCCCATTCTGTGGTTTTTTCTTTCACTTTCTGGGTGGTGTCATTTGAAGCACAAAAGTTAAGGAATGCTAAAGATATTTTTAATTTTATTATAAGTAATGTATGCATGATACAAATTTCAAAAGATTAAAAAGTGGAGAGTGAAGAGAAGCTCTCATCCTCCTGCCTATTTCCCCTATTTTCCTACCCCAGAAGCAGCCTGTTTATGGTAACAAGAATTATCTGTTTAAAATATTATATAACTTTGCACTCTAGCTAACATAACTGGAATTCAAGTTCTTCCACTTCCATGTTGTGTGTCTTTGGCAAGTTACTCACCTTGAGTCTCTGTGCCGTCACCATGTACATCAAGGATGATAACCTTGCTGCATGGATGGACTAAAATAACATGCAAAAGTGGACTCAGCAAATGAGAGTTGGAGCTACTGCTCACCTTGCAACAAATCTGTTTGGAGACGAGCATCAAATATTTATAAATTTTTATATCATTTTATTGCTAAGATGGAGCTGGTCCTGAAACATTCCAAGAACACTTTAGCCAAGCATCTCACAGGGCCTGCTGATGAGGTAGAAAATGCCTTGGGCATGTGTGAATTTTTCACCTTTGGAAATGTGGGTTTCATCCTGCCCAGATGATGTTGATGATGATGATGATGATATAGTAACAACATGATCACATTTATCATATATTGAGGACTTCCCTCCTACAGTCACTGTGTTGTTTAAGTATGTCACATGTAACATCTTGTTTCTTCCTTGTCACAACCCTAGAAAGTCTCCACTATTATTCTCTCTAAAGGTCTCTGAGAATCAGAGATTAAGTAACCCGCCCAAGGTACTTCACTAGGTTTTAATATAGTACCTATTTGAGTATTTTTGGGGGTGGGAAGGGAGTAGGGACTAAGGTGTAGGGGTCAGGACAAATCTTTGCCTACCTTCCTCATTCTCTTTTCACTGTAGAGGCAGATATGGGCATAGAGGAGGGGAGTACCATCCTGGCACTTCCTGAAGCACCCATGTCCTACCCTTGTGGCAGAGTCCAAAGCCAGGTGAATGCTGGACTTAATGTCCCTACTCATAGTCTGTCACTGGGCCCAGTGTCCTCAATTGTGAGGTGGCAATCACAGAACCCCCACTTTTTTCCAGAGGGAGATCAGGATTGGAGTCAATACGAATTTCAAATAGATGTTCCCTGAGGCTTCAGAGTCAGGTTATCAATTGTGGAGAACCGATGCAGGACAGCGGACACCCGGTGAGGGCAGTATGGACCAACTGAATCACCCCTGGGAGCTTGGTGGGGGCAGCAAGACCATTTGGGACTGAAGCCTGAGCTTGGGTTATCTGTGAGAGTGTGAGCACCATCCTGAGACCTGCTTGTGGTGCTTCTGCCTGGACCTAAGGCTGATAACAGGGTGATTTAAGGAAGGAAGCAGGGCTTACAAGTCTGGTAGGGTCATTAGAGCAAAGTCCCTGAGTTCCACCCAGGCCCTGTACCCACTGGCCCTTCCCTCAGTCCCTTCCTACCTAATTGAGGATGTTTTCAGGCTACAAGTCCCAGGGCTGTCACTTCCCCTCTGGGGGCCTCCCGGGTTTCCCCTTGAAGTCAAATTATTATTGCAAAAGCCAATTCAATCTGTTTGGGAGTTGAAAGGAGCTTTTAATATGTAGTATAAAAAGGCAATAAAGTGTTGGGTAGTGGGGAGGAAAGCTTTGAAGTCAGAGTGGGTCCATTTCACCTATGACAGTGGAATTTTCCTGCCTGTAAGGTAATGGTGGTAATAATACGAATAAACAGTAATAATAATAATAGTAATAATAATGTGATTAGATGTTAGGATGGAGGTAAATAGGACCCCGGACAGAGCCAGCGACACAAGGAGCGCTCAGTAAACTAAAGTTATAAAGCAGGTGCCAACCCATTCCATCCAAGGGAATGAGGAAGGGGAAACTGGCACCCAAAGCCCCCCAGGTGGCTGATCGCACCAGCGAGCCCTTCCCCGTGCGCCTACTGGGAGCGGTGGGCAGCGGGCCGCGCCGGGTTAGACTGTTCTCACCGCTGTCCCCTCCTCCTCCTCTCCTCTCTCGTCCCCCGCCAGACCTCTCCCAGGACCAGGGAGGAAGTGGGAGAAATGGACAGGGAAAAAAAAAGTTGGGCTGAGCCAACGCCTCCCCACTCCCCACTTTTGCCCCTCCTGAGCCACGCAGACCCTTGCGGGAGCGGTCTGCAAGACACAGGCATCCGGGGTCGGGTCCCCGTCCCGCCCAGAGGCCCGCAGTTGGGTGGGGGAACTCAGAAAGCCGGGAAAACAACCGCCCAGCCCGCCCCTCGCCAACCCCTTCCCCCGCTACGCCCCTGGCGCTGCAGGAGGAGGCGACTCCTTTATATAATCGCGGGCGGGCAGGTTGGCTGTTTCATTTAGAGACACGGGAGCCCAGCAGACTCGAGCCGTCACCCGAAAGCCCGCCCCCGGGTCCCTTCTGCGGGTGGGCAAACTGAGGCCCGGGGACGGCTAGCAGCTGGCCCAGGGTGCCCACCCCGTCGCCCTCCAGTCTCCCCCAGCTGCAGGGGCAGCCGGGACCCACGCCCGCGTCGGTCCTCGCAGTGCGCACAGCCCTCCCCGCCCCCGCTGCCATCCTGCCACGCCCCAGGCGTCGGGGGCAAAGCCCGCGCCCGCCCCCCGCACCCGCCCCTGCGCAGAGGCTGGGGGCCTGTTTATCTGGAGGCCCCCACCCCCCTCCACCCCGGGGGGCCCGCTCCCCCCGCGCCCCGGGGAGCTCTGGGGCCAGATAAGCTGGCAAGCTGGCACCGCGCCGCGCAGCAGGGCGGAGAGGTCAGAAGAGGGGGGGCGCGCTGGACCCCCCCAACTTGACAAAACCTAATAACAGCCCAGTCTCCCCGGCGCAGCGGGCGAAGCCCCACGGGAGGGCAGAGACGTGGCAAGAGGGGACCTGCCGAGCCTGTTCTGGCCTCTGAGGCCGGGGGGGGGGCGGCTGGGCGTGGGGGGGGCGGCTGCTGCGGCACCTTTAAGACAAGGGAGGACCCCTCTTGCCCTCGGAGAAACCAGGAAGGGAGTCGCGAGCATCATACGGGGCTTTGGCTGTACTGTACAGTTACTGTAGGGCAGTGACGCCGACGCCGCCGCCGGAGCGAGGGAGCGACGAGGGTAGAGCGAGCGAGGGGCAAAGCAAGACGCGAACCCCGGTGGCGAGCAGCCGAGGAGCCCAGTCCTAACTCCCGGCCCCGGCCCCGCGCGCCACGGCCCGGCCCGGCCCTGGCCCGGCCCCGCGAGGTAAGTCAGCGCCCAGCGTGGCCCCCAGCACAGGGTGCAGGGCGGGGACGGGCTAGGGGCGCTGCGCCCACCCCTGCCCTCTCGGGAAGGAGAAATCTGGGGAGCCGGGCCGTTCCGCAAGTTTCAGAGGAGAGGGTGGTTGGCAGCTGCCGGGAGGCTGGAGGTTCCCTGAAATCTCAAGCGCGGGTAGGGGGCGCCGCTTGGGAAGGGGGGATTAGGGGAGAAGTACATAGGTTTGTGAGCCAGCCCCTTCCCCTTGGGTGCATGGCTTTTCGGGGCTCCCAGGCGCGCGGGGAGCGGGGGAGGGGAAGCACGGCTGTATTGAGGGTGGGGGGAGCCGGCGTGGGGAACTAAGGGGGCGCGTCGTGTGCTAAGTTTGCAGCTGAGTATTGGGGGCGCTCTCGACCCCTGGGGGCCTATTCGGTGCTGCGTGTATACGTTGGAGTTGGCCAGGATTGAGCTTCATGGGGGATGGGGGGA
>PVKZ01000568.1:347254-725114 GCA_004027375.1 Macroglossus sobrinus | reverse complement strand
GGAGGGAGGGAGGGAGGGAGTGAGGAAGGAAGGAAAGAAAAGGAAAAGAAAAAAGAACCAATAACGGTTGGACTTTAGGTAACCAGACTGGCAGCTTAAAAACCTACAATGTGTGTCTAGTGTATAGCAGGAAGTTTGCTTTGGTTGGTCTTGGAGGGATCCATCTGTCTAGGAAGGTCTGCAGGGCCAATGAAGGCAATGCTTTCCTTGACATCTTTGAAGCTTTAAGGAGTAGGTGGAGTATTTTTCTTTGAGGCCAACGTTGGCACAGAGAACTTCCTTATTGAAATTTTCCTCCAGGCTGGGTTGCTTTTCTGGCATAATTCCACCCCCTACTTCAACCCCACCCCCTAGCCTTAGGTCAGGTTTCTGGGATTTTGGCATATGTTTGTGGGGTTGTATCTATTCCTTCCTGATGTAGTGGATGCAAAGATATGCTTTCTCTTGGGTGGAATTTACAAGCACATTTTCCTTGACAGGAACAAAGAGCCACAAATATTTCCTAAGGAAAGAAAGAGACTTGCAGACGCAGACCTTCAAATATGAGGATTTTTTCCTTGGCATTTTTTAAGTTTAATAATTACACTAGACATATTTATCCAGAAGAAGGCCTGCAATTTTCATCCTAACAGGGACTTCACTAACACCTCACAAATGCATCTGCAGCTCTGTTGCTTGGGATTCAGGTCACTGATCTCTTTCCTAAAGCACTCACCACAAAGACCTTGAGTTTCAACTCTGTCTAGAGACTGAAGAAGATAGGATTTCCTCTCATTTTCCTTAGCCATGGTGGCACAGACTGCAGAATAATAAAAGGAAAAGAAAACCATTTCCAAGTCTTGAACTGCTAGTGAACTACTTTTAAATTGTTTCTAGTTAAAGGTCTACAGAGGAGTATAAATGTCAAGAAGACGTTTCAACAAACTTTTATAACCCACAGCATATTTTTATACTTAAAAACTGATTAAAGCATTTGACTTGATCTTGTTTTCTATTTTAGAAGAGTATTTTTCAGGACTAAAACCTTTAAGTTTATAAGACCTATAATCTAAACTTTTTTTTTCACTGTGATCAGAATAATTGTGAGATACTTAGCTCACATGTGGAAAATCACTATCACCCATAAAAAGAAAAAGTTGTGAAGAAATAAGCTACATGTATTTGATTAGAAAAACATTTCTCTTTAATTGTTGGCAAAGAATAGACCAAGTCCCAAGAAATCTTATTGGTCATATATCTTATAATTACTTATGAGCAAGCATGCAGACATTTAAGGCAGGTAAATGGCTTCAGCCCATTTTTAGTCTACCAGGGATGAAACTAACCTGTGAATGAATCAGATACTGCTTCAGTGGATCTGGGCTAAAGTGATATATTCTGCATCTCCAAGAAGTTCCCTTGAGTTGCAGCTGCTGCTGATCCATGGAACATAGTACACACAGAGGATGTAGAGGACAGTACATCTTCCTTTCCCTGAACCTCTACTCAAGGGTGGGAAATGTGGATACTGGCGTTACACAGACCCAAGAATACTGAGGAAGGGACTGGACCCTCTAGAGGATCCCTTAGTATGTTCTCACAGTGGGATAAAAGTAGTTTTATCTGTGCTATTCAAAAAATAGTTGAATCCTTCTTATGTTCAAAGCCTTGGGCTAGCTACTATATTATATAACGTAATACTTAATAATGTAAACCTTAAATTTAACACCTGTCCCTGGATTATCACCTCTTCAAGACTAAAAAATTTTCTATTGCAGTACCTTTTTTCTCAATTTTGTTTTGAAAATTTTCAAACATACAGAAAATTGAAATACTAATAAAATTAACAACTTTATACCTAGATTTACCAATTGTTGCCATGCTACTATTCTTTCTCTCTCTCCCTCTGTCTCTCTCTGTCTCTCTCTGTGTCTTTGTCTCTGTGTCTGTGTATGTCTGTCTGTCTGTCTCTGTCTCTCTCTCTCTCTCTCTCTCTCTCTCTCTCTCTCTCTCTCTCTCTCTCTCTCTCTCCATCCTGGCTCTCCAGTGTCCCACAGCATAAATAAAACCAGGCTGTGACTTCCAGAGAGAACCTGTGGAAAGTTTGGAGTTCATAGAAATGTAATACAAATAACAGGTACGTAACTTACATAGCGACCACTATGTCCTTTAGTATTCAAACGCAGAGACCCAAATCAGAATCTCTACCTCCCAGCAATTCCCATGTGGTGCAGAGTAACTAAACCTCTACCAGTGAAAATTCAAACTCAGCTGCTCCCTCAATCCTATACCAGGTGTCCTTACTTCTAAGGCCTTCCACATTATCTGCCTTTAGACCTGACCGCATTCCAGGATGAATGACAGCAGATATGTAAATTATCCTCAGGAGAATGTACATCCTAATCCTGGGTGTGGACTAGCTCCTTGGCCCAGGTTACTCAATCACAGAGTTATCAGGACATCTCCCAAGTCAACCAAGCCCATTTCAATTTTTTGCTCATGTTTTGGATTTTCTCCAACATAAAATTAGGTCGGCTTTAGCTTACTAGCATAGTCCAATCTTGGTTCCATATTTCTAGTCATTGCTTAAATAAGAAAATAATAATTTATCAATAAACATTTACTTTTCAGATGTAAGAGAGACTACATTCAGATATTGTTTTAAAAAATCTCAAATTACACAGGATAAAATCTTACGGATGCGCCCACTTTACATCCCAAAGCAGAACAATAAAGTGCTGCTGCTCAAGCACCTGCGCTGAGTTACTTCCCTGCGTTCAGTTCTCACTCAAGGGCAAAAATTAATTAAAAAGAATCACAAAATCCAATTTTTACCCCTAAAAGCAGAAACTATGTGCTACTTCAAAAACTCGAGGTCCTGTCCTCTCTGTGTTCCTCACTGCATTTATTTAAAGTTATTCCAGGTTTCTTTAATATGGGGCAGTGGTTGCTTTCTAAATTCCATTGGTCAGAATTGGTATATGGCCTTAGAGTCTGTATCTCAGAATGGATTTTAAAGGAACTAGAAAAAGGAGATAGAAAAGAGACACATCAAATAAAATTAAAGCAACAATAACTCTTTTTTTTTCTTGTTTTTAGAAAATCAGAATGAGGCCAAATAGTTCATTAACACCAAAAATGACCAAAAATCTGGGAAGCTTTTTTTTTAGTATAGAGACATTTTATGAGTACAAAAATAAATACACATAAAAACCTGACTTGATAATGCAGAATTTGAAACATCTAAAACTTGAAAAATAAAACTTTTAGCCTTTAATTTGGAATCTCTTGGAGGCAAAATAGATGAGCAAAGCTTGAAAAGGATTAAATCTTTTTGTATTGCATGTTTACAAATGTTAGAGGAAAATAATACTAAATTGCTAGCCACTGGTTTATTAGTAAAAAGACTGAGATAATGTGGTATTGCTTTCTTGATGATGCTTTGTTTTCAACTGACTTGATCAACACAACAGCACAGTGGTTTGTAAATGTGGGATAAAGTAGGACAATATATTTATGAATGGCTTAACAACAGCTGTTTGGCTAAATGTTTTATAGAATTCATTGAGTTCTGCTAAACAGAAAGCAGTGTTTTTATTTTGTTTATCATGGCCAAACCAGTCATTTAGTGCTGCTAAGGTGGCTGTCATGGCCTGTTGGCTAGAACTCTAGCCCTTCTCTCTGAAAGAGAACACTAGATTGATCATTTTCAGCTAACTGTTTAGGCCAGAAAAATTAGGATACTTCTACAGCAACTCCAAATTGCAATTCATTAATGGTCATGAAATCAATTTAGTGGATAGTATCCAGCACTTTTAAAAAACTGAAATAGAATAAAAAAAAAAATAGAAACACAGTAAGAGTAAGCATAGTTTGTGAAACTTTTAAATTTTGTTTATGTATATAGTCACACATAAATTATTATATATGTATGATATATATATATATATACTTTTATATATAAACCATTACATTTGTACATAAAAACCATGGTTACTTTGGATAATGTATTTTTTATTGTATGTCACAGTCAAAATAATTTAAGATACCTTCTCTACTGGTAGTGAGGGAAACCACAACCAACATATTTTATGTAACCAATAGAAAGCATTTAAAATTGCCTTCCCAATGTGTTACTTTCTTCAACAGGCCATGAAAAACCTCACAAGGAAACTCTCCTGCAAAATTGTGACATCAACATTCCCAAAAGCAGCATGTCTCAACCCATTTATCACTAGAACACACAAGAGAAATGACGTTCATTTGCGTCTGAACATATAACCCTTTGGCCATACCTAGAACTCAGGGTTATGACAGATAAGATAAAGCCTTGCTTGCATGAAACTCCTTGAGCACTCTCTGTAACTTCACCTCTTTAACTCAAGAAAGCACAAGGTGGTACAAATTAGTGACAAAGGTCAGGATCATTGATGTAAGAAACATCCAAACACAGAAGTTTTTTTTAAGTTATTTGAGCCAAACTCATGACATATACTGGAGAAGAAGATCTCAAGTGCTCTGGAGAGTAATAGTTTTGCAGTTTCTTTAATGTATTTGAAATTAAGGAGGGGACATAAGGAAGCTTTCATAGAAGTGGGAGGAAGCAAGGCAGGGGTTTGGACTAAAGGATAGTTAATAAGATTATGCGCTCTCTTGAGTGTTGTTGTACCTTGGAAGTGCATTACTTCTGGCATTTCAAAGGTGTGTTAGCTCAGATGCACAAGAACAATGGACAGGGCTTACTTAAGGTACAGATAAACCTTTTGCTAAAAGGTTATATGCCTCTGATGTGACTACCCACCATGACCTGCCCAGGTAGGAATTTATGATCAGATCACTCTGTGAGGTTACTACTTCTCATAGAACTCCTTTTTTTCGTCCACAGGATAAACTTAAATGCACACATATACAAACTTCCATTTGTTATAACTCTTATTAATAACAAAAATTTGATACATACTTGACAACCACATCATTGAGACAGCGTAGTTGAGAATGCTGTAGAGAACTGAGAGTATATTCCTATATTTCTCTCTCTTTCTACCTTCCAGAACTGTACAGTTTTTCATACAACGGGCCAGTTTTGTGTCCCTTGCCAAGAACATCCAGGTACTGAACTCAATTAAAGGCAGTGTGCGTACGTAACTTGCACTGAAAAGCTGCCAGAACAGAGAATGGTCATGATGAAGAAAAGCTTCTAAAATTTTAACAGCATGAATGACTTTTCCTCAGGAGTCTCTCTCTCCTTCTTTTTTTCTGGAGGGGAGGGAGGGGGAGGATTAAGATCAGTTATGGAACATCCTTGTTTTCTTCCCTGTCCCTTGGGGGTGATACATATGCAAAGAGCAAATCAGAACAGCTGAAAAACTCCCATATTTCATAATTCAAACTTCTCTATCTTTGGTTGGAAATGGAATTTCAAGGTGTTGAAAGGACTTACTTAAGGTCATGAGGCTCACCAGTGGCAAAGGCAGAGGAAGCCTCCTGGTGCTGAGACCTCCCCCACTGTGACAGCATTTCTAAAGGGATGGATTAGGCTTGTGTGAATAATTAGCAGTTCCTCTGAGTGATAGTAATTGTGACTTTCAGAATGAGGACTATGGGGCTGGTGGCTACATTTGGGGGAGAGATAATACAGGGAAAATTTTGAGGAACTAAAAAAAATGCATAAATACATATATATCTGTATATATAAACCATTATATGTGTATATAAAAACAATGATTACTTTGGATAATGTATTTCTTACTGTATGTCTTAATTTATTCACTTAATCAACAACCATCATTTAAGTTAAAGGCGCACAAGACACAAAGATGGGCAAGACCAATCCTGCTGTGTATACTCTAGTACAGAGAAAGATCATATATATAATTAATTATGATACAATATTAGGAGGTTATAGTGGTGGCATATAAACCAGTGCCATATATAAAGAGAAGCAGTGATTAACTTTGCCTGGGGCTTCAGCTGGTGTAAGGGTGTGTGGGTATATGCTGGATGTTGGGAACTCATTCAGGAACCAAGTCGGCTGTGAAGATGACCACTTATGTCAGCAGTTTGTTTGATGGTCTAGTAAAAGATTCTAAAAAATTAATTTAGAACTGTTATTAGAATGCAGATTGTGATTTAGTAGGGAAAAGGGTGGAGCCAGAGATTGTGCATTTCTAACAAGGTCCAGGTGATTCCCTTGCTTTTTTTTTTTTTTACAAACCACACTGTGAGAAGCAGAGGTCAAGTAAAATGGGCAAAGATTTTGCATCAGAGAGGACTTTTACTCCCACCTCTATCGCCTATAGCTGGTGATTTTGAGTAAATTATTGAGTCTCAGCTTTTTGATCTGTAAAAATGGGTATAATGTTATATAAATCTTAAAGCTTATGAGGTTCGAATGAGAATGTTAGCATAATACTGAAGACAAGGTAAAAGCTCAATTAAAATGTTTTTTTTTCTATCAATTTTCAGTATACAATATATAATTGCATTAGGAAAGAATTTGGCTCCAAAGAACAAAATTTACTTAGAAAGCCTCTCATCAGAATCTATTCAATGTCTCATGACCCTTTTTCAAAGTAAATATCCCTGATACGTATTTGTTTTTACAACAAATTAAGGCATTAAGATTTTCCCTGAGGCAATAACAAAACAATAGCCAAGTCAGATAAGAATACAGGAAGTATTATGCCTAGTCCCATAACCTAACCCTAACCCACTCAACCTTGTCGAAGTAATGTAATTGATGAGTGAAATACGGGAAATTTTGGAATTTCCCAGTACATCCAAGGGAAAATGGCCTGCAATAATGTGTTTTCATAAATTTAAGTTTTCTTTAAAGTATTTGGAAATAGATAATCTGAAATAAATGATAATCATATCTGCATAGGGTTTTCGTGTGTTTTTTTTCCTCATACATCAAGCCTGCTGAGCCTCAGCAAAGCTGTCAGGAAGGTCAGATATTTTCACCTCTGTTATACAAATGAGGAAACTGAGGCTGAAGGAGGGGAAGTGACTGCCTCACACCATTGCAAATTGTGAAGTAACAGATGGCTTGTCTCCGAGTAATCTCTGTACTGTTTTGTTTTGCCAAGGGTGGGAAGTGAGTATGAGGAGGGAAGTGGGGGTGAGAAGGCTAGAGATTTGTATTTGGGGGTAGTCAATGGGCAGCAAGGAGTCCTGAGAGTAGAATGCTTCTTTTGCCCTCTGGTCAACCTGGCTTCAAAGATTTAGTGTTTGTGTTGTCAACGACATTTGTTGGGCTAGGGTTAAGTAAATCACATTGTAGGGGGAACAAAATCTCACAGGAGATTTTACATGTTTTGGCAAATTCACAAGTAGTATTTTGGGGATTCACCCAATTTTTTTTTTTTAAGTTCAATATGCCTTTCTTTGGCTTAAGTTTTTCCCCATTTTCTCTTTTTCTCTTATAAAATTCCAATTTAAGGAAGTTGGCAAATTATTAAAACACTTAAATGAATTCAGATTGTTTACATGTATATATGTTAATATTTATTAATACCTGGAAAGCATAACGTTATTTTAATGAACATTTAGGTAATGAGATCAGCACTTTATATTTTAAGTAGAATTACTATTTAGTATACTTTGATTGGCTTTTTTTTTAGTTAAAATTTAAGTTTTTCTGAGGCTCAGCAGGCTTGATATATGAAAACTAAATGGAAAAAAGTATAAGCAATACTTTTGAAAACTTAATAGTATATAACACTAGAAGATAAACTAGTTTACTTGACATTATACAACCCAGGGATGTTTCATCGTTACTTTTAGACTATGATCATAGATGTTTATAAAAATAATTCAAAGGGACAATAAGATTCATTCAACTAATATTTTTGGTAAATGTTCACTAGGCATAGCTGAAAACATGATAGATAAGGTCCAACCGTTAACGAGCTGACATTCCAATACCTTCTTAAATATTTTCTGATCAAAATGGTTTGTTCATATCTTTGTAGTTAAATATTTTCTTGTATTAAAATTTTTTTAAATTAGCAATTGATTATAATGTTGGAAATGTCTATTCTTCACCACGTATTAAATACCTTGAAGTCAGGAACCATATCTTGGCCATCCTTTTCTATTTCTGTAATGACCAGCAGAGTGCTTTGCTTATAACAGACACTCAATAAACATCTGTGAACTCAATTTTTGGATGGAATTAGAAAATCTGGTGAACTGCATTAAGAAGCAGAATTTATTAGATAAGTGTAGTTTGCATCCTAAATTCTGTTGCTTTTCAGGATCAAGCATGAGACTGAAATGAATAGCCAACTGATTTCTTTGAAAGCTTATAAATAGTCCTCACCTAGCTTTAAAAAAAAAGAAAAAAATTATTTGAAATGTTTTTTCTTATGACAATTCTGGTCCTATCAAGAGTTCATGATGGTTACAAAGCAATAAAACTTGGTCAAAAATATGTAGGTGTTTCAGGTCAGGACATGTCAGAGCTCAAATCCTAAATAGGTTATTGGTGTCATTAGGTTGAATTTACATAAGTAATGAATTTCAGAATTCCCTACAATCACAAATATTACTCACCAAGAGAGTGAATGCTTTAAACTTGCCCATCTCAAGCATCAAATATCCAGATAATGAAAAGGCTTATACCTTCCTTGATTTAAAAAAACAACAACAAAAACAAACAAACAAACAAAAACACCCTCTCTGTGGAGGCTTGTGGTCCACTTCTATTCTAAATACAAAGCCTGCAGCCCAATATTTGCTAAAGTTACTTGTCTGTTTCCTCTAAGACCTATAAGGATCCAACAAGTGACATGATTTCTTGAAGCAAGTATTATTAGGATCATATTATATAACAATACTGACCCTATAAAACTTATTTTCTTTTACTCAGCATATTTCTAACCTATTTTGTCACCACTGCTCAAATAATTTAATAATTAAACTGGATTATCTGGATCTCAATAAAATGTAAGTTTTCTAGCCTCACCAATGGTGCTGAGCAGTAACTAGCTGTAAGAATCTACATTTCTTATTAGGGAAAGAGCCACAGGTGGTGGCAATTGAATCTAAGACCATCCTATGAATTTAAAGAATCTGATATAACTAGTGGTATGCTGGTAAATGTTTAACAACCAACTACATGAAAAGAAAATCACTCTGATTTACAGTGTTTGTTGATTTCATAGTGTAAGTACTCCCATTATGGCTATTTTCAAGCTGACAACGTGAAGTCACTGAACTCAGAGTTTGGAAGAAATGTCACAACTCGAGATGGCTCTCGAGCTGGCTCCATCACATTACTCAATATAAAATGCACAAAATGGTATCATCTTTTCACTGAACTGCTAAAAAAATTTTTTTAAATCTGATCTGATATGTTTGACATTAAGAAGAAAGGCATTTCAAGACATGTCTAAACATATAAAGCCCATATAGAATAATAGGGATGACACTTTATAAACTTTTGGAAAGTAGAAAAGTTCAAAAATCAGCTTTAGTAAATGTTATCATTCTTTTTCTTTTTCAAGATATTATTATCTAATGTATGATGTTGATGGGCCAACCGTCAATAGAAATCTAAAGTAAAAACTATATTATTTATTATTGTCAAGGTATAAATACTTTATGAAAGCAATTTCTTTAATTTATCCCTCTAATGGAACATGTTAAATATTGTTCTATTCAAATTGTGTTACATTTTTTGGAAACTATAGCAATTCTCTGACCTCTTAGAAAATGTATAATGGATGCCATTATGTTCTTGGTTCTTCTTTTAGGACATTAAAAAAGATTTTAGGCCGATCTGTAAAACACTGCAGTGCACTGAGGAGTTATTTAAATAAATTGAACTGCGGGGGTCCTCGCTTACTGTTGTGTGCTTGGGTATTTAGGTTGGCTTTTTATATTTCTTCCGTAGTTTCATCCCTTCCGCCCGCTGTGAGCTGTCACTTGCTGTCTGAGTGAAGGCCTCTGGCTATTTCACTGCCTCCTCTCCAATTCTAATTTGCTGCTTCTAACATGCTGAGCACTAGCAAACAGCAGCTAGCCCACCTTCTTTGCCTTGTGCACAAAATAGATTCCCAAAGAAGGCCTAGGGACACTTCAAGGACAATAATTTAAGTCCATCGATACAACTAGTTTCCCTACTAGAACTTAATCTGTACACTTCCTAAAACAAGGGCTATGATCCTGTACAACTGAAGTTAGGGCTGAGATCTATATTGTCCACAAATTTACTAAGGTATTACTGTTGTCTCTCATCTTACAACACCTTGAAATATAGAGAGTGACTTTTTTTCTGTCTCAGGACATCTCTTAGAATAGACCTGTCCTGCTAATCAAAGTTTGATTTCTGACATCAAGTCTGTTACTTTTACCTCCTCCTATTCAGAGTTTTCTACTGTCTCTGAATTGGCATCTGCAGTCACACAGAAAGACAATGATGCCTACAATTTGAGATCTTTCATTCCTAGGCGTTCCCCTCTTTCTACCTTAAGTAAATTTTACAAAGAGAAACGCACAGATCTTGAGTATACAATACAATGAATTTTGATCCAGGCATATATCTAATTATTTATCACCCTAATCACCATATAAAACATTTCATCATCCCAAAGAGTTGTGTCATGCTCCTTCCAGTTAATTCTCACCCATCACAGGCAGTCACTGTTCCAGTTGCCTCTTCTTGTATTTTATCTGTGACTTCTTTGGCTCAACATACAGTTTTGAGGATTTTGCCACCTTGTATTTAGTGGTGAATCATTTCTTTTTATTGCTGAGTAGCACTCGGTGTATAAATATACCACAATTTTCACATTCAGATTCCTGTTGATGGACATCTGGGTTTTTTCCAATTTGGAACTATTGTGAATAAAGCTGCTGTAAACATTCTTTTATAAATTTCTGAGTGGACATATTTTTTCATTTTTTTTTCATTCCTACGAGTGGAACTGCTGGGTTATTAAGTAGGTGTATATTTAATTTTATTTTTTTCTTAACACTTCTTATGAAAATGTTCAAATGTATAGAAAAAGTAGAAAGAACTATACAATGTCCCAACACCCACTATCTAAATTCTAAATTTATCACATATCTATTTCTCCATTCATTTATCAATCCATTGTATTTTTAATACATTTCAAAGTAAATTTCAGACATCAATACACTTTACTCCTAAATATTTCACATGCATATCACTAATTAGAGTTCACTATTTGTTTACAGATTCTTTAGGTAAAATTTATATCTGTGAGATGCACAAATCTTAAGTATACTTCTGATGAATATGGGCAAATATAACCCAAACTCCTACTAAGATGTAGAACATTTCCATCGTGCCAGAAATTTTCCTCAAGCTCCTTTCCAGTCAATTGCAACTTCCACTCACCATACATAACCACTTATAAATTTTTTTTACCATAAATAATTTTTGTCTGTTCTAGAAGGTTATATAAATGAAAACATATGGGACGTACACTTTGGTATAAGACTTCTTTGACTGAGCATAGCGTTTCTTACATTAACCCAATGGTTGCACATATAAGTAGTTTGTTAGTTTTTATTGCTGGGAGGTATTTCATTGAATGGATGTGCCTCAGTGTTTTAGCCATTCACCTGTTCAGGGACACCTGGGCTGTTTTTGATTTTAGGCTATTATAAAGGAAGCTGCTGTAAATGTTCTTATACAATTTGTTTGTTTGTTTATTTTCATTTCTCTTGGGTAAATACCTATGAATAGAACTGCTAGGTCATAGGGTAGGTGTATGCTCAGTTTTACAAGAAATTGTCAGATTGTTTTCAGACTGGTTGTTCCATTTCACATCTCTACCAGTGATGAACGAGTATCCGAGTTGCTCCACATACTCACCAACGCTTGGTATAGTCAGTCTTAAAACTTGGCTATTCTAGAGGGTATGAATTGTTATTTCATTGTGGTTTTTATTGACATTTTCCTCATGACTCATGATACTGAACATCTTTGCATGTCTTTTCTGGCCATCCATTTACCTCCCTTTGTGAAGTATTTCTTCATGTCTTTTGCCCATTTTAAAAACAGAGTTGTATTTTTATTGTTGGATTGTACAAGTTCTTTATATATTCTATAAAACATATATATTTAAGTATTCTCTCCCAGTCTGTGGCTTGCTTTTTATTTTCTTAACAGTGTTTTTTGATGAGCAGAATTTGCATTTTGATGAAGTCCAATTTACTAAGTTTTTATGGTTAAGGCTCTTTGTATTCTGTTTAACAAACCTTTCCCAATTCCAAGGTTGAAAGATATTCTGTTTTCTTCAGGAAGCATTATAATTTTAGCTTTTACATTTAGCACTGTGGTTTTAAAAGCATTTTCTGAAGTCCAGAAAACACTGCTAATATATGCATTGGTAATATGCAAAAATGAGAACTAACAGCTAACTTTTATCTTAATTTTAAATATCTTTTCTCTCTTGAACTATTTGTTTACATTTCTGAAATTTACTCAAGCTTTTGTTGTTGTAAATGACAAAAAGGAATTAGTTTCTCCTTATTCTTAACACCAGAAGAAAATCCATTTTGTAGTCTCTCAGATCTGTTGAATGAATGTTTATTGGTTTGTGAGCTAACTGGCAGTAAGAGTCCTCTCTGGACTGATCACAGATCCCAGGTAACATGCAATGCCTGCAGACACAGTGCTGTAAAAAGTGTTGCATGACTAGTTTGCCTACTTCGAGTAGTAGAATCTTGACTAAAATTGTCACACAAAGATTCCTTGGATCAACTGTGTATCCCTAACAATGTTGTCTTAAAATTGAGAATTTAATGTTTTACTAACTGAAAATGACAGTACACTTTAGAATGTGTTTAGTAAACTGTGTGTGTGTGTGTGTGTGTTCACAATAAAACATACAGGATGTTTCTTCAGCAAGGTCTCCAGCCTTCCTCGCTGACAAACTGTGAAAGAACTTTAAGAGTCTTGGAAAATATTCTCTCTCCCTCTCAATCTATCTGGCAGATTTTTTTCCCTTTCCCATTTCACCAGTCTTACGTTGTCTTCTGATCCTTTTCTCTGAATTATGCACTAGTTTGTGCACGAACAATCGCTTTCTTGTGTTCAGTCATTTAACACCAGTTGCAGAAAGGGTTCTGGCTGTTTGCATGCAGGTGCTCAAAGTTCAGGTTTTCCACTTTTTTTTTTTTTTGACTGCACCAACCTCTTTTACATCACTCTAGCTAACTTGTATTAATCTTAATAGAGCAAAAGGAGTTTCCTCGTGCCTCTAGCACACTCCCACCCAATTTTATACAGTGTTTTGTTGTTGTTGTTGTTGTTGTTGTTGTTGTTGTTGTTGTTGTTGTTTTGACCCCCAGAACAGCAGCTAGGTTCCTGAACAATTATGTGGTCTTTTGCTCATTTTTTTTTAAGTGTGGCGGTGGGAAGACCTTTTATAGAAGACAGTTTCTAGATATTCCAGATTAAATGTGGTTTTGACAGAGTCCTTGGACTCTGGTATTCCTGAGCATTAATTTTAACACCCCCTCGATTCCAGTGGCTTTGCCCTTCATTGTAAGCCAGTTAATTTCCTGAGTGCACAGCCTGTGTAGATTAGTATGATTTGCCTAAAATCAAATACGTTTTTAATTAAAAATGTATTTCCATATTTTTAGGAAATGGATTGACATGATGTCAACTAATCAGCTGAACTAAAATTTTCACTTTTTAACAGTTATTTTGTCTCCTTACCAACACAGCCTCTGTTGAATGCTCACCAGTCTTAAGTTATGCACATTAGTAATTCTCACTCCACAACTGGTTTACTCTAAAAATATGAACATTTAATTATGCCAAAGTCAGTAACTACAATAGGTTTTTGCATGAGAATTCTTGGGGAAACATTTTAGCCACCTAAAATATCATTAATTTAAAAACTAATTAGACTAAATGAGATTTAGCAAATTTCTACCCTAAAGACAAATTGTTCATATTTTCTTAACTTTTTTGTGCATGTTACCACGGAGACAGTGAAGGCAAAACACACTAACTTGTGCATTGTTCAGCTCTCCACTTCCTACTATAGATTTCATTAAGTAATTCTGGCCTACTCATTTTGAGAATCTGAAAATAAAGAAAAATTGTTTCTTTAGTAAAACTATAGTTAGCATGTAAACATGATCGATAAGGCAATAAGATCCAGATCTTACTTGAAATCTTTGCTCTTTCTAATGTGATAAAATATAAAAGCGGTAACTCGCATTCTTCAATTAGTTATTTGTGTAGCAAATGTAATGCTCCTGACTCATTCCTCAGAGCAACAGGGCTTGATCATGTAAAAAGGCTGAAAAAAAAAAACAAACCCTGCTTATTTGGTAAATGTAGCAGGTGTCCTTTTTGACTAAAGCACTAAATAAAGCAATTTGGGGGTTCATTTCTTTTGCAGATGCCTTGAATATTTTTCTTCATCTTCCTGCCCTATAGAACACTTAGAATAATAGGAAAGTGCACCTCTTTTTCAAAGAGGCGGATTTGTGCAGTCTTGTAATTTTGCCTTTACAAAACCAATTTATGATGTACTTGCTCAAAGGAAGCTTGCTTCTATCTCTACTGGGGTTCATCTAGAAAGTCAGATGGCAGAAAACTATTCTTAAACACTTTAATTTATTTAATCCATTTCAAAAAGGACAGATGTTATAAATAGCTGGGAAAGGTAGGCTCTGCATATTTAAGAACTCCTTCTCCAGTACTTCATGAGTACCTGGAAAGAGGAATTCTTAGATTTGTTTTGTTTTGTTTTATAAATAAATTGTCTGAATCACAGAGAAAAGTCAGCTACCATCCCACTCTGCCCTCTACCCACAACCAGCAAAACACAAGTGGTCTTTTTAGGGAATTTCCAATTTCTTTGTACCCAAACACTCTCATTGTATTTTGAAGCTGACCAATAGTAACAATTTGGCTTCCCAGCAAGTTTTATTCAGTAATGGTCAAATCACTCATGTAGCTGAATAATTTCAGTTATCGTATAAAAACGTTCCTTCTACAGCCAACAATGAAATTATTTTATTGCAAGGACAGAATAGACTCTAGGTTTTCCTACTTGACTCTATATGGAAAATATTTCAGTAACTGTTCATTTTATATTTCTTTCCAATAATTAAAATATGAACATTAACCATATAATTGCAGTTCATCTCAGTAGAGAGATTATGTATATAATTTCTACATTGACTTTTAGAGTATGGACCCTCCTTTCAATCTCTGAGATGATGCACCTTTCACAGCACTTCATTGGAGCGTATACCAGATGTCTGTGGCGTACATGTTGGCCGTGGTTAATCTATAAATACTGCCTTTGAGAACGAGCTAATGGTAAAGGAACTATCATTTGAATCTGCCCAATAAAATGGTCTGTTAGAGAGCACAGGACTGGAATGGGCTTCCTTCCCCATTTTTGCTGGTTTAAAGGTGAAAGTTGGGGAACTATTTTTCTGCTTTTGGAAAGCCATTTCCTCCGCTCCTAGGAGAGCCAGGACAGATGGGCAGTGTATTTGACAAGGAACCCCTGCAGCCTTGCCTCAACGCCCTTCTACTCTACTCTAAAAGCAGTACTGTATTTTTTAAGTGTTGGAACTGGCAGCTCCGCCGGTCACTGGCTATACTGAACAATCCCCCATTCAAATCAAGCAACCCAAACCCAGATTCAGTGGAAAGTTGTACGGAGCACACAGAGGAGGCCTCTCTGCCTTCCACCGTGCAGAGGGTGAGGTTATGTCAGGCCTCCCGAAGATTCCAGAGGGGAGAATTCAGCAGAGTTCTTATACAGCATCTATTATACCAGTTTCACAAGGAAGATTTACGAACTGGGGGTGGGGGGAAGGAGTTTACCTTAGTTGGCTTCCTTTTACTGGTGCCACCAGGGTCTGAGCCTCCTCAACTCTCCTTCAAGCAGGAGGCCTCAGTCCCTCTCCTTCACTTAGAGACCTCTTCAACCATGCCAGATTTTGTAGTACTAACATTTCTAAGTAAACATCAGAATAAAATGTCCCTTTTAAAGGAGCCAGTGCAGGGCTAGAGAGAGGAGGTGAGGGAGAGTTTGTGAGTGGCAGCAAGGCAAGGAAAGAAAGAAGAGTGAAAATGGGAGATGGAGCTCGGAATTAGAGTAGAATAAACAGGACGAGACTGCTTTCTCTAGTGTTCTGAGATGCAGAAGTAAAGGCACCAGGAGCAAAGGGACCACTAGTTTCTTGAGGACTCATTGTGCGCCAGGCCTATGCCAGGTACTTTCACAACCATATTGGTGTCTAAAAAGCTGGGTCACCCAGGTCTCTTTCACTCTGACTTTTACTGGAACTACTCCTAAGGATTTTTGCCCCATAGGAGATAGTCTCTAGAAAATAACATCGTCTTAACAAATTCTTAATTTTATAGATGAAAAAAACTGAAAGTCTGAGAGGCCAAGTAATATCTCCAAAGAAGCACAACTTTTAGTGTCCAAGCTAGGACAAGAGTCCAATTTTATTGATTCCCATTCCAGCAGTTTTTGCTTTAATGTTACCTTCTTACTTTACTTAACTTTATTTGCAGATGAGAAATAAATTCAACCTTAGTTAATTCTTAGCCTTTAAGGGAGATAAAATCCTAAACAGAGTAGATAGGAGTTCTGATGAATGCTGCCTGGACTCCTCCCTGGGCTCATGCCACTTCCTAGGCTTTGTCCATAAGTAGTAAAGGCCTAAAGTTGGTTGTCAATCAGGAGAGTGATGGGAATCAGGTTTCTCCTTAAGGAAACAGGGAGAAATTGTGGCTGGGACCAAGGAACCCTTGGAAGCATCAAACTTTACTTCCCTAGCATCAACCCAGGACCTTCAGCCTGAAGTAACTGACATCAGGTGATGTCCCTATCCACCAACTGGGTTTCAGAGCACACCCTAGGGCTTCCCAGAAGAGGAGAAGCCCCTAGTGAGTGCTGAACACCCACTTTACCTGTGGGAAAATCCATCTCCAATACCACGGAGAAAAGCCCCTGACAAGTTGTTGGGAAAGAGTCAGCAGGAGGGAGTCCCTGACATTTTAGAAATCCTTTTCCCCTCCCTTTGTCCTTCCCAGTCTGTGTCATTAATTTCCAGGCTGTCTCCATAGCAGAGTCCAAAGAGCACCTTGGTATGTGTGTGGGCGTGTTATCTGGCAGAGCTGTTTAGAGCCATAGGTATGTTTTGAGTTTGCTACCCAAGTAAACTCTGAGTGGTCGATGAAGCCGCTTTCCCCAAAGGTTAAAAGTAATAAGACTTTCTTTGTGCCTCTGTGGCCTGACTTTTCACAGGCTATTATGGGGGGAAGGGCAACCCATATAATTTGCAAGTTAATATTTATTCTAAAAATATTCTCCGAGAAAGGAAAAAACACACTTTAAAATATGCTTCAAGGGAACAGCATTTCAATTCTTATGACCCAAGTGCCTAGAAGTTAGAAAAAGATATCAACTCATTTCAAATTAATTTTATTGATTACAAGCTTTCAGATGCCAATAGTACATTTAGAGTTTGGGTAAAATGTTACATTTATAGGCTTATTAAACTCAGATTAAAGAAATTCAAGAAAAGATTCTTTCTCAAATTTTCATTCTTCTTCTCCCTTTACAACAAAAGTCTCAGCCACTTGCTGTGGGCCCCAGAATGTGCTGTATGCTGGGACTCTCCAATTTGCAGCACCCCAACATCTTCTCAGGAGCAAAAATAAAGTTAGGTCGTGCTTATTGTCAATCCTTCTCAATATATTGCAGTAATAAAGTTTGTAAGAAATTTTGATTTCTGTGACTCGAGATATGAACTTTTTCCCCTAATGGGAAAGACAGAAAATTCGTCTTGAGGAAATATATTAGCAATTAGGAAGGAGTGTGTTCTCGTGTTCTCTCTCCCCTAAAACTTGTCTAAGAGGGTGAGCCTCTTGGGCATTTCTACAGAGTGGCTTGAGAGAAACTGCCCGTTACCTACTGAATCACCCTCCCACATCCTGGCCCCCCTGCCTGCTCCCTGGGGGGCGTCTGCCCTTTCTGTAATGGCCACAGTTGCTCAAAGAAAGATGAGATCACCACCTGAGTGTGTTTCATGGATGGCCAGAGAATGACCTCCTCAGATGAACTGGGTCCACCCTCAGGAGGTGGGAAGACTACCCTTTCCTGTGTACTTAACCTAGCCGTTTGGGCAAATAATGAATATAATTTGGAGGTTCTTCACAGATTTCTTCACAGTTTCTATTCCCTTAATATATTGCAAAAAGAGAATTTTTCATGTCTCTCTTTATATGAAACTTTGTGAGGAGGAATGGTATTAACATATGAAGTTTTAACAATAATGATAAAAAAAATACCAGAGTGAAAACTAGTGGAAGACATTGGTAAGGATATCTAGATTCTGGGATTGGTTTTTACCTCCTCATGTGACCTGTGGAGCATCAGCTGACCACTGTGAAATACCCTTCTTCATGGGATGGCTCATCAATCCACAGGGACATGCATAGTTGATATGTGTAGTGAAAAGAGAAGAGTGACAAACTTTTTTTTTATGCTAAGTACAGAAATGGATGGAAAAAAAGCTGAGGTTGGCGGGGAGAAGGAAATTGGGACGTAGATTAGTGTACAGAAGAAGAACATAGACCATAAAAGGACTTCAGCACAGAACCAAAGATAGGAATTCCGAGCTCTAACCAGAACCAGAATAAGCAATATTCTTCTGCTGTGGGATCAAAACATGAGAAGGAAAGGAAGCATGTTTTGATAGAAATGAATTAAAAAAAAAAAAAGACCCATAAGGATGGCTTAATAGGATCTTTTTTTTTGAAGTCATATCGATACATGCTCACTCACATAAGTTGATATTTCCATCTAGGCAGATTCTTCTAGTAAGAACACATGCCAATCCATAGTTTATACTAACACATAAGACCCCTCTACCTAAAGATAATTATTTATGTTGGATTTCTATCCCAAGAAGCACTTAGAAATGATGAGCTTGTTTTTCTTCTCTCCCGTTTCAGAGCAATGTACATTGCAGTTCTCACCTGGTGCCCATGTTGAATATTGCAGTGACAGATATTCAAATCAATAAACATTGATTGGACACTTTTTAGGTTTTAGGCCACACTTGGAAATGCAAAGAAAAATAAGACATGGGCCTTGCCCTCAGAAAGAGGCAAATGTATAAACAAATAAATTACAATACAGCGTTCTAAGTGCTAAGACACACGATAGTCAGGATCAAAAGGAGGAGGAAGTGGTCAATTCCTTCTAGGAAGGCTTCATGGAGATAACAAAAGGTGAGAGGTGAGGAAGTTACATTGGACAGTCTCTTGAACTATTTATAAAAGTGTTGCTTTTTAAAATGTGGAGAGAGGAGATTTTATGATCAAGTAATTTAAGCAAGCCTTTTACAGCAATATTTACTTTCACTATCTTAGGCAAGTTTCAAAATGTCTCCATCCCTTCATTGCTTTCTCTTTAGACTAGTAATAGTAAAACACATCTTATAATATCATTATTGTGATAATTGTAAGAGATGTCTAAACATACAGATATACACATGCATGTGCATGCACACACACATATACACACCTCCAATAAGTGGTTGTGCCTATGCCCACACATCAGGAGACACCCAGTAACATAACGATTGGGGCTTATGTGTGATGAAAATGAAGTGAAAGAACAAAAGATGGTAAAGGTTTTTCTAACAGTAAAGTGATGTCTTGAATTTTCTCTCTTTTCCAAAGGGGAAGAGAGAAAATCAGTAGGAAAAAAAAAGTATCTTCGTAGGGTACGTCAGCTGGAAAAAAAATGTCAATAAATATGTGTTAAATAAATTCCAAATTGTCTTCTTCAAGATCAAATTCAAAGATAAAATTAATAAATGCTTCCATTTGTATGATAGACTTGGTGGGTGACTAGGAATAAACAAATGATACTTTGCAAGGTTTTAATTGCTGGGTATGGTGTAAGCTGTAAGGGTGAGACAATTTATTTTTTATTTTGTAGGCCTCTCAACAGAAAAAATGCGAACAGTTGACTGTACTTTATAGAAATACTCTTGACGAAACTAAGGATAAAATCCCACCAAATCTTTAGAAATGAAATGTTGCTGGTTCTAGTAGAAGAGCATGAGCCTGCTCCAAAAGAGAGGTTTTAATATCCATATCTTCCATTTATCAAAACTTAACAGTTGCAGCATTGGCTTGGGGTCAGATATGCCCAGAAATACAAATCTCAACTTTCATTCCTACAAGTACATGATTTTAGACAATTTATTCTCTTTGACTGTGAACCTCTTTCTGTAAAACGGAAATAATAAAACTAGCTTCACAGGAGATAACATGAGATTTATGAGATCACACATGTAAAGCACTTAGCATGGTATCTAGTACGCACAAAGTCTCAAAAATTTCACTAGACTTATATTACAGTATTATGCATTCTTATGAGAGCGGCAAGGAGGAAAGGGTTTATTCTTTCTAGGAAGGGAAAGAAAGATGAGTTCACAGAAGAAAAATATTTACAGTGCCCAATAAGATGCCTATCTTTTCTTTTTAAAGAAAAAATGTGTTGGCAAGAACATGGAGAAATTGGAACCTTCATATAACACTGGTGCAGCCACTATGAAAAACAGTTTGGCATTTCCTCAAAAAGTTAAACACAGAGGTATATATGACCCAGCAATTCCATTTTAAGGTATTTACCCAAGTGTAATGAAAACATGTTTCTGCAGTAAAGCTAATACATGTTACTAACAGAGTTATTCGTAATAGCCAAAAAGTGGAAATGACCCAAATGTCCATGAATTGGTGAAAATACAAACAAAATGCACTATGTATCCACATAGAATATTATTCGGCTAGAAAGGGGAATGAAGGACTGGTATATACTACAACACGGATGTTCTTTGAAAAGATTACGCTAAATGAAACAAGTCAACCACAAAAAAAGCTACATATCGTATGATTTCATTGATGCCAAAAGTCCAGAAGAGGGAACTCTATACAGATAGAAAGTAGTGGTTGTCAGAGGGCTGGGGGGTGAGCAGTGGAGAGTGACTACTAAAGTGTATGGGGTTTCTTTTTTTGGGTGACAGGAATGTTCTGGAATTAGGTAGTGGTGACTTGACATTGCATGGTCAGTGTCCTCTCCTTGAACAGAATGTAGATCAGGCATGGTTGAGCTCATGTGGTGAGTGGCATGTCACCCAAGCTGCATACTAGTCCCGCACAGTAGGACCACACATCTGACCTTGACAGATAGAAAATGAAAACAACTGTTTTTTTATTTAGTATAGTTTGAGAAGTGCTGTCATCTGGGATACATTATAAGGAGTTACGGCCTGGAGAAACAGGTTGGAAATAGAGTGTGAAGAGCCTTATGAGTAAAATAGTTTCAGATCACCTCTTTGTCCAGAATTCTTTAAATATTTTGTGCCTAGTTATGCACCATAATTGTGGCATCGTGGCACTTCTTAGCATGGATTATCCCTTAGGAGTAGAGTATCAGGCAATTGCAAGGGAAAGAAAATCTTCGAAAACAAAACAAAAACTCCTGAGAAACAAATAAGGGCACATCTATTCCATCTTAGAGGAAGCAAAAAGTAGATGGAATAATCAAAACGTGGTTAAATAGGCACATAGTATACTAATCAACTTGCAATAGTTTATTTATATTTGTTGGATAAGAGAAACCAGAAAAAGCCATCTCAGGAAGATAAACCGAGTTGAGAGCAAGGTTAGTAATAGAGACAAACGAGGCAGGCAGGGGGACAGTAGGAAATCTCACAGCTCACACTATCCTGCAAAGGGAAAGAACAAGAGTAGCCAGCTCTACGTGTGGGAAAACACTCAACCTCCTGGAAGAAGAGCCCAACATTGATTCCAGACACTGTTATTCCTGCAAGCAGGGGGGATGAAAAAAGGAAAGGAAACCAAGGCATTGACAGAAAAACCAGCTTCTACTTTCTCAAATGTCTTGGATGTCACTATGAAGCAACCACAAGACTTGCCCTGTTGTCACATGTTAACTTATTCTTCCCCAAGCCAAGGTCATTTATTTAATGTCTAGTTTCGTTAAAATCAATGAGATTTTGTTTCAGAAAACGGTGCAGTGCTAATAAAAATGCTTGTTTGTCCGGGTTGTGCAGAATGAAGGAAGTTCATGCTCTGCACAAGTAAAGCAATGTCATGTCATGTTGCCAAAAGGTTGCATCATTTCTAACTTTCCGGAAGACTAGATGGATGAGAGGTCATCTATGTTTATTTTGTAAAGTTTGGTCTACCAGGAAATGTGTGGGCATAAGAGATATTTTAGGCCCATGAAACTCTCACTTTAGACTCTTAATCCAGCAGCATGTGCTATAAGCTTCAGTCTCTAACTAAAGCTTTGAAGAGTGGCAAGTTGTGAAGTAGGCAAGGTTTTTTGGCTACACTAACAGAGCCACGTATAAAATCCTGTTGCCAAACAGAGACTAGAACCAGATGACAAAGACTGAAAACACATGCCATGTATTGACTTTCTCCATCAAATTCTCATTACGACCTAATCCAGTCATATTCACTTCTAAGAAAATTGCATAAGTACTTACCAATCCATTACTAATTAAAGTTGAAAATTCACACTGAAAGAAGATTTTTGAACAAAATGTTTCATGTCAGTTTCTTTAAGAATATATTGGAATTACTTCAACAAGAAAGTAAAAATATTTTAGAGAAATAATTTTTAGCATACAATTTAACAGATGTGATAATTAATGGCCCACCAGCAACCTTATTTAAGGCTGCTCATGGATATTTTATTTGTGTTTGTCACATCCTCTGTAAACCAGAAGACAATAATATTTCTTCCCTAGAAGCAGCAGCTTTTCTCTACTTTTTCATGTGGTACTTGGGGTGGGAGGAGGGGAAGCTGTCAAGAAAAATATCACTTACACACCCAATGTACAAGAGAAACCCAGAAATAGGAGATAATTATGCTAACACAGAGAAAGGCAATACCAAGAGAAGGAAACAGAAGCCAGCTCTATCCTTGGAATGTACAGGAGTGAGCCAGTATATCCCCTCTGTTGTTTAAGCTATTTGAGTTGTTTCTGTTATTTGCAACTAAAAGAATTCTAACGCCCAAACCCAAGATTTTCATCTCTCTCACAGTACTGCTCATTGCAATATTCTGGGTAGTGGGAGTGTCTGGAATAGTACAATAGAGAATACTGTCTAGGTGACTGGAGTAGTGTCTGTCTATGTGACTGTCACCTCCTGGAACACCACCCCATTTACATAAGCTACATGTGAGGGGTGGCTCCCTAGAGTTGCGTGACGTGACATATGGAGGGATCATAAACTCTCCTGGCTGTACCCATCAGCACAATCAATTGCTCCACACACCTAGTGCTGCTTAGGCTTGGGGAAATCAGCTTCTTCAATAACTTTCTGCCTAGCACTGCTCTTCCTGCAACCACCACTCTCATTTTTCACGAAATGCCTAAAGAGAAGGTTCCTCCACTGTCTCCTTTCCCTGGATATTCACAGTGCAGGTACCACCTTCTCCATGGGGAATCTTTTAGCTCAACTCTCAGGTGGAACAAGGCCACTGCTCATAGCAGATGGGGACCAAGTATTTCTACCTAATTCTTGGCTCCATAATTCTTGCCCCTAGAAGCTTTTTTATTCTTTATTCTCCCAGAGCCTACAAATTTGCTTTTCCAAATCAACATCAAGGCACACATCTCTCAAGCTTTCCAAGTTTTCTGATACAGTTTCTACTTTAACCTGCCCTCTCCTTCCATATCAGATTTAAAAATCCATTCTTCTTCTCTGATTTTAATGTAATGGTAACTCAGAAAATGTACTCTCTCTTAAAAAAATATTTTAAGTCTTGGGAGCAATATTCATCAAAACTAGAGGTGTAGAAATTGTCAGCCAATCAAGCCCTATGTTCTTCCTTACTGGTTACTGATAAACCTTTCTAATTCACTGTACATACATCCAAGGGTCCTGATCATTTACCAAAAGAAGAGGGAAGAGCCCTCCCTTAAAAATAATTAAAAATTTAAGACAAACTTCATTGCCAAACCTCTGACTAAATAAAATAAAATAAAATAAAATAAAATAAAATAAAGTAAAATAAAATAAAACAAAGCAACAAATGGACAATGACAACAACAACAAAAGAGTCATTGTAAAGAGTCATTTCTTAAAGATACACAGCACAAGTGCAAAAGGAAGTAAGTTGATATGTGTTAAACATTCGTGTGTTAAACATTCTTCCGGGACCAAGCTGGAAACTCTCCTCACAGCTTCTCAATGCTTCTATCCCCCACCTGTTCTGCATGAGTGGTTTGTCAAGTCATATCAATTCTATTTCCACACTAGCCATTCATTTATTCAACATATGTTTATTGAGTCCCTGCTGTGTGCCAGGAACTGTTGTAGGCACTAGGAAGGCAGCAAAGAGGAAAGAGTGAAGGTCCCTGCTCACTTGGAGTTTATAATCTAGTGAGAAAAGAGCCTATAACCACATGATCACATGAACATGGTAATTTCATTTGTGACAGGTGCACAAAGACAATAAAACAAGTTCATTGCATATCTTGATCCAACCTCTTATAAAGTATTCTCCTTATATCCCTCATTCCTTCTTAACTGGCTGATTATAATTACTTTTTACTGGCCCTCCCGTTTCCTGCCTGCTGTCTGATGCATAGCCAGTCATGTTATTGTGCACCTCAAAAAGATCAAAATGCACCACAGTTCTGGCTACATGAAATCCCAACCTTCACCCTGCCATTGAAGACACTCATGTTGTGATTCTAAGCCCCCTTCTAGGCCCATCTCCCAAAACTCCCCTTGTGTGTTCAGTATTTTCATGATAAGAATTTTTCCATCATGGCTGTACCTAACGTCCTTCTAGATTGAAGTTAAGGGATACATTTTGCTAAAAGTGAGCCTTAAAAAACTTATTCTTTATGTGCAAAAATACTTGCATTGGATCAGCAGCTCAAGCTATGGAAAGAACAATAACTAATATTATTGAGCACCTACTATCTGTCAGATATTATGCTAGACACTTCACATACACCATCCAAGCATGGAGACCACTTTCATTGCCAAAAGCAATCTCTGTGTAGAAATTTATCTCTCAAAGTTCCGGACAATTTTATCTAACAAACTTTATATTTTTTATATTGTTTATCTTCCCTTATCTCTTTCTCTAACTAGAGTGGCGATATCTCTCTTCCTTTTCTCTCTCTCTCTCTCTCTCTCTCTCTTTTTTTTCACTGCTGTATTCCCAGCACCTAGAATAATGCTGGCGAGACAGAGTTGGCACTCAAAAAATAGTTAATGATCAGGCCTTAATTTTTTTTCATATAACTGCAAATTCTATCCTAGTAGGTGTTGTAGTTGATCTCTAAGAACAAAATGACCATTTAGAACATTTGCATGCGCAGATCATGCTCTCCTCTGCTGTAAATAAAACTCAAGCATTTTTCCCAAGTGACCCAGCTTCACAGGTGTACATCCTGAGAACCAAAAACATCTGGGTGAGGAGAAAGGGGGGAAACCTGCAATGTTCCAACCCCACAAAATGCTTTTTAAAAGACAAAATGAGAGAAAGCTTTAGGAACAGCCAAAGCCTTTTGCAAAAAGAACTCCCTTGTGGAATGATGGAAAATTTTGGAACGGACATTTCCCTGGGGCTGGAGGTGTTACTGGCCACAAAGGTCATCTGAACCAACAGCACTGCCTGAATGAGTGCGGATTCCAAGCTCAACGCCTGCCAAATCCAGGACTTTTCCTCCCCAGTTCTGAAGACAAACCAGAGAGAAATTAAATCTGTTGGAGATCCGAGGTGCAAAGGAAAGTACATGTGGCTACAACTAAGAGGAGTCATATATTTATTTTTTAATACCAGACTGTTCTTTAGTTAGCATTCCTTAGATTCTTGCATAATAGTGTTTCCTTTACTTATGTGTGGGTGTTACTAGCAAATGTACACTCTTCTCTTCAATAAATAAGGCAGAGGAGACATTGTCATTATAAAATATATTGATTTGTTTTTTTTTTAACTTGCAGGACAGACAAATAATAAGCCTGTTTATTTCAAGATATTCGCCTAAATAAAAATTAAAAATTCTAACCAGTAAATATTTCTTAAACTTCAGCCCAGGAAACTGCTGCATTTTTAAAGAATATTTTCTCTTCTTCCATTTGAGTCTATACTTCTTTTCCATCTGAACTATGAAAAGAAAATCAGAAAACAATTATTTCTCCCATCCTGACCCATCCTTTGTTTCTAATATCATCTTTGAAATGGCAAAACCAAGGTCAGCAGCGGCTTCTCTAAGTGACAGATGCTTTCCCCTTGCCAATGGAGATAAAGGGTGAAGATAAAGGAACATCTGGCTTTCAGGCCCTAACACATGATTCCAGGAGGAAAGTCTCTTTTATTCTTTATCCCCTTTAAATTCATCTCTTATCTCTCAAATATTCCCCTCACCTAAAGTTCAAATTCAACTAATTTGAACTCAAAAGTCATTAGCAAGTAAATACACATTGTAGCTATCAGAATAGTTGAGGTTACCTAGAGAGAGTTTGTAACAGGAGAAGGGAAGAGAACCAAGGTCAGAGATTTAATGACACGGAGTATAGAGAAGAACAGAGGAAGGGGTGTCAAAAAGGAGAATGGAGAAGGGGCAGCCAGAGTTGTAGGAGGAAAAGTAGGAAAATGTGGTTGAACAGAGGGTGGGGGGATGAGGAGGTGAGGAGTGTTCTAACAGAGAAGGAAGTGGTGAACTGTGTCAAAGGCTGAGAGGTCAAGTCAGATAAGAAATGAGATCATTTGTGAGATCGAGCGATAAGGGGGTGGTTTGTGATCTGAGTAGGAACAGTTTCCGAGGAGAAGTGTAGGCAGAAACAGACTGCAGTCAGTTGAGAAGAAAGGGAGATCAGGAAGCTACTAAGAATATGAGCAGTTATTTCAAGAACTTGGGCTGTGAAGGGGAGGAGAAGGATAGGAGAAAAGAGTGGGTCAAGGAGAGAAAGAAAGAATTCAAGAAAGTATTTTGTTTTCTAAGATGAAAGATTCTTGAGGATATTTAAATGAAAAGGATTCAGAAAAAATGTTGACATTGAAATACATAAGAGAGACGATAATTGTTGAAAGAATGTGACTGAGGGGGCCCAAGGTGGGTAGAAGAGATTTGGACGTTCCCAGATGACCCTTGCTGGGGATGGCTGAGTAAAGGGTCAGTGGGCCTGCCATTGCATTTCGTAGGCATGGGGTAAGAATGAGTTTTCCCAACCATGTTGGCTCTGGCTGCAACCAGAGAATATGCAGCACCCACAATAGTCTAGGTCTTGGCTGAATCAAGAGAATCAGTACTAGTTCACAACCACAGATTACAGCAGCAGATGTCAGCAGGGTTTCCTGTAACCAGGAGGGGTGGGGGGGCACCATTCTGGATGTCATCAAGGGCTTACCTTAATATATTAGCTCTAAGATAGCTCAAAAACCAACAGCTCCTCTCCCCGCCCCACTTCCAGGATCATTAAGAGAAGACCTCAGGGCAAGGATATCCAGAAATACTGACTATTCACCCAAAAGACATGAATTACACAAAAAGTCTGTTTTAAACTGAAAAATATTAAAATCTCTTTAACTGACAAGTCCATGTTTCATCCTAACTGCTCATGGAGTAGACTGGAGAGTTATAGAAACTAGCTTATAGAGAGATTCGTAAAAGCTTTCTTTTTTTCACTTTCCAATTTGTAATGGATTACATTTTTGTCCCCACTTAACTATCTATGTAATTATAGCCATTGCCTGATTCTTTATCCCCTTTAAAAAAAAAAAAAAAAAAAAAAAACTTCACACACTAAATGCAAGTACACCATTTCCCTTTAAAAATAATAGTGCATTTGGTCACCCGAAAGCATATTATCCAATGTGAATACAAGCAATATAATATATTCTGGATTTCAAATAACTTGACTATTGACTATTAAGGATCTCAAAAAAATTATTGTTTCTTAATAAAATGTGGACAAGATCTCAAAGATTAATAAACATTCCTAAGCTGGTAGAAGTTGAGGTTCTAAATGCCTGCAAAATTGTCTTCCTTTCCACAGCAGAATGCAAAAAAAGGAAAAGGAGGAGGAAAAGGAAAACTGGTGAGTAGGAAAATCCCACTTCTTAGCATTTACCCTCATTTTAATTTTACCTCCTCAGTCTCCATTTATATATTTTACTCTTCCACTTTATTTTAAGTCAGGAAATAATCTTTCTCAAACTGAATTTACCAGGCTGTCAAGACTTTCAAGTTGTTCTTGATGCTAATTCTTTAGAGAAGAGGGGGCACTATTATAGTGGGCCAATGAATATTCAAAAGAAATTAAATTTATGGTTGTTTAGGGGCCTAGAGAGACCCTCCAAAAATGAATAGTCTATCTTTCTACTGGACATGGAGTCACAATGTAAGGTTGGGAACCCCAGTTCTGCCATTTACTTCCTTTGTGAACTTGTAGGAGTTCTTGAACTTTTTTGACTCTCAGCTTTCTCATCCATAAGTTGAAAATTATAACATTAATGCTACCTACATCACTGAGTTTCTGTGAAAATTCAATGAGATAACATACATGAGACATACTATTTGGAGCTAATGTCCTAAATCACTACTGCTATCGCACAGAAGATACAGTGCTATGCAGCTCACACATAAAACAAGAAATAATCCTTGCCTTCTTCTCCACCATCTCCCTCCCCAGCAAAACAAAGAAAACTGAAGCTTCAGAGAACATAGTTGCCGAAACAGCATCCAAATGGTGCACAAATTAGCGACCAGTAGCTGTTCCCCGGGATGAATATGTCAATACTAAGGACCTTATGTGCTTTTGAGTCTTCATAATATTTCTGATTAAAAAAAAAAAAGAAGAAGAAACCTATAGACGTTGTTACACATAGAAATCTCATTCAAGTCGACACTACTGGAACACTACCATCAAGACTCTGATATACAGATGAGCAAAAGCAAATAAGCAGCACCCTTTGGGGATTTAAGTCTCAGTGAATGCCTCTCTGTGTCTAGGGGGTGCTGCATGCTACAAGAGCACCTATTAAGTACCTAATAAGACTTTAGTATATGTATGCTGAGCATTCATCGAAAAATCACTTACTGGACATGTACTATGTATATGGCTCTATTCTTACAAGGATAACCGAACCTGTAGTAAGTACTCTTTTTTAACTTAAAACGACAACTTCCCATAAAAGGCAAGATCCACAACAATTGAAAGCTTTTAAATTAAGGAGATTTAAAGAAATTTATCCTTCTGTTTTTAAAACTTAAAAAAAAATTTCTTAGGAAAAATGATTAGAAATCATAAAATATACTCACTCTTAAAACATACTTTCCGGTCAGTTTACATGAATAACCTGGGTTCAGGAAAGGAAGAAAAATATACACAAAAAAGGAAGAATCAGGGAGGTTCAAGGAAAGTAGCTGAAGGATGAGATAGTGAGAGATGAACAGAAGAGAGAGATACAGATGGAGTTAGGTAGACACTGGTGCACTTGTGTGTGAGGTATCAGCAAGTTAGAGCTGCTCCTGCCTTAGCCGATATTCATTTGTATTTATTGTTAGAGTCATTTCCTAATGCTTCCCTTTGTAAAATTCTGTATCAGTTAACCATCCATGGCTCTTCACCTGTTCTTATCAAATATTGTTGTCTGTAAAACTGAAGAGTTGCAGTAGTGCTCTCATGCTTAGAGGTACTTAAGTATTACTGCCAACTATAAGAGGAGGTTTAATGAATTACCAAAAAGGATAATCTGTAGAGTTCTAATATTTTTAAATATTCTGAATATATCTAAATATTCACAATACTTATCATTCTCTGAAAGATCTGATATAAGGACTTTACCATCTAACCATTAGTCATTAAAGCATCACATTGGATGTGCACACTACAACACCATGCTACTAGTCATCTATTTCTTTTTTAATATATAAAAGTGGTCCATAAATTAATATGAAATTGACAGTTAAGGTATTCATGAAAAATTATAAGGTATTCAGCAAGCTGTCTAAAGTGAGAAATAGTGAGATCCAGTGATTTTATTATCCCATGAGCATAAAAAAATCTTGCATTTTTTTACCACTTTTGAGGTAGAAATTTCTGAGGGCTAGAATCTCCCCGTTGCTCCTAGGATGAAGTGGCACACAGAAGATAGGTACATAAACTCACTCAGACACAGCTTATATTTTATGTATTGCAACAGTAATGTCCAAGGAAATAAAGAGGCCAGCAAATTCATAAATATAGAGCAATTCATGATTTCCCATACAAGTTATTCAAGAAATGCCAAGTATCTTGTTTATGGCAAACCAAGAATTGAAATGTTCGTTGTCATGTTCACTTCCACACAGAAAACACAGAGTGAAAAGGCTTTCACATTTTAAATAAACAGAGGAAAAATGGGATTCATCTTGCTGAAACTTCATAAGACAAAATTATTTAGTTGGTTGTGAATGGAAATAAAATGTGCTATAAAAAGCAGAAAACAGAGCTTTTAGGGAGAGAGGCTGCTTCTAAAAGATGAACTTGTGATTTCATAACAATAACATAAAAACTGAAGTGCTATTGTCTGGTCCTTATTACATTTTAGCTGTCACTGAAACTAAAGTAATGGGAAAATTACATTTGTATGTAGAAAGTGACTATAAATTATCCATTTATTATAAAACATTTTACCCCTTATCTATTTAGATACAATTATAGCCTTGCTATCCAGCATTTTAGAAAACAGGATGTTGGTTAATAAAAATTCCAGTTAAATAAGTATTCATTTTCTCTGAGTTGGTCTCTCTTATTTTGTTCCTTATTCTTTCCTCCTAAACTGAGCAAAAATATGTGTTTCAGTGGCCTAACTTTTCTTTCCAAAAGTTAGCAGGAACAATAAATAACTCTCTAAAATTTCTACCGTTTTTATATATAGTCTTCTGACACTGTTATTCAGGTAAAAATGTTGTATTATAGACCATCAAATATGCTGAAACTAGACAGATTAGTAAAACACTAGGTAACAGAGTATGGCTGTGATTACACTTTTAAAAATATACATATTCTGTCCATGTGTGCTATACATGTATTATAAGTTCTACTATATTGTAAGCTCTGTGAAGGCATTGGGTGAGTCTGTCTTGTTCACTTCTGTATTCCCAGAGAATAACATAGTATAGAATAAGTTTCCAGCATAGAGTAAACACATGATACTCATTTATTTACTCATTGACTAACCTTTATTGAGCACCTACTATGTTCTAGGCCCTGTTTCTAGATGCTGGAGATATGGAATTAAAGAAGAAAAAGAAAAAGAAAGTTTCTGCTTTCATGGTGTTTCATTCTGTCAGGGAATAACAAACAAACAAATAAGTAAAACATATAGTATATGCTTTGAGAAAAAAATTAAGCTGCACAAAGATGCAAAGGGATTAGTAAGAGATGCTACAAGCTATTGTGTGGTTATAGCAGAAGCTGTGCCACCCAGATCTCCCTTCAAGACCAGGCACTCATTCCTCTAGTTGCCACTAATGTTGGCTCCTGAGGCTCATAGCTGAGTTCCTTCCAGGAACTGATCTTGGTCAGAGGAAGCCACCTTGCCCAAGGTTATGCTCTACACTGGGGGCAGCCTGCATCCAATTACTGTTTCATATAGGGTACAGATTTCTCTTGCTTCAAGTGAAACAATTCTGAGCATTCATCCCAGCTACAGAACTTGCTGTAGGATCAGCAGAGGCCTGTTATAATCTCATTAACAGTTCAGCTTCTCCCATTTTTCCATTCTGCTTTATTCATTCTCATCCATCATAGATGTTGGTCTCAAATATTCCCCAAGAAATCTAATGTAAATCTCAGAGTCTTAGAGCAGAGGAAAGAATGGCATTTGGATTTTATGCCTACTAGAGTTATTGAATAGGTACCTGATATGTGATTTTAGAGTTTAGGGAAGAAATGGAGCTGGGGATACAAATTTGTGAGTTGTCAGTAGCAGTTAAAGCCATGAGACTAGATAGAAATTACCCAGGGAGTAAGAGTAAATAGAGAGTAAAAAAGGTCCAAGGATAGATTTTGGAGCCTTCCAACATTTAGAGATCAGGAGGGATGGAAAGAATCAGCAAAGAAAATTGAAAAGCTGCAGCCATTGTGATAGCAGAACAATGGAATGGTGCCCTAGTAACCAAGAAGGACAAATGCTTGAAGGAGAAGGGGATGATCAACTGGGTCAAATGGTATAGACAGATCAATTAGATGAAAACTGAACTGATGATTAGATTTAGCATCAGAGGTCATTGATGACAAGAGTAGTTTCAGTGGAATGGTGGGAAAGAGAGTATAATTTATTGAATGAGTACAGCATGCCTTATGAGTCAAGATTTAGTGTATACCTGTTATGTTAACAAGATATATCCATATTTCTTCCATATTTGAGAAGGTAGTTAATCTAAATTGTCAATGCCTAGAATACCTGGTATATGCTCAAAGCACAGTTTTTGAATGAACAAATTTCATAGTGCCATTTTTGTAAGTATACAAGCATCAGTGACTTAATGGTATAGAATTTTAAACATGAAGAGTTTATAATCTTTCCTCCTAATTCAACTACCCATTTTACAAACCAAGCAGCCATGTTATGGGGATATTGCCACATGGCTGATTTGGGATCAGAATTCAAAACTCCAAAGATGAGTCTTTATTCTACTACAATATCCTGGCATAAAATGTTTGCTTTATGTAACTCTGTGAACCTAGTCATCTTTAGCTCAAAGTAGAGAAAAATGAAAGATATTTTTCACGATGTTGAAATAGTTGTTCACTTATCCTTTAGTTAGATCTCTTAATGATTCTAAATAGATCAAATTGTATAAAATTTTCTGATTAAAATTTTACTTTTTAATTCTATGTTTTCATCAGTAAAATACTAAGGAGTCTAGATTGTGCTAAGAGTTGCCATATTGCTTAGAAAATAACTATTTGAAATAGAATAGCATGTCATTTAGGTTCTTACTCTCCTCATCCCAAGCAAAAAGTTTCCTTCCTTGATTTTTTCCAGTTAAGTCTTTAATAGAGCAATAAAATATAAACCTTTGAACAAATTTTAAAGCTCTTTCATGTTACATGGTGATTCTCTTGAAAAATAATTTTAGATGATGCAGTTTGAACTAAGATGAATTTATGTTGTGCTAGTCACTTGTACTCAAAAGAATCAAGTTTATTTTCAAAGAATTTATGTATTTCATACCAAAAACTGGACTAAAAAATACAGTATTGTGAAATTTCCTAATTTATTTTGTAGAGACAGATTTTTAATGTTTTACTCAGAAAAATACTACTTGTGAATAATATAACTCTACAAGCCTTTGGCAAAAACTTCAAAAAGCAACTCTCAAGTGCAGAAAAATAAAGACGAGAGTAATAAAATTTTAGTTTAGTTTTACTAATCAATACTGCTAATGCAGATACCAAAATCAAAAGTATATTTTACTCATTTCATTGGCTTATATCTTATATATATATATATTTTTTTTTTCTGAAAGTGTCAGTCTATGAGAAAACAGAATGTCAGTTGTTTTCAGTTTGGTCATGGAGGCAATGAGCAAGCATGAAGCAAACCTATTTATTTTGGCCTACACAGGCCAAGTGACAGAGAAAGGAAGCTGTTATATAGGTCATTCAGCCTTCAAAACAGGCTATGAAACAAAAACAAGGTTTTTTAAATGATTCAATGTATTTGAAATAATTTTAAAAAATTTATTTGCAACCACCCAATGTAATGATTCATTTAGGCAAGCACACAAAATCCACTGGTTGAAAGGTAATTGGAGAATAGCATATTAATCTGGCTTCAAAGAAGCATTCCACATATAACATTAATTGCAATGGGAAATGGTACTTTTATAATGTAAAGATGTGGTAGACACAAACATATTTATACATATTTTTGTATAAGTACATGACTTTAAAAAATTTACACACTTTTCTGAAGTATAATTGACATACAATATTATATTAGCTTCAAGTATATGAGATAATAATTCAATATTTGCATATACCACAAAATGATCTCCACAATAAGTCTAGTTAACATCCATCATCATATATAGTCACAAAATTTTTTTCTTGTTATGAGAACTTTTAAGATCTACTCTCTTGGCAACTTCAAATATGCAGTACAGTATTATTAATTATTTTATTTTATTATTAATAATCACTGTTAATAATTATGAACAGTCATCATATTATATATTGCATTCCAGTACTTACTTATTTTATAACTGAAGGTTTGTATCTTTTGGTCACCTTCATCTATTTCACCCACTCTCCATTCCTTTCTGCAACTTGCTTTTCTCAGGCGGTAATACCTGGCAGAATTTTCAAAATAACTAGTATCTCTATCTTTAATATGTTATCTCTAACTTTTTCAATGACTGGAAAACATTCCATGGATGTAGATATAGTGTGATTTATTTAACCGATTCTTCCATTGAGATGCATTTATTCCCCCCTACCACCACCATTTGCTGCCTCTATGGACTATGTTATAAAATAAGAATCCTTATACATATGTATACTGGTCCTTCATCTCAATGAAATTAACATCTAAGAGTGGGTCAAAAGTTTGTCTAGTCTACAGCCATGCCACCCTGAACGTGCCCAATCTCGTCTGATCTCAGAAGCTAAGCAGAGTTGGGCCTGGTTGGTACTTGAATGGGAGACCACCGAGGAATACCAGGTGCTGTAGGCGTTAAAAAAAAAAGAAAGTTTGTCTATATCTTATATTAATATATTACCGAATTGCTTTTCAAATGGGCTAACAGTTTGCAGTGTTTCCACAAGAAATATTTGAAATCATTATTCTTCCTCAATCTTATTTCTACCAACAAACAATAGATATTATCACTCTATAATTTGCCCATTTTGATGGAGTAGAAATTGATATGTCATTGATGTCTCAATTTGCATTTCTTATCATGCATCAGTTTATGATTATTTGTGCTCTTTATATTTTTTGCCTATTTTTCTACTCAATTGTTTGCATTTTTTAACATTTAAGATTACCTTGTATTGGTAGAAATATTCATGCTTTGTCATCTGCTGAAAATTTTCTTTAAATATGTTATTTTCTCAGTTGATCTTATTTATGGCATCTTTGGCCATAAAGTAATTAAAATATAGACATATACTTTAGAAGAATTTCCCTCTTTGGTCAAAAATGCCTATCACACCCATAAAGAAAGAGCTAGATTGTTTTGCTAGATGGCGATCCTACCTACAACTCTGTTATGAATAACAAGTTCCATAGCCTCTGAGAAGTACTGGGCCTTACAGAAAACATGCATTATGGTTCTACTGTTTTCTTGTTTTTCAACTTGACCTGTTTTTATTGAGGTGAAATTCATACAACATAAAATTATTCTAAAGTGAATAATTTAGTGATATTAAGTACATTCACAGTGTTGTGTTATCTCCCTCTCTATCTAGTTACAAACTTTTTTTTATCATCCCAAAATAAACCCCTGTATTCATTAAGCAGTTGTTGCCCATTCTCTCCTTCCCTTAGCTCTTGACAACCACCAATCTGCTTTCTGTCTCTGTAGATTATTCTGGAGTTTTCATTTAAGTAGAATCATACAACATGCGATTTTTGTGTCTGGTTTCTTTCACTTAGCATGTTTTTAAGATTCATCCATGTTGGAGCATTTGTCAGTACTTCATTCTTTTTTATAGCTAAATAATCTTCCATTGTTTGTATACATCACAATTCGTGTATCCATCCATCCATCCACCCACTGCTGGACATTTTGATTATTTCTTCCTTTGAGCTTTTGAAGATAGTGCTGCTACAAAAGTTTGTGTACAAGTGTTGTTTTAAGTTTTTCAATATTTTCAGGTATCTAAAAGCAAAATTGCTGGATCATATGGTAATTCTATGTTTGACTTTTTGAGAAATTCTATTTGTGTTTAATTTTGCTTAACTAGTATGTGAATTAAGTTAGTATAAAATTATTAAAAAAATGATATTCATCATCACAGTTCAGTTCACAGAGCATTTTTCTCTTTCCTCATTTTCACTAAAACTAACTAATAAAGGATTAACCATTCTAAAAAACTCCCCGCTGTTCCAGAGTATACATTAAGGCCAGTTCTTCTGATATAGAACTGAAAATTTTGTTAATTATCAGCATGGGACTGTCAAACACTCAAGGTACAAATTCTAGCATTGTATTAATTATTAAATAACCCCCATGGGGGGAGAAGGAGGGAAGCAGATAGAATAAGGAAATGTGTACAATTTACATAAAATGTTAAAATGCAATCCTTGAACTACAGATATTACTAGTTGATCTTAAATTCACACTCTTTAAATTCAAAACATAAGCGCGCGCACACACACAAATATACATATTCTGGTTGTTTTTCTTTTTAGGAGAGGGCCAGCAATCATAAAACAATTTGGTTTATTTTTATTTTAGAAGCATCGTTATTTTAAATTCTATTTCAATTTTCCTTCTTCTCCTGTGTGTCTTTCTTTCCATTTTTTTTTTTTTGGTTGTTTTGAATGACAAGAAAGAAGACAAATTGAGAATTGTAAGAAGTGCTTCAGGGGAAACTCAGGGGATATAAGCACCTAATTATGAATTTCCTGAATGTGCAACTCCACCAGCAGCAACTGGACGTGATTAGTGCAGTGAGCCTCACCACCAGCTGTTCTGCAAAAACAAATCAGTGAAGAATTTCTAAGGCACATTTGCCTTTGGACTTGTTTTAAGTTTTAACAATGCAAACAGTGCTGTGTCGCCTTTTTTTTTTGTAGTTGACAGGTTGAGAAGAAGCAAGAGTTTCTTATAACAAAAGAACAAATCTATGGAGTATATATATGCCTACTTGAAGTAAATGTGTTTGATTCTGTGTAAGAAAATAAGAACTGTAAATCTGTCTTCTTATATGTGGAACCAAAGCTGAAAATGTGTGCTCTAGAGGCAACTGTAAAATCATATTTCATTCTGGCATATGCACAAATGATTGTGTTGTGTGCGTAATGCATATGTGTAATCTATGTGGTAAGCTTCGTGGACTGAGAAAAAGTCAGTGTTATTCATGAGGCTTGGCAAGCAGGAACCATTTATTTAGAAAAATTTACATGGGCTGAAACAATGTGAAAAATGTACTGCCTGGTTTGTCAGCTTATGAACATAGCAAAAACCACAGCACTGCCATCAGCACAAAGATTGTGAGAGAACCTCTCTTTTTGCTGTTCTCTAGTTTACTCTATGGAAGAATGATTCTTCTTATACAATAAGAGAATTTATGCTTAATGCATACTACCTTTCACCAAAAAGTCCAAATGTGTATTTATAAAACCAGAGATTTAAAAAAAGAAGAAAAAAAGCTGTGGCAACATGATACACTAAAGGGACAGACAAAAATTTTTATAGATTGTTATTGTCATTGTGTTCAGATCAATTTTTAATTGCTTTTAGCTATGGACTCTTAGGTTTCAAAGTAGTTAAATATCTTCACTAAGTGCCTGGTAGCTAAGTTCTCAAGATGTATAGCTCCATAAAGAAAAAATGAAAACATGAAGATAAATGAACTTGGAGGACCCATTTAATCTTTGTGAATCAGAAGATATTATTTAGATTTTTTTTTTTTAATTCAAAGGTGTTTTTAAAAAATAGAATCTTTAGCTCGGAAAGGGCCTCAGAAGAGATCTAGAGCAGGCAGGGAAAGAGCCTGGGAGAATGGTGAGTGAGGGTGGATGGTACTCAAAAAGGTACTGTGTTTTGATTTTAGTGTCTAAGTGTCTCACAAACTGGTCTCTGATGTTTTGATCTCATCTTTCACAGTGTTTGCTCTAATGTCTTTCCATCAGTTTTACCTGCCATGTCAATTCAATGCCTTTAAATTTTTTGAGAGGTGAATTTCCATTTCCACCTATGAAGAATTAACTGTTATAAGAATTGACTTCTCACCATACACAACTAAAAAATCAGGCAAAATATGTGAAATGCCAATTTTTCAACATTAGACATCAGACAGTGTAGAACTGGATTCATGAGAGTCCCTGTATTTATCCTAGATTACTGCCTTGAGGAGGTTTCCAGTGCACAGCACAGGGAAAAGAGAGTCAGCATTTTGTCGAGTTGAGGAGACAGATCAGTTTACCAGCTATATATAATCTTCAAGACAGAGTTAAGAGAGTGAGCTAGGAAGAGAAAGAGGTCTAGAAATCTGCATAAGGATCCCCTTGAGTGTTCTCTGTATATTCATCTTATATGCATAAGGTGAAACTTCTTGTTGCTGGACATGAATATCTTCCGAGCGAAGACTAATTACTGAGAAATTGTAAAGTGAAAAACTCCCAGAAATCACATTGGACTAAAAAATGTTTGAATTTCCTTCATCCAGAGTGGAGAAATCTGGTTGAATACCTAGCCATTTAGTAGAGATCTGAGAAGGGCCATGACTTATATGCAAAGTTAAATTAGTTCTAGAAATAAAGTTATTCTAGAACCTCCCTTAAAAAAGCTTAAAAATAAGCTTCAATACAATAAAACCTGCAAGTAACCTCACAGCCTATCAGAAAAAGTCTAACATTCAACAAAATCTAACATTAAATAATATAAAATTCATAACCATTATTCAATTTAAAAAATCACCAGATATACAAGGAAATAGGAAAACGTGACCCATACCAGGCAAAAAATTGCTAAATGAAACAGATCCTGAAATAATAGTGGTAATAAAATTAGCAGATATGTATGCTAAAATAACTGTTATAAATATGCACTCTGTGCTTACAAAGAATAAGACAATATAAACAGAAGAAAGTAAGAAATGAAAGATATGAATAGTCTTAAATACAATTCCTAGAGATGAAAATTTCAATATTTTAAACAAAATTTATACTGGGAAAAAATAATCCTAAAGAAGTGGAAAAAAGGAAGAATGAGACAAGTAGAAAACCAATAGCAAAGTGGTAGATTTAAACTCGATTATATTGATAATTACCTTAAAGGTAATGGTCCAAACGCTCCAAAAAAAAAAAAAAAAAAGCAGAGTTTGTCAGACAGGATAAAAAGTGAAATCCAACTGACTGTTTAAAATGTAATAAATATGTAGCATAGAATATTATTTATCTATAAAAAATAGTGAAATTCCAATACATGCTATAGCATGAGTAGACCTTGAAAATATTATGCTAAGTGAAAGGAGCAGACACAAAAGGACAGATATTCTTCTTATATGGAGAATGTAGAGTAGACAAATTCATAGTAGAATAGACAGAAAGAGTAGAAGCTACCAGATGCTGGGAGGTGAGGATAGTGAGGAGTTAATTAATAGGTACAGAGTTTCTGTTTGGATTAATTTTTAAATTCTGGAAACTGATAGTGGTGATAGTTGTTCAACAATGTAAATATAGTGCCACAGAAATATATATTTAAAAATAGTCAGTTTTACATTATGTATATTTTACCACATAAAAGCATGATATATTATTTGCATTTCACATTAAAAATGTAGAAAAAGCAAGACTCAACTCTATTCCATCTACAATAAATGCTTTTAAAATATAAAGACACAGATAAATAAAATAGTTATACAGTAATATACCATACAAACACTAATTAAAAGATAGTTGAAATGGCTCTGTTTATACTAGAAAAATTTGAATTCGGAACAAGGAATAAAAAAAAAAATACTTCAGAATTATAATGGAGTAAATATATTGGTGAGATACACAATCTTAAATATTCATGCACTTAAAAACAATTTCAAAATACATAAAACAAAAATTGATAAAATAGAAGGGGAAAATAGACAAATCTATAATTATAGTTGGAGAGTTCAACACTCCTCTTTCAGTAATTTATAGAACAAAGAGACAGCATTAAAACACTGTGTTTTGAATACTAACATTCTGTTTAACAACCCACCAAGCAATCATAGTATACACAGTTTTTTTAAATGCCAATAAAGCATTCACAAATATAGGCCATATTCTGGGTCTTAAAAGAAGTCTCAATAAATTAAAAAATTTTGAAAACATACAGTATACATTCTGAATCACAACAAAATTAAATTAGAAATCAATAAAAAAAATTCCTGAAAACTCCCCAAATATTTGGAAATTGAACAATACATTCTAAATAACTGAAAAAAGTAATCACAAAGGAAATTAAAATATATTTTGAATTGAATAAAAATGAAAACATAACATATCAAAATTTATGGTAGACAAAGGAGTGTACAGAGAGAAATTTATAGCTCTAAATGCTCAAATAAATAAGCTTCTATTTTATGAAACTAGAAAAAGATAATTAAACTCAATGTAAGCAAAGCAAAAAACTAAGATAAAGCTAAGAACAGAAGTCAATGAAATAGAACAGAGGAAATCAATGACACGCAAAAAATGTTTCTTTTAAAAGTTCGATATAATTGATAAATCTTTAGTCTGATTGACCAAGAAAGAGAAAAGACATACATTATCAATATCTAGAATGAAGCAGAAATATAAATATAGATTCCTCAGATTATATAATAATAAATACTATGAACAACTTTATGTCAATAAATTTGATAATAGAGGCAAGATGGGAAAATTGTTAGAGAAAATATAAATTACCAAAACTTACTTAATAAGAAATTGATACAAGTATCTATTAACAAAATAGAGATTGCATTTAAAAACCTTCCCACATAGAAACACCAGATTGAAATGGCTTCACTGGTGAATTCTACTAAACATTTAAATAATAAATAACATACTTTCAATATAATTGTTTTGAATATAGTATTATACTGAGGTTAAAACATTACAGGAAAAGGCTACATATCAATAGAAAAATTTTTAACAACATTTTAGTATATCAAATCCAGCAATATGTAAAAATAATAATATATCACATCCAAGTAATGTTTATCTGAAAAATGTAAAGTTGGTTTATTTTATTTTATTATTTTTTAATTGAGATATAATTCATGTACTACAAAATTCACTCATTTAAAATGCATAGTACAATGGTGTTTAGTAATTTAGTATAGTCCCAAGATTGTGTAACCACCACCATTATTTAATACCAGAATATTTTTATCATCCTATAAAGAAATCCTGTATCTATTAGTAGTTACTACTCAAGCCTCTCTCCCTTTCCCTGAAAACCTCTAATCTGCTTTCTGTTTCTATGAATTTGCCTATTCATAGGATTTCATGTTAATGGAATCATACAATATGTTGCCTTTTATGATTGGCTTTTTCAGTTAGCATAATGCTTTGACATTCATCCAGGTGGTAGTATATATCAGTTCTTAATTTCTTTTAACAGCTAAATATTATTCCATTGTATGGGTATACCACATTTTGCTTATCTGTTCATCAGCTAATGGACATTGGGTTGTTTCTACCTTTTTTGATAATTAAAAATAATGTCGCTATAAATATTTATGTACAGGTATTTATATGGGCATATCTTTTCTTTTTCTTTCTTTCTTTCTTTCTTTCTTTCTTTCTTTCTTTCTTTCTTTCTTTCTTTCTTTCTTTCTTTCTTTTTTTCTCTTCTCTTCTCTGCTCTTCTCTCTCTCTCTAGATTGTATACCTAGGAGTAGAATTTCTGAGTCATATGGTAACTCTATCTTTAACTTCCATACGGTTTTCCAAAGTGGTCGTACCATTTTATATTTCCCTCATCAATGTACAAGGGTTCCACTTCTCAACATCCTCACTGACACTTGTTATTGTCTATCTTTCTGATTAAAAGAGAAGTGGTCATATGACTAGTTTAATATTTGAAAATCAATTATATTAATAGACTTAAAAAGAAAAACTGTGATCATGTCAATAGATAGAAGAAAAGCATTTGACAAAATTCAATATCCATTCTTTTTAAATAAAAAAAAAAGAAAACAACTCTCATTAAACTACAAATAGAAACTTCCAAAACTTGATAAAGAGCATCCCTGTAGCTGACATCACACTTAATGGTGAAAGACTAAATGTTTTTCCCTTAAGATTGGGTAAAAAGCAAGGATATATACTCCTTATACTTCTTTTCAACATTGTACCAAGAGTCCTAGTCAGTAAAATAGAGAAAGAAAAGTAAATAAAAGGCATACAGATTGCAAAGAAAGAAGTAACATATTTGTAGAGAACACGATCATGTACGTGGAAAAGTTTAAGAAATCTCAAAAAAAACACTATAAGATCTAAGAAGTGAGTTTAGAAAACACACAGGAAACAGTGTCAGTCTATAAATATCAGTTGTTATACTAACATTAAATACAATTTACAACAGCATTGAAAACACAATGTACTTAAGGAAAACTTTAACAAGAAATGTACTCGACTCCTACACTGAAAACTACAAAAGACTACTGAGAAAATTGAAAGAAGGTCTCAATAATTGGAGATATAAACTATGTTCAATGTTTTTTTATCAATATTAAGATGTCAATTTTTCTCAAATTTACCTACAGATTCAATGAAATGATGATCAAAACTCTATAAGAATTTGTGTTTAGAAATTGACAAGATTATAAATTCAAATGAAAGTACAAAAAATCTACAATGAGGAATACAATTTTGATAAAGAAGAACAGAGTTGGGAGAGATGCACTACCTGTTTCAGAATTTACTATAAAATTATATTAATCAAGATTATGGTGCAAGGAAAAGGATAGATATAGAGATTAACAAAACAATAAAGAGTCCAAAGGTAGACCCACATATATAAGGAATATTTGATTTTTGACAAAAACAAATCAAGGTAACTTAATAATGAAATAATTGTATTTTCAACAAACGATAATGGAACAATTTTATTTCCAGTTGCAAAAATATAAATCTTGACCCTCCCATCTTACACCATATTCAAAACTTACCTTTAAATGAATCTAGGCCTACATGTGAGAGCTAAAATCAGACTTCTAAAAAAATCTTTGTCACCTTCAAAGAAATATATTTTCTTAAGATAGAATACAAAAAGCATGAACCAAAAGAGAAAGAGCTTAAATTGAACTTTATCAAGATTTAAAACTTTTTCTCTTAAAATGATATTGTTAAGAAAACCAAATTCAAGCTATGAATTTTTATAAAATATCTGCAAAACATAATCCTGATAAAAGACTTGTATTCAGAAAATACAAAAATGTTACAACTCATAAACGACTCATGAAAAATGGGCAACAGATTTGAACAGACACTTCCTTCACTAGAGAAGCTATATGGACAATAAATAAGCACATGAAAAAAACGCTCAGCATTCAAAATCATTAGTCAATAAGAAAGTGCTAGTTAAACCATGACGATATACCAATATATGCCTAGGAGAAGGCTCCAATTTAAAGACATACAAAATTCAATGTTGGCAAGGATGTGGAGCAACTAGAAATCTCATAGATTGCTGGTAGGAATATAAAATAGCACACCTACTTTGTCAAAGAGCTTGGCATTTTCTTAAAAAGTTGAATATGCACTGACCTTTTAACAATTTAACTTCTAAGTATTTATCCAAGAAAAAGGAAAATAGATGTTCCCCAAAAATATTTCTACATAAACTGTCGAAGCAGCTTCAAGAAAACAAAAATTGGGAGGGAAAAAGCCAAGTGTAAATCAATAAATGAATGAATTTGGTGTATCTATTCAATAGACTACTACTGAGCAGTAAATAGAAACAAACAACTAAAACATGCTATAATAGTGATGAATCTCAAAAACGTCACACTGAGCAAAAGACACCAGACATGTGATTTATGATTATGTTTATATGAAATTCTAGAAAAGTTAAAAGTAATCTAGATTTAGTAACCCAAATCGGATTAGTGGTTGCCTGGGTCTGGGAGTGGGAGCAGGGAACAGAAATAGAGAAAAATAGGATTTTGTGGGGTGATGGAAATGTGCTGTATCTTGATTAGGTAGTTAACACAGGTACACTCATTTGTCAAAATTCATGAAAATTTACATTTAAAATAGATGCATTTTTATTATATATAAACCACACCTTAAGAAAGTTGATTTGTTTAAAAGGATTGTACAGAAGGCAATTGTTTTAGAGAATGTGTTTGGAGTTGTTCTTCCCACCAGTTTAGCTATCTCCCTCTTTCTCCCTGGCTTTCTCTTCCCCCACCCCCACCCTCAGCTTCTGCTGCTTCTAAGCCACAGCCTTCTTTCATTTGCCAGCTCTCCAAATATTTGAAGAGGTCTCTATCAATGGTTTCCTTCACCCACCCACCCCCACCAAAGTCTCCTCTCCTCCGAGTTAAACATTGCCAGTTCTTCAGCCATTCACATTTGATGCAGTTTCTACTCTTGATAAAAGTGGGCCTGGAAAAACTGTGTGGCTTGTGCAGGAAGGCAAGATCTGGAAGGATCGTGAATTCCCCAAACATAGGGAGGGTATTCAAAGGGCTGGGAAACTAAAACAAAACAAACAAAAATGTAAGTGTTTACAGTGGAGAGGCATACAGGGGCCCAAATTATACAAGGCCACCTCATGGTCAAGATTTTGTTTTTTTCTAGGTAGGTTTTAGGAGATAAGTGATATGATATACCCCAGGGCAGTCTTTCTGCATTGAAGAAAATTTCCTTCAATTAGTTTCCTTTGTTGCACACATCAGGGTTCCACTATCTCAGTACCTTCATCATCCATGACATAATTTCTCTTTTTAAATTTCCTGTATTCTGTGAATCACAGTGGCTTTAAAACAGCTTTTTAAAATTTTATTTTGTTATATCTCATGTTTTCTTCCCCAGCTTTCTTGGCTCAACTATGCGAATGTTATTTAACTTGAACACCTTATTTATCTTCTCTCTGTTTTCCCACCTGTAAAATAAGAATAGAATTTGTAATAGTTTTAAGGTGTTGCTGTGATGATTAAATGTATTAACATATGTGAAATGTTTTGAATACTTCTTGGCAGATAGTAAGCACTCTTTAAGTATTTTCTGTTATTTACCCAAGGATAAAGAAGAAAATCTTACAAGCTTCCAGACAGAATGAAGTTATCTGTAAAGGGGGGTTGGCACTAAAGAATTAGGCTGGCAGGAAAATTCTACTTTGCAATGTTAAGAGTGTAGAAAGCAGTGGAATGCATTTTCAAATTAAAAATCCTATGACCAATTGCTTTATATTTCACTTGTCAAAATGAAAGATATTATTACATGTATGTAAAATGCATTTCCTGCCACATAGTAAGCATTTAATAAAGGTTTTCTCTTATTTTTATTACACAGGGCCATGATCTGAGACTTCTACCATCTTGAACTGTAACTCTTACACTCCATTCCACATCCGCCATCCACCTACACTCCTTCACCTGACCCATTCAACTCTTTGTTCTTTCCCACTTACATTTCAATTATTCCAGCCCCAGGAAGCCAGGAAGAGTTTCACATTCCATTTAAATTAATGAAGTATTTCTCGGCTTTTGCCAGGTTTGTGTTAGCTATACAAGATTTCTACCAGCGGAGCAGAAAAATATATTTATATTTGGCCTATTCAAAATCTTAGAAATAGGGAGAATTTGCAATCTTGCTTCCAGGTACGATGTCAGTTTTGTTCAAATAAACTCATTAAAACTTTAAAATAAAATCTTTGGAAATGTAAGAATTCTGGAAAATACCAAAACCAGGGAAACTTTTTTTTTTTTCACAAGGAAATCTCCCTTGATTTTATTTAATTTTTAAACCCCTAACTGCAGCAAAATGGATCTCATATCATAGGAAAGTTGGTTATTTTATGATTTGAATTAGTTTTCTGCAGTACCCCATTTATTGATTCTATTGGTATTCTTTCTTTTTAAATCGAATTATTTTATTATTGCTAAATTTGAGGCTTTTTATGAAAACTGCAATTTGAAATCTTAAAATTTAAATTCTTTTGAAGAGAAAAAAAGAATTTAAAAAACTACCTAAAGCACATTTGCCAAGAATTTTATGTCTGAATTTTTTATTACACAATAATTTAAGGGAAAAAGTATTTCTTATGTTTTTGATTCAGGGCTTGAATCATCAAATAGTTATTTTTCTAAAAGTTATTGGATGTTCTACTGGCTTTTGAATCCCTTACACATTTTTAATGTGTCTTTTCTCCTCATTAAAGACTTTTGCCCTCTTTGTGAGTTTTATCAGTCGTATGTGTACCTTGTATTTCACTTATAATTATCAAATGGAGCTATTGCTTGAACAGGCCCACTCCACTCTACCTAAGGGTCCTTGCTCTGAGATTTTTCTCTGCCTGGAACACTCTTTCTTAGATACTTTTATGGTTAACTTCTTTATTTCCTTCATTTAAAAGTCACTTTTTAAATGAGGACTACTTTGATCACCCTCTTTAAAATTACATGAATGAAATTTAATCGGTTAAAAAAAGGTACAGGTAATTGTGTAAATTAGTACAAAAACGACTTAGCCAAATATAACTTAGAATAAAAAAATTGTTAAAGATGTTCTTGTAGTTCAAATTTCTCATTTTACAAATGAAGCCTAGAGAGGTTAAGTGGCTTCTGTCAGATCAGACAATCAGTTAAATTCAGAAGTAGCTGTATCTAACAGATATCTCACACTCAACATGCTCTGAACTCTGCAACCCAGCTCTTCCCACAGCTTCCCCTGTCTTGGTTGATGGCAATACCATTCTTCCAGTTGCTCAGGCAAAAAACCTTGAATCATACTTATCTTCCTTTCTTTTATACTCGCATATCTCATCTGTCAACAAATCTTGTTTGCTCTATCTTCAAAATAAATCACTTTTGTATCTACTACAACTGTCCAAGCTGCCATCGTCTCACTTCTAAATTACTGCAATAATCTCCTAAATGGTTTTCCTGCTTCTGTTCTTGACCTTAACAGTCTATTCTTAAGCAGTAGCAGAGTGACCTCTTTACAGCTAAGTCATTCTATGTCATTTCTGTGCTGTTTCATATACTACATTTGCTTCTCATTTCACTCAGGTGGTGCCTCTAGAACCTTCCACTATTTGGCCTCCCATTTCCCCCAATCTTATCTTCTACTTCTTAGTGAACCTTGTTCACTGCTCTCTAAATATAGTGATACCCTTGCTGCTCCTTAAACAAGCCAGGCATATTCCCACCTTATGGTCTTTCATTGGCTCTCTCCTCCATATGCAAAATTCTTCCTCTAGATACCCTCACAGTCAACTCCACCTCCTTTCTTTAATATTCTCAGTGAGTCTATATGAACCTCTCTGTTGAAAATTTTAAACTGCCCAGTGGCACTGGATCTTTCTTACCCTGTCCTTCTTTTCTTTTTCTTCCTGAACATATCACCTTCTAATATAGCGTATCATTTACTTATTCACTATGTTGATCATTTATTGTCTGTCTCCTTCTTGTTATATTAAAAGCTCCACAAGGCCATGGATCTTTATCTGTTTTATCACTGTATCCTCAGTGTCTAGAACAGTATCTGGCACAAAGTAAGCATTCAGTAAATATTTATTGCAAAAAGAAAGGAAGAAAGAGAAAGAGAGTAAAGGTCTTCTGTTTCCTAGACATATGGTACCTGGAGTGTCTACACCAAGTAGACACAATTTACTTCACTAAAAAAATCTTAACAAGTTGAAAACAAGGCAGACGGAAAGCAAAACCAGGAGTTAGAAATATGTGTTCTTCATGTCCTCTTTTCTATGCCTATTCTTCACCAGGCAAAATTCCAACTCTGTATCTTTTATTCCATTCAGAATTTTTCTGATGTAGCTATTAATTTACCTTACGTAATGTAAATGTTCTCATTATAGTTTTGTTTCTCAATGTGCTACACTTCTGTAGGTTATTTACATTTTAAAAGAAAACAGCAAAAGAGGGCAATGCTTAGCCTAAAGCAGTGAGTAAAATTGGTAAAATTTTAAGCAGCATGATATGGGGATGGTGGGAGAAGCCTCAGTTGCCCAAAATAAGTATCTATTTACTCTGGGTAAAATTAGCCCACTAGTATGATTTGACAAAATATTTTTTAGATAGATGTAAACTAAACTGAAGAAAAATTGCAGAACAAATTCAAAATGAAAATGACTTATGAGCACAGGTATGGCAAGACCAATGATCTGGTTTATAAAGATATACTAGTAAAAAGTTTGTGTAATTTAATAAAGTATAGTTTAAAGTATACTTCTAATATGATACACACAAAAAAATCTATATGACTCCTTCTAATAAGAAGATATGGAAGTTTGAGTGGGACATAAATAAGGAAAACTTTACATTTTATATTCTATATTGTTTGAATGTTATTTTGAGGTATTATATAGAGGACTATTTAATACATTTTATGAAAAGATATGTTGTCTTGATACTACTTCAAATCATACTTAATAATTATGAATAGGATTTTCCTTAGTAGTTATATAACTTTCAATACTAAATTTAAATTTTATCTCTAAATTGAACACAATATATACAATGTCAAATGGATAAGTGCTAATGATCCAAATGAATAAGTATGTGGATTCAACTCATTTTCATTTCTTTAATGACTTTAAATCAAGATGATAAAAAAGCATGAGTTTTTTTGTTTATAAACAGCAGGAAAGTAGGATAACATGTAGCATTGGATACCGAGGTCGAGGCAGGAGAGATCTGAGAGCTGTGGGTGCGTGTGATAAAGGCAAGAGTTTATTATTCCATAACATAGGCATATTTGTGAGTACGAAAAGCAATAATGGTTAAACATAAATATATAAAATATTCCACAATTTATGTAACCTATTTTACTACTTTATTTTTTAATATATGCAGATCACTGTCAGGTGAAAACATTGCTACAGTTAGCTATGTTCCACCATGAGACTATAGAAGTCTGAAGATAAGCCTGTGCTAAGGGCTAGAGTTGCACCATTAGTTGGTGGGAAAATCACTACATTAAAAAGGCTCCCCCAACTCCATTTTTGGCATTTGGCTCATGATCTGAGCACTGCTGTAAAGACAATGAACACACTGGCTTTCCTTTCACATTGCTTTCACATTACCAAGAACCATCACCAAAGGATGCCACTTAGGGAGAAGCTTTTTAGTAGGTGACCCACTGTTCCCTCTCCCTCTTGGCTAAGGCTGTGGTGTTTGAACCTCTCTTGATCTCTGGTAGGCCTTGATTGGGAGTCAGAAACCATTTATTTCCATGGAATGCTGAGAGGAGAGTCTGACTGAAGTAAATTGAGGATGAGGAATGATTGTGATCTGACAAACTGTGGCTCTGAAGCACATTCTTTAGTCTAAGAGCATAATATGTTCTCTTTAGAGAGAGAAAAATAATCAGAAAAAATTTTAGCTTGGCTTTCTACATGGAAAATGTTTCTGTACCTATTATAACAATACAAGATTTACTGCATGTCCTTTTTCATGTTCTATCATGCTCACTTCACACTTTTCCTTTGCTTATCTATTACTGAAATGCCTTCCCCATCCTCTCTGCCTACCTAATGTCTATTGCTACCAAACATCCATTCCTCTGTTTCTGGGAATATTTCACCAAATTTCCTTTGAGAAGCCTCCTCCCCTATTGTTTGTCCTTGGCTTTTGTGGGATACATATATATATGTATATATATATGTATATATATATACATATATATATACATATATATATGTATATATATATATATACACAAACACACACACACACACATACATATACATATACATGTATATATGTATGAGTGTGTGTGTGTGTGTGTGTGTGTGTGTGTGTGTGTGTATGTGTGTGTATACTATCTATACATGTATTACTATCCAGGGATAATTTTGAATTTGTTTAAGGAAGACAATATTTAGCACCCATGTAGTGAAGAGACCCGGGTATAATACAGAGGTCTTGACCTCTTAGGAAGCTAAAATGTTCATAGGAGTAAATCAGATATGAGAGTGGGCAAGAATGGTAGTAATGACTATGAAGAAAGTCAGACCCAATCTGCTCTCCTATGATTGTGTGGTTCAGGGTAAGTCAGTGTGATGGACAGATTTATAGCTTTTTAAGATAACCTTGCCTCAGATTTGCTTCCAATTGTAGAAAATTTACTAGTGATAGGCCTTGGTCTTGTTTTGTGTTTTTATCAGTTCCTTGAATGGTATCATGGAAAGCATGTTTGTCATACTTACCAAAGTCACAAAGCTGAGAAAAGTTGTTTGATGATGGACTTAATGTCTAGAAACTCCTAGGTGGGCTGAAATGTGAAAATCAAACTTATAAATAAAATTTAATAAAATCAAATATTCAACTGGTTAACATTAATAAAAGTCAGTTAAGATGAAACCAAGTGCATTCCTAATGCATGCCCTGTGTAACAAGTGGAAGAAACATGAATAGAGTGAGGAAGCTACTAAAAAAATTCATACTGTATTAAACTGTAATGACACAAGTGTTTTGTCCAAAACAAGAAAGGGAACCACTCTGTGTTTGTGTTCTGATAATGCCTGAGATATTATAAACAGAATCTAGATACCAAACTTTCAGAGATATTGAACAAGTATGCTCAAAAGTAGTGAAAGAAAAGGATGGAGAGAAGTTATGTGAGGAGATGTAGAGTTTAAAATGTCAGAGACTTTTTCCAGGAAAAGAAAATCTTTAGGAGGCATATGACAGATATGGCCAATTGATTGGGAGGGAAGTCATGTGGAAGATGACTTGTTATTTTATCTGCCTCCAGAGGACAGGAGCAAGACCAATGGGGGAAAGATGTAAGGAGGTGGGTTTCAGAAGACTTGGTTTAGGTCTAGATTTGTTGACAAAAGGCTGTCTTGGCAAGAAGTGTTTTTGCCTTTTCCTGGTGGTGTTCAGGCTGGGGCTGGGTGCTTAGCTGTCATGGATATGGGAACAAAGATTTCACTTTGGGAGAGAGAGCAGGCTGAGAACTTTTAGCTCCTTATCAAACCTGTGATTTTATGAGCCCTGATAATTATTCATCTTCTACTGATAACTGTGGGACAGATATTCTTGTTTGAAATTTCACACACACACACAAAATTTGCTCTTGTTTTGCCTTGAACAATAGAAGCGAAGATGACATTATAGCTTTGATTGATTAAATTTTTCTGGAGAAATGTGTTTAACTGAAGTGGCAATATTGCTCTTAGGTTGTCCTATTGACTGAGCTGACTCTCCTTTATTAGTACTCTGGTAAATTCTGAACACTCTTCAAAACAGGATTAATTGCCTTTTTGTCAATGTTCATATTGAAACTGGTATCAGATCTGGTTTAAGACAGTGGAACAATAGTAGATGCGAAGAGTTAATGCTCTCTAAGGTCAAGATTGGGATTCAAGATTAGAGGCAAGACTGAACCTGCCTGTGAGACTCTAGCAACCCCAGCTATCAGCAGAGGAAGGATTTTGAGACTGAGAACTTGGCTGGGTCTTCTAGATATCGTATATTATTAGCCATAGTAATCTTTGAGAAAGAGGTTTAACTGTAAAATTTTAGACTTAAAGAGTATTTAGAGTTTTAATGGTTTGAGACCTTTCAATACTAGTTTCAAAACTCATGTTTTTCTTTTTGTTAAAGTTGCATTTCTTTTGTTATACATTATTTGAGATCAAGTAGTATAACTGAATCTTTTTTTTTTTTTTTACAACTCAGCGTGCATTGCATAGGTGGTGGGTTTATAAGTCTGTATGTTTTGTTATAGGCCTTAACTTCCAGACATCTTCATTTAGATGTTAATTTTTGTGTTTGAGCAAATCCTAAGGTGATTTTGGAGCAAACTTTATGGTATGACTATGGTTTAATAATTTGGAACCTCAGGTGGCAGGTGACCTTGGCCATCAACACTAGATAATAGGACTCATTGTCTTAGATTGAGGCTCCTCTTCCCATTTCCAGAATCATCATTCATGTCTAAGACTTCATCCTTTTTCAAGTAGGTTCAGAGCATGCCTCTCTGAAAGAGTCGTTCTATATTCGGCTGCCAGAATAATCAACTTTGAAACCTATTTCAATCACTTCATGCCTCTATAACCCCCCGACAGTGGAACAAAAGTAGATGCAAAGAGTTTTCTCATTGTATTAAATTTAAATACCTTAACGTGTAGTTGAGAGCCCTCTCAAAAGTCCTATCTTTTTCCTTTAAGTTTCCAATTTTCTGTCCTGTTATTACCCTTCAGGAAAAATTAATTGCCTTTTTGTCAATGTTCATATTGAAACTGGTATCAGACCTGGTTTAAGACAGTGGAACAATAGTAGATGCGAAGAGTTAATTCATTCACTTGTTCATTCATTTACTCAAGAAGGAAACAGTATTTATTTATTGAGAATCTGGTGCTGGAAGTTTTTAATCTTCACAACAGCCTTAGTAGTATCAACTGATGGTGCCAATTCAATGCCAACAGGAATCTTCAGTTTGGGGTGTGGTGAAGAAGGAAACTTTATTTAGTGCAAACAGTTCAGTTGTGATACAGCATGGCTGTGAGAACAGTTCAATAGCGTTATAGCTCAATTACCTGAGGCAGAGAGGGGAGGGTCTCTCTCCTGCTAGACTGCTCTGCTCCTTGGTGTTTCCGCTCCAGCAGATGAAGTACAGACTTCCCATAGAAAGTTTGCCTTCCAAGCTAGAGGGGAGCTAACTTATATAGACAGAAGTCCCTGCCCCTGATCCCTGATTGGTCCGTCCTCATGGAAATAAAGACTGCAAATCCTCACAGTTTGACTGGTCCAAAAAAGCATTGTCCTGATTGATTGGAATGGAGTTGCTCTGATTGGTTAGTGAAGATGCTGATGAGAATATAGCTGTGCAGCTTGATCCAATGGGGAAGACTTCAGTTCTATTGATTAAAATACAGTTCCAGGAACTCCTGTATAAGGACTAGCTCAGATGTCAGGAACACAGTGCAGGCAGGCAGCTCAGTGTAGCCTTCTCCCTAGAATTTGGCTTGAGTGAAAGGCCCCCTGTTTAGAAATAGCTGCTAAACAATTTTTTTTTTTTTACAAGTTGAGCCTGTTAGACACCAGGAGGCCTTCTTAACAGGTATCTTCTTTCTCAGATTCCACAATAGGAAGGCAATATTGCCATTTAATAAATAAGAAGACCCAGGGTCAGAGAATTTCAATAAGTGCCAACATCACTGGCTTTTGTCTGATTTTAACTTACACGCTTTTTCTACTACACAATGTTTCCCCTCATTTTACAAACATTTATTGGGTTTCTATTTTGTGCCAAAATTGTTATTAGGATGATAAGCATGACACACCAACACCGTGTATTGAACATTTAAATTTTAAGCATTTTGTATATATTGATTCTTACTCCTCCTCTTCCCCCTTCCCCTTCCCCTCCTCCTCTTCCAATTATTCTTTGATTCTTCCTAATTAGAACAAATTCAGTCTAGGGGAAGAAATAGGCAGAAATACTTTTGTGTTCTGAATTACTCTTGCTTACTTTTACCTCCTTTACCAAGCTTGTTCTTCAACACTTGAATTTAACCTTCCACCCTTTGAAGTTTGCCTGTATCTAGCCATTCAAATTCTTTCACATACTCACAATTAATTTATTCAACAAACATTTATAAGGGAGTAGTATATTCAAACCACAATGCTAGGTTGATGCTGGGAATACAAAAGTGAACAAGATTTAGTCAAATGGGGAGGAAGGGAGTGATTTTTCGTTGGAGCTCAAAGGTGAGTAAATGAGCTTACCTTAGGGTAGAGGAAGAAGTATGCTCCAGGCAGAGTGAAAGCACCTACAATGGGACAGAGATGCACTTTGAAGTCAAGCAAGTACAGCTGGGTTGAAGGGCATGGCTTAGGGGGAGGCCAAAGAAACTGAGGCTGGAGCTGGAGAATCACTACTTTTTATTTTTCTTTTCATGAAGAACTAAGACCTAGGATTGGAACCATGTTTTGGAAAGATGGCTTCAAGAGCCCCTGTGGGTACATCTAAGGAAAGAAGCCAGTCAGGAGGGAGGGCCCCATTCACCTGCGTTCACCATTATCCTCCACGTCTCCAGAAAAGAATTACAAATTCCACAAGGAAAGGAGCTCTTTCTCAGTATTCTTTTACGTTCTTGGGCTTTAATAAATAACTATTTCATAGATGGTTATTATTTTTTAGGTCAATGAAAGTAATTTGTTGCCTCTGGTCACTAGTGAATACTGCTTTGTAGCCTAATAGTTGAAGTTGAATGTAATTATTCAGAATACCTGAGAAGGTAAGGAGGGAAGGGGCCTTTCTGGGACAGTTTCTATTCTCTTGACTCCTGGGAAATTTGATGGCGAGTGTGGCATAAAGTCAGTTAACCATTTTGAGGCCGTGTAATAGAATACGTTTGAATTAATATAAACCCACAATTATCTAATGAGTTCTATTTGTGGCCTATGCATCGTGCTATCGTGCTATGTTTGATAGATAACAGAAGTAGATAAGAACAAGGAACAGTCTCTTGTGGGCGCACACTGACACTGAAAGGGAGAAACAGATATTTTAATTTTGATATAATAAAATCTGTTCACATTGTTAGCTGTGTGAACAAAGTGCTGTGGGAAATAGAGAAGGGAGTGCCAAAATAGCTCACAAGGTTGTTGTAGGGGATTTTTAAAAAGTTAATATACGTGCATATAAAAAAAGTAATCGTCTTAGCTCTGATTATTACTCAGCAAACACTGCATTTATATTGGTATTTGGCTATCTTTTGTAGAACGTGCAGCCCTCGCCTTTCAGGAGTTGCGAGTTCCCCAAAGCCTCAGACTTATATAGTCTGGCTAAAACCAAAAGAGTTCCTGGTTAGTTATCCAGGAGGCTCTCACAACTCCAGCAAATTCGAGATTTGGAGGCGGGTATACTCGGCAGTTTACGGCAGTGGGCGGGCCCCAAAGCCCCATGTGGTCCCGACATCATTGACATGGCGGAATCCCCCATCAAACCCTCCTGGTAGTTATTTGAGCGGCGGCGGCTGCCGAAGGAGGAGGAGAGCGGCGGCGGCGGCGGCGGGAGCAGCGAAGGGGACGGCAGGGATCCTCTAAGCTGCCGGCTGGGAAGGCGTGGGCGACCCGGTGTGTGGCACGCCTGGAGCCCTGTTTTTCAGCCCGAGGGAAGGTAAGGCGTGCAGGAGACTGGAGGGGACCCGGACTCCGTGTCTCGGCAGCCGGGTCCCGGGGCACTGGAAAGCCCCAGCTGGACGCCGAGTCCGCCAAAGTGCATTCCTGTCCCGGAGCGTTCCCGGCGCGCCGGGCTTCCCGGGGAAAACTTGGCGCCAGAGTGCTGGGGAGCCCCGCGCTCGCCTGGGTGCCCCGGGAACACGGGCCCCGAGAGGTGATCGGCCTCCGCTTTGGGGCCGCGTCTGGCTGGGCTCCAGTTCTCTGTACGTCCCTTAAGCTTGCCAGGGCTTGGAGGAGGGAAAGAAACGGGTAGATTCTTCTTGATGGAAAAAAAAAAAAATCTGGGCAGTGCCTCCCCGCTCTCCACCGCCCCCCCTCCCCAGCTCTCCCCATCCTTCCCAGCAAATTTTGTCCGAGGAATCCGCTCCCCCTCCCGGAATCTCCGCGGCAAGGAACGCTGCCCGGGAGGGGGAGGGCGGGTGGAGAGAGGCCGAGGAATCTTCGACGTGTCACTTTCTGAGGCTGTAGATTTCCATATGGTGGGGAGCGGAGGGCGGAGGGCGTGCGTGCGAACTGGGCTGGAAGTTGGGGCCGTATTTCCGCGCCCAGCGGGGGTGGGCCGGGACCTCGGACCCGCAGATGCTCGCCGGGAGGGTCCCGAGCCCCCGCCGGGCCCCCGCCCCCGGCCGGGCCTCTCCGGGACACTCCCCGCCCTGCTGCTGGCCACCTCCGGGCGCGCCACGTCCTCCCTCCCCGTCCTGCCCCCCGGGCTCCCCCCAAGCTGGGGGCGGTAACCGGCGGCCGCGGCGGGACTCGGCGAGCCAGGCGGCTGGAAGCTTGGGTGGGGGAGCGGGGCGCGGCGGGAAGGAGCGGGCGACCCGGTGTGTGGGCCAGCGTAGCTCCGGTCAGTGGGTCACCTCGAGGGGCGCCCCAGCCCGGGGTGGGGCGGGTGGGAGGAATCCGTTCCCCGAGGCGTCCGGGAGGGGCCGTGCGGACTGTCTGGTGCCCGCGGCGGGACGGGGACTGGCCGGCGTGGGATGGGCCTGTCACTGGGCGGAAAGAGGGGCCTCGGATTGTGCCCGCCAAGTGTCCCGTCCCGGTTCCCCTTGGGAGCCAGAGCACTCCGACCCCGTACCGGGGAAACAGGGCTGGGAGGTCCTGCGGCGCGGTTGGCGGGGAGGCTTCCAGGAGTGCGCGGTTGGAGTTGGAGCTTTTCGAATCTCGGCTCCCACCCTGCCATCCCTGACGAAGGGAAGCAATGGCACTTTCTTCTAGACAGTGCCGTTTTCTGACTTCCTTAAGAGTTACAACTTTTTATTTTCTCTTTAGCCTAGCATTTTCTTGAAACAAATTTTGAATTTGGCCAGGATGGGCCGACGCTGAAGTCCCAAATCCACACGTTTATCTCTCCATCCCTTTTTGGTTTCTAGTCTCCCTCCCCTTCTTCCATACAGACTTCATCATTTTTTGGAACGGGCGACGTCTTTTGTTGGGTGGGCACCCCCTGATTGCTTGTCTGTTTATTTTTTAATTTGTAGTTAATTTGCTTTGAATTTCCTCCAGTTTCCAGGCCTTGCTAAGGAAAGCAAAGGGAGAGGGAATAAGTCACTTTTTTTTTTTTAAATGTGGAGAGAGGTGGGGCATTGGGAAAGGGGTGGTGATGGGCAAAGAGTCAGAGGGAGCAGACAGACCCGGAAGAAAAGGAATCTGCTCTGGAATAACACTTTTTTTTTTTGGAGGCTTTAGGCCTTGGGCTAAAGAACACCGCTCTGTTCTGATTTGTACTGCCTGAGTAGCTCTTCCACACTCAAGTTAAAGCTGTGACTCTGGGGGCCCGATCAACGCTGGGGAAGAGGCCCGCAGCCAATAGCCCGTAGCCCTGGTTTTGTGCCTGGTGTGGGGACCCTTGGTTCTCCCTCGTTGGAAGCCCACAAACTTTGTGGACCCGGCGTTCAGTGAATTTCCTGGCTCCCTGGGAGCATCTGTTAGCAGAGGGTAAAGTCTTTGGGACTTCACTGAGGGGGGGAGGGTATAATTCTTACTTTGTTTAAACACTAGAGGGTCACCCACAGCTGGCTAAGAATGAGGCATAGCTGGTTAAAAAAAAAATCTTTAGAAATTGTACTTAAACTTGCATATGCTTTTAAAAGTATTTTTGTTTAAATGCTTTAAGAAAAAAATTCATCTGCAAAGATAGTGTTCATTTAAGAGATGTTAAGACTGCAAGATATCATCATGGAATAAGGGGGTTGTAGCTTCTAATTACAGTATATACAATTTCAGAAAGATATTCCGGTAACCTTTTAAGACAGACTTTATAAATAGCTCACATCAGACCATGGCTGTATTGCAGAGGCAGTCTTAAGGGGTTTGGGGAAGAATGCTTGGGATCAGTTAAGAAGCTCTAGGAACCCAGCTAGTAGGAGTTTGTGCTCATTTTGCTTAACACTTCATTTAACATGGTGGAATTTGATACAGCATCCTTAGAAGTTAACCAGAAGAACTCAAAGTTTTCAATTTTAGAAAAATGACATCCAGGGAGGGGAAGTGATTTGTTCAAGGTTACTGTCATAGATTAAAGTCCAATATAGGATTGTATTAATAGCTACTCTTCCTTGGATATCTAATATGTACTGAGCACTTTGTATGTTTTATCATTAAAATTCGAATAACAGTCTTTCAATTTAGGTAATGTTATGGACATTTTACAGATAAGGACATTGAGATTCATAGAAATTAAGTAACTTGTGTAAGATCACATAGCTGCCAACAGCATTATAGAAGTTTCTTCGATGATGGAAATGGTTCTGTAGCTGTGCTGACCAATATGGCAGTCACCAGGCACAGGTAGCTGTAGTGGATTTGATATGTGGCTAGAGAAACTGCATTTTAAATTTTATGTACTTTTAATTATTTTAAACTGCTATTTGTGGCTAGTGGTTACCATGTTGGAGATCTCAGTGTAGAACTTTTTGATCCCCAAATTTATTCATATTTTACTGGGTTGTATTGCTTTTTAGAGCTAGTTTGGTTTTCTTCCACATTTCCAGGAGATGTTTAGATTCAGCTCTTAAGTGGAATTTAAATTCTGAATTCACTATAGCTCAATTTTGCTTTCACACTTAGAATGGATAAAAAAAATAGCAAGTTATTATTATTATTTTTTAAATGCTTGCATGTCATGGTAAAAATTGATGGACAAAAACTTTAAATGACATTTGCATGTTTGGTTGCAATAATTGTTTATTAGGAATTGCTGAAAAGGCAGTCAGCAGCTTGTTTTGGCTACTTCAGTGTAACAAAAGAGTGTAAATAGGCAACATGAAAAATCCCTAATGGGAAGTTAAAAAAATGACCTTCTAATATTTATATTTACTTGTTCATTGGATGATTCTTTTTAAATGACTTAGTAAGTTTTAGGTAAATAATACTGCCAAACTGTCTTTTAATTTTCCTTTTGTAGCTTCACAATTAATCTGAAGAATTGAAATCCTTGCTTTGCTATCAAGGAGTTAAATTCAAATGATTAAAACAGCAACAAAGATTCTTTTGGTGGCAAATAGTAAAATAGTTTTCTGATTATTGGATTTCATTTAATTCTGTTGCATTTTAGACATTATTTGACAGAATTTCAAGAACTTTGATTTTGTAAGAAATAGTGAAAATTTCAAGTCATATTAAAACAAGCATTCATTTATCTGGATTCCATTCATAAATATCCAATAACCCAATAAATATCTTTTACTCCCTCCCTCCCTTTCTATACTACTTTTGGGAAAAGACAAATAATTAATGATTTTTATTAGGATTTCTAAAAAGGTAACTTTCAGGTTCAGTATAAATCTGAATCTGCTATACCATAGTTATTGTACTATGGGATAATTGCAGTTCATAATTCTGACGCTTAGTTATATGATCCTGAATACCTACACTAGTAAATGAGCTTTTAAGCTGTATTATTTTAGTGTTATGTGAATTGCATGGCCTCCAGCTCTCTGAAATTTGTAAATTCAACTATAGGTAAGGAAAGTGTCAGTGAGACTGTTCAGATAGCTGAAACTGCCTGTTCATCCCCTTTCCTGACCATTGGGAGCATAGTTACTGTCAGTGAACGAGGATGAGAACCATGTTATAAATAGGATTATAGTGTTCTCGTGAGTGTGACAAATACAGGAAACATGATTTAACTCATGATGTATGGTTCCATTTGTAGGACTTCAAGGTGCTTAATACAAATGAGAGATAGTGAATTTTAAAACATGAAGATGTCAACATGATGGACAAAGATTAGAAATCTTATACCTCTAGTGAGGTCCACATCAGAGCATCAGTTTGAAATCAATATCTAGTCTGTCAAGAACTCACTTTACTTTTCAGTTGTATGTCCTTGATAAAATTGTGAGCCACTCTTAGTCTGGGTTTCCTCATTTTAATATAATAAGGAGAAAACATCTCATGCATACAATTTTTCAAATGGTTGTCACAAGGGATTAATGGGTCAATTTACTGAAAAGTGTTTGGCAAAACCTATGCAAACTCCGTATTTCATTATATTCCAAACTTTAAAACTGAGCTGTTCCTACAGTATTTGCATGTTTTCAGAAACCTCCAAATTGTGTTTGGACAGTTTGAAAAGAAATTTATTTTTTTTCTTTGTGATGTGTTAATAAAGTTTCAAGTTTTAGATTGCTGTGTTTCATTTTCTCCCAACTTCTAATGGAATAATTGATTTGTGACCTCTAAAGTTCCACTGTACGTAAGTTATCCCAGTTTCATGTTTTTGGGGTAGTTTTTCCTTAGATGTGACCTGTAGCTGGTTAGCAGTGCTTAAGTGCATAGGACAGCCTACTTGACTCAGGGTCGTTTTTGAGGTGGAGGGGAAAAAATCTCTTAGAGGAAATGCCAATATTGAATGATAGAGGCTTTGGCTTTAGTCCTTGTATATAATCTTAGCCTATTAATTGAGCTTTCAATAATTATAGCTGAGTATGGGGGGGGGAGAATCATTTTCAATGTAGAGGTCTGTTTGCAGCCTACCTGTTTCCACTTTAGAAATCACAATTGCTTTTCTTTATATTAATGAAGTTAACTCATGAAATGAATTTTTTTGTGCTTAGACATTATTTTCAAGTAAACTGTAATTCTCATCCTTACTGCTGCTGAGAATACATGTAGGTGGTTGAGGAGAAGCTTTGTTCTTCAGTTTACTCTGAATGAATGCCTTTGAATATAGGGGAATATTCATAAGCATATATATTTTGCCTTAAACAATACAGTAAGTTATGGTATTATGTATTTTAAAGGGCAGAGAATACTTTAATCATTGTGGCTAGAGAGAGGCTGGCTTCTGTAGAAGCTAAGCATACAGGTTCATGTGGAAGGGTGATTTTATGGTTGGTGCTTGAGCTTTTTGCAAGGTACAGCCAGTGAGAGTCCAGCCCCTAGTCACAGGCTTGTCCAGAGGAGAAATGTTTATGGTGCAGTTTTAGTGTCAAGGATCAGCCTTTGGTGATCAAAGATATCTGGAGTTAGGGGTGGGATTGGGGGCTTTTAAACCACCAACTATAACTCAGGCAAGGTAGGAACTTTGGTGATCAGCCATTACAGGTGGGGATGATTCTGAATTTGGAATTGGATCAGTCCTTGAATCTTTTTCTCTTTTTTCATCCCTAATTGAGAGATGCAAATTTAGCATTCTGTAACTCTGGGATTGTAATTTTTAATATGTTTCAGTGATGAGATGCCTTTGGCAGTACTCACTGTTGGTTCAGGCATTGGCTCCTAGTATGTTTTGTTTCTATAATATCATCACAGTGCTTGTCAGTTTTTAAATAACTAGAGGGAGAAGATTTTAGTGAGATGGTGTTGAGCCAAAGTTAGCAGTATTTGAGATTCTAGTATGTATGAGTGTTTAAAATGTCTTGTACTAAATGATTATATTTGAGTTTAATACTCATTTTATTTCATTCCCTTGTTTATTGACTAGAGCATTTATTGAGTTCTAGACTAGGTTCTTTGTTAATGGAATATTCTACTCTGTTATGACTTTTTTTTGGCAAATGCAAGGTATTTTTCTGTTTCATTTACAGGGGTATTTTGCTTATATTTTTGGAATGTTGTGTTGAGAACTGTCTTCCACCAACTCCTAGGGCAGGATGGTGGCAACTTTTTTGCTCCTTTCTGAAATTTGAAAAGTGTTAAAATTGGAGCACCTAAAGGCTATGTTAAAACGAAATTTTTATTAGAATTTAAGGCCGCTGCTACATCTTTGTTTTCACTCTGGGAGAGAAAGATTTTTATAAAGGCAACCAATTAGAAAAATAAATTGATTAATACTATTAGAGTTCAGTTATAAAAGCCCTCAGTTGAAAGAATTGTCTACAAAATTGTTATACATGAGCAAATGTAGTATGAGAAATAATTGAAGATTCTAAAATCCCAGGAAATAACATTTAATTTATTCTTAAGGAACTGAGATTCTCCACAGCTGGTAAAAGAGGGGTCTCTTAAAAATAACTCCATTGTTCTGGATGTAACTAATTAGGAATTTGCAATTATCCAGGCAAGTTAAGCATAAAGTTTGGCTTCCTATTCTATATGAAAAAGTTATTCTGTAACTGAAGTTTTAAATAGATCATAAAGGGAACATTTACCAAATTAAAAGAACGAGCCACTTTTAAGCACCTTGGAAAAATCAATTTACTTAACAGCAATGTAAAACTGCAGTATGGGTTGAAGCTAGTTCCACTGCAGGGCTTTTCGCAGGAACCCTTGGAAGTCATTGGATTGCCATGAAGTAAATGTTGATATACTTAAAGTCATGTAAACTAGGAACAGTTTACTAGCAAAAGTTAGAACCTGTGTATTTGTATGCAAAGTAAATAACAACAATAAGCAAATATCCACCTACCTATCTCACCCCACACCCACCAATAGACTCCATTTGTGCCATTGGGTTTGTTTTGGAGGTTTTCTGTTGACTTTTTTTTTTGCCACTTGTTAATTTCTTTTGTCACCTGTAAGCACTTGATGGCAGATTGGTGAGAACAGGTGTTAAAGATTTAAGAACGTCATTTTTGCTTTTTGCTGCCTATCTCTCTTGCCTCCGGTGTGAGCAATGTTGTGGAAAGTCCTGGGAATAGTATTTAGATAAGCTCATTCATTACCCATTCTTCTCCACTTTCACTAAAGGAAGACCTTCTAGGGCAGGTTAGTTCCACGTACTGTGTGAACTGAGGGGTAAGAAGAGTAAATTTCTTCACAAAGAAAAATCTCAGGATATTTACATGTAGTTACTCAGACATGAGATTTTCTAGCATGTGACTGTTTAGGGGTTAGGTTGAGCAGTTTTTACTGCTCAAGTTGTATGTGTACAATACTTAGTATACTTGTAGGATATTATGCTTCTCGTATATTTTAAAGTACTTTTTTCATCACATTCTATATCTTCTATTTAAGTTGTTTAAGAGTAAAATACTAAAAGACTTTTTAGAAATCACTGTCCCTGATTTTTTTATTGTGGTTTTTCTTAGGAAAAATAATTCAGATTTAAAATAATAGTTGTAAATGTTCTGAATTAGTGAATCAGAAAATATTTAAAAGTATATTGAACTGGAACCCGTAGTGTATTGTTTGGAATGTAAAAAAGATGCAATACTGTGAAAAAGTTTTGCGGTTCTTCAAAAAAGTTAAACATAAAATTAGCTAGCAATTCTATTTCTACATATATACCCCAAATAATTGAAAGCAAGGACTCAAAAAGATAACTTGTACACCAGTGTTTATGGTAGCATTAATTAAAATATCCAAAAGGTGGAAAGGACCTAAGTAAGTGTCCATTCACAGATGAATGGATAAACTAAATGTGGTGTATACACACAGTGGAATATTATTCAACCATAAAAAGGAAGGAAATGCTGACAGATACTACAATGTGGATGAACCTTGAAAATATTATGCTAAGTAGGCCAGACACAAAAGGACAGATATTGTAATTTTCCACTTATATATGTATCAAGAATAGGTAGATTCATAGAGACAGAAAGTAGAATAGAGATTACCAGGGGAAAAGGTAATATGAGTTAATGTTTAATGGGCATAGAATTTCAGTTTGGGGTAATGAAAAGATTCCAGAAATGAATAGTAGTGATGGTTGCCTAACATCGTGAATGTACTGCTGCTGAATTGTATTCTTACAAATGGTTAAAATGGCAAATGTTTTATTATGTGTATTTTATCACAATAAAAACTGAAAACAAATATTAAAGGAGATTTATTCCACACTATCTGTTTGCCTCTCTGTGGTCTACTCCATCATGCTGGTGTGTATAGTTCCCCCCAGCCCCTTCTATTGCAGCCTAATGGGAGATTCCCCTAGGCCATTTTTGGAGAACAGAGTTTCTTTATTTTATTACCTGACTTTAAGAAGAGACTATTTAAAAGAAGTACATCTCTGGAGGGAAGAAAAGACATTTTAAAATTTAGATGAACCAGGTAATTTATTAATATCCACAGACCGTGTAGGCACATAAAGGTATTCTATCCTGAATTTCACTGAGTCATCTAAAAACCAGGGAGTAGGGTGTACAATTAGACTAGTCATATTTTCTAGCCTTTAAACATTTTATTCAATTTTGCAATCTTCAGTATTTTAGGAAGAATTTTGTTTTCCACTTAGAGAAATGGTCTAAGTCATCTCAGCTAGTACTACCGTTGGAAATGCATTAGGTGCTAACATTCATTTCTTTACTAAAACCTGTTGGAAGTAGTGAAAGAAAGCAAACATGTCATATTCTGTTTTATTCATCTGAATTTGTCTCTTGTAGCTAATAATTTCATAGAAGTTGCTGCTCTCTGAGTTGCTTTTTTTTTTTTTTTCCCTGAGACATTAATATTGAGTTTGGGTAGATTACTTATGAAAAGATGGCAGGATTTTTGTTAAGTAATTAGATATAAAACTTAAACATCAGATATAAAGTGCATGCTAGGAATACTGAAAATATATAAACATTCGAATGGAACGTTTTAAGTTCATATATATATATATACACAAATAACCAATTATGGCTTTTACATACTGTGGACTGTAAAATTTTTGCTATCCATAAGTTTATTAATTTCTGAACTGGAAAACAGTATGTAGTTGCATGGGTGTGGTGCTAGTGTGTATGCATGCTTTGCTGTTTATATGGGCTTATTTTCTTTGCTGGTCTATTTTTGTGATCTACTTCTTAACTCTATAGGTCAGATCATTAGTAACTAGTACCAAAAGTTAACAAGAGTCAGGGTCTCTTTATATCTAGTAGAGATGAAGAATGACAACATTATATTCATAGCAGTCTTCATTGATTTTTAACTCATTTAAAAGAAAATGTCACATTCTATTTTACATATCCTAATTTTGTTACAGAATCATCATTTTAGGTAATTAATCACTTTCTTCAAATTCTTCTAGCCCTTTATACATTTCAGAACACTTCCCTGTGGTCTCATTGTCTCCTTGTCACCTTGACTTGAGCGTGGGGATGATTACTACTGATTTAAGGTCTTTAATGGTGAATGCATAGTAAATGTTCATTGAATGGCTAGTTGGATGAACTAGGCTGAATGTGCCATTTAAACTTAGTACCTCTCCTCAGGTACTTCTACTGAAGTTGACCTTTTTGAAGCATGAGCTGTGTTAACAGACATTTTTGCGTTTCCACAGTTCTTGAGTTTTTCTTTTTCTCTTATGGTAGGGATTTAATATTAAATTAAGACAAAGGCATGAATCATCTTCAGTGCAAACTTAGCCTTTCATGTATTGCTGTTTTAAAGTTCTGCAGAAAATACATGGGTTTTTTTCTTGTCTATATTAGATAGCTAATTGATTTCAAAAAATTTGAACGAGTACCTTCTATTTCAATTTCATAAGAATGTGTGTGGTCCTTGCTTTTGTATATTTTGCTTGTTTATTGGAGTCAGCTGGGAATTAAAAATTAAGAAAATTATTTTTTTTTGAAAAAGGTAACTTTTCAGAGATTTGTGGTAGTTTAAAATGATCCTTTTGTAGAAAAATTCTAGAAGGGAGACATTAAGGGTCAGAAAACATATTCCAAAATGTACTTTCCTGAGATGTTGGAGACTCGTGGCTAGAGTGTTTGGTGCTAAACTAAGCCTCGGAGAAAGAGTCAAAGACCATGTCATGGAAACCTGAGGAGACTGGCCACAGCTGTTTGAAGGTGGAGTTAAAGCAAGCCTGAGTTAAAGAATTTCTTGGAGCGTATTATAGGGGTGTATATGCATGGTGGAAGGTACAGAAGGCTCTTATTATTCATTATGTCTGAGGCATTAGGTCTTATTCATTATGTGTAGGATCTGGAAATGTTAATTGTTTCAGGTGAATAACACAATCAGACGAGTTTGGGAAACCCAAGCATGGGAAATTGACCTTATCGACAGTCTGTTTTAAGTTTTTAAACCAATGGCTGGAAAGAAGTGAGACGGGAGGAGTACTTAGGAGATCAGAGAACTCCACTTAGGAACTAGGGGAGAATTGAAGGGTTCTTCAGAGGGATTGTGTCATCATATTCTTTGGGGTAAGATGATAGACAGCTCTTGACAGTTTGATATAGAAACGAGGACACATGTCATTTGTGTCCTAACCTTCCAGTCCGACCACAAGTCAGATGTAAAATGTAATAGAGATGACCAGCAATTGTCGAGCACCTACCATGTGCCAGGCATAGTCATTAAACTGATTTTGGAAGGTAGATGTTATTTCTATCTTTCTGTGCATGTTTCCAGTATCCACTGCAGAAGCTGCTACATACCAGGTGCCCTATAAGTGTTTGTTGAATGAATTAGAAGACATGCTCAAAAAGGTTAAAAAGGTCATCTAGACTAATTGCAGAACTTTTTTTCAGCTGTATCACACTGCTTCTCAGTAGTTCATGTTAATACCTTATTTGTATCTCCAGCCTTGGAACAGTGTCATTGTGTTCCCAGGCAACTGAATGCCAAATATTAGTTGACTGCTTCCATGTGATCAACCTGTCTATTGCCTAAACTTTATTTTTGAAAAAATAATATTCTGGACATCTTTTAGGAGGGAGATTTTTCTAGATTGTTTTCTATAATAGCAGCTTAATTTTGGAATGAGAAACCAGAGAATAAAAGTATACTTCATAGAAAGTAACACATGATACTCTTTATAGTGAATGAGAAAAATCTAGAGCAGTTGCTAAAGAACTAGTGGTAGTGTTTTACTTTATTCAGACATTGGACAACTATGAGAGAGTCCTTTTCATTCTGTAGCAATATAGTTTTGTCCATCTTACATTCCTCTCAGTGCTTTTCAATTTAAGTGAATTTATATAAAGATCCTGTGCTTATAATTTGCACCTGGAAAAGCAATTCCCTTATGCTTAACACTAATAACCTTTTTCCTCTTTTAAGGTTAATAGTTTGTGGTGTTTGGGCTGCACCAAGGCAGCCACAAGGATGGGACGGCACAGAATTGACTAAAACTGCCTCATCTCTGTAAGCTCAAAGAGCAGCTCCTGTGATTAATAAAAGGTGACTTCAGGATTCAGAGGAGCCCTGTGCTTTCCCAGACAGTCCAGGCTAAACCTGGGGAGCTGGCAACCCTAAATGCTTCCTTTGTTAGAAATCATGTAGCTCTCTACTCCATCTTTAGAAAATGAGTTCACTGAAGGTAATTTAAGGACAAGGCTCTGAAGTGGGACCCAACTTGCTTTCTTTATTTGTGTTTCTGTGGGGCGGTGTGGGTGAAGAGACTAATGAAGATGCAGCCCCCGAGGTTGTATTACCTAAAAACTTTTTCTTGTAGCTTCACAGAAATGCTCCTCATGGCCCAAAAGGAGCTGTGTGCTTCTCTGGTGAATGTGTTTTTAAAGAATGGTGAAGACTGTTAGAACTACCTTCTTGTTTCTCAAAACTTCTGCCCAGGAGGGAAGCCATAATGGTAAAACTTATTGTGAGAGGACAGCACCCCAGAAAAGGGCTCCTCAGTGTCCTGGCAGGCCTTTGCCTATTAGTCTTTCAGGGCTTCCTGGTGGTGATCCTCACGATGCAGATTACCATAGGATCAAACTAACTTTTAAGAGTACTTAATTTTTACAATTCTATTTTATACCCTAATATGTAAAGAAAACAGTTTTAAGCATCTATGAGCAAAGGAATATGTTTTTAATTTTAGGGTTTGGGAATTTTATTTGCTTATATTTATTTTAAATTGCTTGGACCCTCTTCTATCTAACCCTTCATACAGTTTCACTACCATCACCTAAAAGTAGAGAATTATTTATAATTTCAGATAAGGGACACTAATACTTGTCCATGTATGTACCACTTATGTTCTAGGAGATTGTAAAATCACTAGCTTCGAGCCACTTAGGAAGTTAAATTTTTAAAATACTGTCCCCCCTGCTTTTTTAAAAGAGGTTTTTAAGGCTTATATTTTATTTCAGGCTTTAATTATCAACAGATATCTTAACTGCTTCTTCATTAAGAAATTTTACGATGAGTTATCTCTAGGTTTATTTGATTTTGTCATTTAAATCCCGCTGTGCTTACTGTGCTATAGTTTTAACTGGATAGTAATAACTCTGATCTGAATCATTTTAAAAATGTACCTTTTTAGATTTTGCCACTTGCTGGTTATATTAAATTTAAACATGGAAACAATGTTGCTTCCTATTTATGTTTTACTTTCCGATTCTCTTAAATTAGTTCAGTTTTTTCAAGACTTTAATCACATCTGTCAGGACATAGTAGCTGGTTAAAAAGAGAAAGAATTGAGGATTAAATAAATTTCTCTACCAAATTACCTTAGCTTCATTTCATTTGGAGTAATTTTGGGCTTCAGCGTTTGCTATTAACTTTCTAGTTTTGCAGGTTTTCCTTCCCAGCCTTCGTGAGGAGCAGGAGTTGTAGGAGTGAGGAGAGGAGTGAGTGTGGGCCAGGGCTTGGGCAGGATGTAGAACCGACAAAGGTGAGCAAGTTTGTTCCTATTATGTTTCATGTGGGATGATAAATTTTCCAAATTCTAGTTTCCACTGAGTCATATGTGAGTTCGATAGAGGGACAATTCTAAGTCTGCTGTCAGATGTTCTGCTTGGCAGATTAATGAAGAACCTTTTTTTTTTTTAAATGTTAATACAAATTGCTGTATTTGTATATCTTCAGTGAGTTTCATTTCAGGAAAGAAATAACTCATAACATTTTTCATGAAAAAGCATAGAATGATTTTCTAGAAAGTTTAATCACAAAATATGTTAGATTAAAAGGAAACATCTTTTCAGAGACACCATTCTTGGGACTTCTTTGGCTCTTCTCTGTAAATAATAGCAGACTATTACGTATGGTTTTCATATTTGGAGAGCGTGGGAAACCCACTTACCTTGGAATTAATATTTTTGGTAAGAAGGTAAATCCTTACTCATCATTTATAATGGGATGATTACGCCCATGTGCTCTATAAACTGAGACCTGACTTTGGGACCCCACTGTACAGATTTCTAACTCTGACTTGGGTTAAGTTATTCAATCTCAGCGGCCTTGTCTGTTGAAATCACTTGCTGTTAGGACTATTTAGCTCAGTAAGTGCTTTGAACAAGCTGCTATTTTATTATCATATTCATTGACCTCAGACAGATTTAATTGTTAGGCTTACTTTTTAATGGGATGATGATAATTATTTAAAAACATCTCTGTTATTTTAACAACTGTTCTTGTTCAAGTAACAGCTTTGCAGTTCATCTCAAAAATCTTAATTGAGCTGTTTAGGTAGTATGGGCATAAAATGAAAGAAAATATGTAAGAAGCACTTTAGGGAAACAAAAAGCATGTCTGAATCTCATGCAAACATTATTACAGGTGCTACTTCTACCAGTATTTTTCTTCTTCCCTGCCCCCTCACAGAGAGGTTGTCCCTTTAAAGTAGATATATGACAGCTCTGCTTCCTCTCTTTAGTTTTAGGATCAAAGGAAAGTTGTAATAAAGGAGAGTCACTCCCTCTCATTCCCTCTCCCTTTTTTTGTGGATATTGTTCTGTTTTTAAGAGAGAAGATCAGGCCTTGACAGTAGTGGGCGAAACCATGGGGCTCCCAAGACCTGCCTTTCATCTCTGGGTCACCACCTCAGACGGTGTTCTTCATCTCTCTAATGGCGTAAAAATGCCACTGCTGGGGAACAGTGCACTGCAGGATAAGACCTTGAAGTATTTCCAGAAATCTTATCCACCTTTGATGCTCATTGTTATTTGGATGCTCATTTCTTTTAGAAGGACATAGAATGTTTTGCAGAGGTGTCAATGAGTAGAATAGTTTGCTTTGGCAGTACCTAAGTCTCACCACCTTCTTGAAATTCAGAAGCCTACCTCCAAAAAAAGTGAAAGGAGAAAAATAAAACTGAATTTTAGCTGGTTGTTTACTGGCAAGGTTGTTCTAGACATAAACAGAGTTGAATGGAAAGGCATTGGAACCTGTCTTGCTCCATGAGTGAATGAGCCTGTTTTAGGCCTTAATGTTGAAGAGAAAAAAAAAAAAATTCACCTTTTTAAAAAACAAAACGAAACACGGGGCAGTCAGTACAGGCTTCTGATGAAAATTAAAGGTCAGTTTCTTCAGTGCCCCACCTCAGTACATGCCTTGGGCCATGTTAATAATGGCAATCCTATTATTTTTTTGCAGTAGACAGGAAGTGCTGTCTACACCCATTAGATTTGTTTGAGTGGCCCCTGGCTGGAAATGAAGAAAATTTAATTTTCTAACTTGCAGGAGGAAAAAAAAAATCATACAATGCTGCATAGAGGTTGCTTCTTGGGCTGGAATAAAAATAGTGTCATTAAAAAATCTTGATATTCTTGTAATTATAGTGATGTTTGGCCCTTATGCACATTGAAATCATGAATGGGCTTATATGCAAGTTAGGTGTGTAGAAAAGCTTTCTGAATATTGTCAGAACTGGCTCATTTCTGGACTTCTGACCACATGTTTGCAAACTGCACAGTTTCTTCCATATACCCTGTCTGCTGGACACTTTCTTGAAGGAAGGCTTTATCATAGTTTTGTCTCAAGATAAATTTGCTTTTCAAAAGCAACATTCATGTTGAAGAAAATCTGTTTATTCATTAAGGCAATCAATTACATTTTGGTTTCAATAAGAAGAAGAAAAAATTGGTATTAGTTAATGTTACGGAGAAAATATGTGAGCCTGTTCTTGCATATTATAAGCACTGTCTTGGTTACATTTTCTAATCCTACAGCTCACTTAGATTTCATTGCTTCTTTTCTGTCCTTTAAGAGTGAGAACGTCTTAAAAAATGATTTTTTAGGTCGTTGATATTCTTCCTATATCTTTACATTTTTTAATAAGACAATATTTTTATTGCTATTTTGATATTTCATTTTTTGGGATGTTGTTGCAGATTTTCAGTTGGTATATAATTTATTCTTCTAGGACACTCAATATCAGATTTTTTCCATGAAACACATGAGAGGAAGATCTTAAGTTGAAGGGGCTTTCTTGGAATCATGCGTAGTGAGCGCTAGGAGCAACAGATGTTTCAGTCCTTGTGTTAGAGCGGGTAAAAGAAATCATCCCATTTGAATGGATCTGTAGTTCATACTGACCAGAACTTCTTGTGTTAGCAACTTCAGGTCATTGTATTGTTTTGAATTGACAAGACACCTAGAGCTTTTTCTTTGCTTCCTGAAATCATATGTTGGAAATGAGTTTCTGACATCTTCATAGGAAAGAACAGCAAACCCATGGAGTTTTTATGAACACTGTCCTTTGTCTTAATTCCTAAAACCTTCAGCAGTTTACCTGTGGTGGTAATCATTTTGCCTCTGACATTTTGCTCTTGATGGTCATCAATATGAACATTGTTCATAACATTTATTTTTATCATTTATTTTTCACTATAAATACTTAAAAAGAAGGGAAGCATGAAATTCTATTGTAACTGTAGTATTATAACTGTTATATATGTGTTTCATAAAATACATTTTGAGCACATGAGACAATACACATTTGGGAAGACTTTAAAATCCAAATTTACCTTTTACTTATAAAAGAAATAGGGGCTTTCTAGTAGCCTTTTCCATAGTAATGGTCCCAGTGGATTTTTTGACACCTGAAATTAGGCATCCTCAGGACTCCTGCCACTGATTGCGCCCTGTGGTGTAGTTAAAGAGCTTTGCAAAATTTCAAGGTGTATTCAGAGTGTTTGGGAGTCAAACACTTTGATCTGATCAAATTGTTTTCTTGATTGAGAATTTAGGTTTGAAATGGTGTACAGATTAGTAAACTCTCAGCTGGAATCTGTTATAGATTGTCTGACCTAGTTACCTGAAATATATCTGGTGTATTTAAGTTTGGCAAGAAATGAGGGCAAAGATAAAAGTTAGGCATTATTGTTTATTTTTCTAAGTCAGTAACACAAGTCAGGTTTTGCCATGGAAAAGTAATCATGGAGAACATTACACCTGATAGCCTAATGGTATTTTTTTCCAGGATGTTGACTGGATGATTGCGTACAAGGATGTTTATCTATAGTCCACTGAATTAAAACTTTTAGGCAAACAGAGGGCACGTATCACTTATTTCTAACGCTGCTTTTATGAATGATTTGTTAGTGAGAACCTTCATTTTTCAAATCCATTAGGCATCTTTTGACCTAAATCTTCCAGCTTTAGGAAATACGTGTTTGCATTTGCAAGAATGTGAAGATTTAGCCAGGTAGTCAGTATCATTAGCTGTGAGAGGTCTTGGGCCTTAATTGACCAGTGTTTGTTAAATACCTGTTTTTGTTTTTGCAGAATATACTTCCATCATGAAGAGATAACTTAGTGAACTGCGAACCCTCATTGAACTAGTTGACACTCTAATGTTCTCTCTTAGGATTTTCATGATTCAGTTTTGTAGTGAACCTTTGAATAAGTAATGAAAGACAATGAATTTTAATTAGGAATGATAAATTCTTATTTCAGATGGCATTGCTCTGATGTGGGGTGTAGTGGTGGTATATTCAGATGTATGTACATGGCCTTCAGGTGACAGTTGGTAGCGGTGAAGAACAAGCAGAGGATAAGGCACATTTAGGAGCCGAACTCACGCCCATGCTTTTCTCTGTGTCCCCCAGGTTTGAGGCTGATTACTCACTGTGGTGAGAGAAAACGCTAGTGGTCTATTCCACACTTTTCATTTTTTTTTTTAGAAGTTGGAGATTGTGGGAACCAATGGTTTGCATGAACCAGAATCTGAAGTATAGGGAGCCTTCAGTTCAATCAGAAGTAGTATTTGTTTGAGTCTGTGAAAGTGTAGCAAGGAAAGGAATAGGGAGACTTCTAGTTCCTCTTTATCTTCATTAATTTAAAATTCCTTGAGGGCAAGGACCATGTCTTTCCTTTACTTTTTATACAGTATCTGGCAAACAATGTGCTAAGTAAGTGTTTATTTACTTAATAAATGACTTAACGACTGATTAAGATAGAATGTTGTTTTGACATTGAGAAGCCATGTGTTTGAACCAAGAGAAGACTTGTTTGATTTTAATTTTAAAGCTGTGTTCTAATTCTGATTCTTGGAAGTTTATGGAGTTTTAGATTTAAAATAACCAAGTTGCCTGAAAATGTGTGAAAATATAAAAGATTTTTGTTGTTCAATAATAGTCAAGAACTATCTGTCTTGCAAATAATAGACACTTACTCAACTAGCTTAAGCAATGAAGGTTGGATTCCTTGGACAGGAAATGTGAGGGCAGTGTCCCTGGACCTCGTGAGTCTTGGAATCAGCCCTGAGAAGTCATCGGAAGCCATGGTTGCTTTTCTTCCTCTTTTTCTTCTCCTTCCCCCTTTTTTTGGTACTCCTTCTATAGAGTTCATTCTGTATGAATGCTGGATGCTTCTAAACTCGTAAAGCTTTATCTGTTATTATTTTTTTGCCTTCCAAAATGGCAGAGCCTACACATTAATTTTAGATACATTGTCTTAGAGCCATTTTGAAGTAAATTCGTTTCCCATTGTGCCATTTACAGTCTTTTTGTGGGAGGAAAGTTATATAAATAAAGAATGACCACTTTTCAGTGAAATGATGATAATCAGTAGTTTCTTCTGTTTTTTTTTTTTTTTTTTTTTTTTTTTTTTTTTTTTTTTTTTTTTTTTTTTTTTTTTTTTTTTTAATGAACAGTAGTGAGACATGGCCAGGTTGATTTCTTCCCTTAAATCATCTCAGGAACTGTGCCCAGTCCATTAATTGCTTTTGTTCAGTGGGCAGGAAACAATTATGTTTGTATAAGTTATACAGTCTTCACTAAGAGTAAGGAACCAAAGAGGTCTCTGATCTTTTTATCCAGAATTAACCATTTAGTACCACAAACTTATACATGATGCATGAACCAGAACCAGGTTATTGCTGGACACTTAACAAAAATCATTTATTTTACTTAACAGAATGGGTGCTTGTTTGGGGATACTGAGAAAAAAGTGGTAACATGAGATGATCATGATGGTAACAGAGGTTAAGTCTGTTCAGCTTTACTTCTTACTTCCTTTTTAACTGTTTCTTATGCATACAGGAAAGGAGACGCCTGAAGCTTGTGCATTCCTGGCATTACCATGACCAGTCTATCCCTGCTTGCTCTCCCCGCCACCCCCTTTGCAGATCATTTGTAAATTTATTTTTCTTTTCTGGGGTTGGCAAGTTGCTTCCTTTGCCCAACCCTTCACCCATGCCTGTTACCTGCCTTTAGTACCCCAATCATCTGCAACTTTTCTTTTTCCTAAAAGTGGGATTGTTCTCTTTATCACTATTTGATGATTCCTTAAGCATTATGATCGGCATTTTGCAATTTAAGCAAAGCTGATTTTATATATAGTACTTCTCAGTTACCTTTTTGACTCTAACTGTTCATTCATTCATTCATTCATCTATTTTCCTCTCATTATGACTTTTAATTATTTCTGAAGGCCATGTTTCACTGAGAAATAATCTTAATATAATCTTAAGTAAATAAAGAATAGAGGTCAAAATGATAGAATAAATGAAGAATTAAGTGAATTTAGGAGGTCAGAAAATGTGTTCTTTAAAACGTTAGCTATCAGTGAGTCCTTTGAAAGAAATGGAGTTGCTATATGAGCTACTGCTGCAAAATCACGTTTCTTCTCAGATAAGATTTCTCTTTTGCATGATCCGTTGCTATTCCTTCCTAGTATCTTTTGCTCCTTTTCTAACTTGTTAAATACTTTAGAAGTAGGTCTTGATTTTTGTGTATTTTGCTTATTTTTCTTTAAGTGTTTCATAGTACCTTAAAATTACATAGTATTCTTGGTCTTTTTTTGCAGTCTCTCTCTCTCTTGTTTTTTTTTTTTTTTTGGGGGGGGCACCATTTATGAGATCAACCCCCAACTGCACTTCGAAATGTCTTTAAAGAAGTCCTACTTTTCCTTGTATGTCTTGAATCTTGGCCTCATTGATGTCCTCTCTTCCCACTCCATTCCTTCCAGCAATTTGCTTTGATGGTGATACTTGCTTTGGAATTTCCACTAGAGCCTGTTTAAACCCTTTGGGAAAGGTAATTCTGTCAGCATTCACTTCTCTTTCTCTTCCATTCCAAAAGACTGAGGAAAAAGAATCCTCCTTATGTGTTCCTTTGCTGAGGAATCTGCTGTAAGGTTTCTGCTCTCATTTTTTGTCTAGGGTCTGAAATTCTCTGCAGATGGTGCCTGATAAGATTGCCCATCTCTTCTTGATTCTCAGGATATAGGACACAAGGGTTCCATTTGGTCTTAGTGCTGGACACTCAGATACCATTAATTTTGTAATGATTACAGGATGCTTTGAAGGCAAAAAACGAAATAGCATTTCTAAGAAGTGAGCTGGGTAAATCAGGCTGGGGTGATCTCAAATGACTTTTCCAGCTCTTATTCTAAATCTGTTAATTTATCTTCAAGGAAGAGTTTGTTCATCAGAAGGGAGTGACGCATTCTTGCCTATTTTATATTTATTTGTAATCTATCTTCAGTTTAATTTTGTAATCAGTGTTTAGCTACTTTTTAGTCATCTGTAAAATTCCTTGTAACTTATCTTTGTAAGAAACAGTCTGCTACCAGATAAAATTTCAGATTGTTCAGTTTTAAAATGTTTTACTTGAAAGGGTAAGATAGTTCACCAGTGGAAAGTGTACTTTCAAAGATAACTTTCATGTCTTTTAAATCTGGAAAAAAAATTTTGCAAGAAGTCTATAGTCATTGCTGGTTCACATTTTTCTGCTCAGTATGCTGAGGGGAAGGAAGATTATTAAATTTAAGCCTCTGAACTTTCAAGTTGCTCTTATTATCAGTCACATATTACATGAAATTATCTTTGAGCTCTTCAGATTTATATTTTTGGCAGAGATGTTGAAAATGTCAGTTTTCATTCACCATTACCATATACAGCTGGCACATAGTGTATTCCCCATTTGGTTTATTGGATGAGGAAAGTCATCCCGCTGATCAATGGGGTTTATAAAGAAGTCTCTACCAACTTTATAAATCACCGTTGATCACCTCTGTTGCCTTGTGTATTATGTGACTTCACATTTATTCCAACTTTATAGAAAGGAACTGCAGGGGATGAACTCATTTTCTGGTGGACTCTCATGTGTCATTTGGGAGAACTGAAATATTAATTGACATACATTGATTTCATTCCAGTTTAGAGATGGTTCTTTTTAGTGAAACTTGGCAGAGGTTTTACTTCCTGCCTGTGGAATAGAGTATAGGATCACACATGAAAAAATGCCACCTTGTTCAGAAGTGACACGATTGCTGTTCAGTTTAGAATATTGATAAGTGGGCAGATTTATTTGGAAGCACTTTGTTTTTACTACATGTGTGAAACTCCAGGGAGCACTGAATAGGATATGAGGTGCTCCCTCTGGGCTGTGCATTAGCAACGTGGCAGTTACAGATCTGTCATTTACTTTGAAAAGGAATTACAAAGTTTTGGCCTCATGCCTGGAGTAACTCCAGATGGTCAGAAAAGATTTTTGTACCAAAGTCAAAGAGTATATTGCAGTGATAGAATTAGGCTTGTCATGTTTATATTAGAACATTGACTTCCCACTCTATCCCTCTGCAAAGTCTCCCCCACCCGCCCAGGGAGTAAAGAAAGGGAAGACAATGTCACTTCAGAGTTAAATGGAATCTAATATTTGGAATACCTTTGTTCCTGATGATAGTGTTGTAGAGATATGATGTGGGGTTCATAGAGTTACATTGTCAACCTCAGTACCCCTGATATTTAGTATTTACAAAGGATTCATGAAGAATTGGAATGTAGAGATATGCAAGGACCATTCTAGCTGTTTTGGAAATGGGGGTCAGAAAGAACTTCATTTGGGTTGCCTGTGCTTATCTGATAAACTGGCTGTTAGCCCACAACTGTTATTTAGTGGCTTTCCTTAGTCATTTGGCCCATCTCTAATGGGAGCTATGTGTTACTGCATCTCTTTTGTTTCCCCATGATTCTGTGGTCAGTAGGGTAACGATGAAGTGTAAGAGTCCAGTACAGGAGAAAAATGGTACCTAGGGAGGTGAACAGTGAGGAAGTCATGCTCTTTACCAACAGTTACTGGGCTTTGCTTGTGTTGGCTTTAGTGCTTAAGTTCCATGGATGATCTTATAGAACCTTCATGTCAATTCTGGAATGGGAATGGTGTAATTCCTATTTTTCTAGGAATCTGAGCATCAGTGTGATAATAATCTGCCAAGGCAATAACTATGTAACTCTCTTTTGCCGCCTGCTCATATACAATTTTGCGGAAATGTACAAATTTCCTGTTTCTTCAGGTTAGAGGTCACTGCAAGCTTCAGGAAATAAAGCTCATTTTCCTCTGGGAAACTCGGGGCTTGTAGGAGTTGAGCTTTTTAGTAAAGCTTGGTCACAGGATGAAGATTAAGGCTTTAACCTTAATCATCTGCTGCTCCCACACTGTTTTCGGTTACTCTTGTGGTTATTGAGTAACTTGGTGAGTTTGAAGAACAGTAACATGTCTTCGAAGAACATGCTACACATGAGGAAGTGACATTAAGTTATATACCACAAAAAGGAATTTTTTAAATCTATTTTGAGATGTTGATTGAAAATGGTGAAAATATCCATAATTGATTATCGTGCTGTTGGTCGATTGTCCAGGTGTTTGCATTTTTATGTCAAGAGTTTTGTGCTTCAGTTGGTGAACATATAGTATTCCATTATCATAGGCTACTGGGGCGCGTGCCAAATTGCACCTTTTCTCAGATCATAACTCCTACTGATTCCCTGCTTTGGGTAGGATAATTTCTAAATTGGTGCTTCCCTGGGCAGACCTAAGACTTGGTCAGCTGTCTCCTACCCTAAGTTTTCTGTGAGCTACTAGAAACTTCCTCTAGGCTGTTATTCTGTTGTTTAATTTTGTCTTCCCTAAATTCTGTTTGGATATTGTTCAGACAGTATTATTTCTGTATATATTGTATGACACTTTAATTAGTTTATGAGTTCTTTGGAGCTTGTGTCCTAAACTGCAGGAGCACGCTGTTACGGTTGATGTACTTTTTGAAGTCTTGCTACCTTTTTGATGAAAAGGATCAGAGTGGAGTAGAGATGGGTTAATCTGGCTTAATGTAAATCTTCATCTCTGAGATTTTTCCACATTTACAAAGAAGCCGGAGCAGGGCTCTAATTTTTGTTGTTGTTACTTTATTACAATTATGAATGAAACAGTAATGCTATTATTTTATAACAGATCATAAAATAAAGGTACATGTTCTTAGTATTTTACATATTAAAAAAGACAACCACTGTGAGTCAGAAAGCTACAATTACATTAAGAATTTCTTATATGAAAGAGGCTCTAGTGGGTTTTGGTACAGTCTTTGCACTTGTATCAGGGGAGTGAAATGTCATCACTCTGGAAAAAAATGACATAAGAGGCCTCTTAAGAGTCAGTAAAGTTTATATCTTCGTAGGGACTTGTGGTCTAGGAGTAGTTAGTACTATAGAACATGCTCTTTCATAGACCTTGGGATACCTACCAGTAATTTACCCTCATGACTTATTTAAGAAAAAAAGATGTTTCATAAACTTTTAAACTGTTGTGTAGTACCATTTTGTTCTTCAACTTTATATGCTTTCAATCTTTACATTTTCCAGCTATTTCAAAAAGGTTAAACAGTGTACCTTAAATTTATGCAATCATTAATTTAGACTCTACAGATTTGGAATTTTTAGTAAGTTGAATATAACTTTAATAGCAGTTTTCCATTCAAGCAATGCATTAGTTTATTTCAGGGAGTTATTAGAATTCTTAGGTTTTATAGAATAAGTAAATGGATTTATGAGCTCTTTATTTACATGTATATAGTTAAAAATATGTTTATATTCTCTGAATTTAATATGACTTGAAAAAACTAACCTAGTTATACAGATAATTGATTCATTACAATTTAAATTTTATTATAAGAAATAAAATTCTGTTTAGATGAAGAGTTTACTTTGCAAAGGGTGGTCAAACTTAAGAGGCAAACTTTGTTTAATGAATCTTATCTTTTCTCTTAAGTGTCCCAAAATAGCAGTCCCAGGGAAACTGGTTGTTATAGGCAGTCACACATACTAAAAGGAATAAAATACTCATTAACTGGAAAAAGGCTATGAGCATTTTTAAGGTTCTGAAGCATACTGTAGAGCTTAATAATAACAACAGCAAACATTTGCTTAGAGCTTGCTGTTCTGAGCACTTAACTCTTTTAATTTTTTACCCATGAGGATAGATGTTGTACCTTATTCTTGTTTTACATATAAGAAACTGAGGCACAGAGATACTAAGTAACTGAATCCAGCTCCAGAGCTAGTAAGTGGGTTAGTTAGAATTCAGCAATTGGGCTTCAGAGTGATGGTTCTTAACACATCTGCTGGATGCCTCACTTGGTTTATAGGTGAAATACTAATAGTTCATATGCTAAGAAATTATCCCTTGCATTTTCATCCATGAGAATATGGTATTTTGGAGCAGTGCTGCCCAATAGAATTCTGAAATGATGGAACTATGTCTGCATAGTAGGATTACCACTAATCACATTGAGCACTTGAAATAGGCTCACGTGACTGAGGAACAATACTTTAAATTCTATTTAATTTTAATTAATTTAAATTTAAATAGCCACATGTAGCTACAGTGGACCCTGAAATTTAAGAGACCTGGGAGGATTTCTAGTTTGCATTTTCCTGGGGTAATGACAACATCTTGATGTTTTATGACTCTGCTGGTATCTTGACCACTTTAGAGTAGTTAGTGGTCATATGATTAAATAGTAATGATTTTAATGAGTGAAATATTTTTACAAATCAGATAATTGAATGCTTAGAGACCATAATGGCTAACAACAAAATTCCATTTGATGCACCAGCGTAAGAGATTGTCAGCATACCACATCTGGAGGCATCCCCTCGTTAATTCTTCTGTAGCTGAGCAAAAATTTCTATAACAATCTTTTAAGCTCTTCAGTCTTGGAGAAGGGGAGTTCTTGATTGTAGAGTCCAGCTCCTTGGTTAAGCTTAACATCAAGGAGTGATGATAAGATAGTAAAATGGACTTTGTGGGTCAAAAGCTGCCCTTAGCTTTTCATCTTCCTCCTACAGCCTGCCTCAGTAGAATTGTGTTGACAGAGCTCCCATCTATGAAAATACAGCAAGAAAACTCAGTGGTAATGAAGCCAGGTTTCATTTCAAATGAGGCCACATAAACTATGGTATTGATGCCTCCTATAATGTGCTTTCATCTAAGCCTTTATGAGGCACTTCAACCTAATTATTTTAATCTTTTCTTTATGTTGATGAAAAGGACCAAAGTGGTTGTTTCCATGTGCAGCGGTAGGGATCTGAAATGCAGGCAAGCAGAACCTCCAGATGGTGGCGGGTTTTGGACCTTAGCCACTCGGCAGACATAATTAAACATGTCTGCAGTTTCTGCTTTTAGTTGTTCTAAAACAGACATTTTCTTTGTTTATGTGATTGAATTGTTATCAGCATTTAAATGAAGGGCTTGAAATACTATCGACATGTGCTGTAATTCAGTTACCTGTGTTCAGTACTGGGTCTGAAAGTTTTGAATGAAGAAAAGTTTCCTTCAAACACTGAGAATTAGTATTGCTGCGGGGTGTTTTCAACAGGTTGTTTGCTTAGTTCTTACTTGTAATTCTTGAATGTTGTTTAGAATGTAGAGCCAGGACTGGATTTGAAAGTGGATTGAGACTTTAAGGCAAAAAGTATTGAATGGCAGGTGAAACATACCCTGTTCCTGGCTCCTGTTTCAGCTTCTATTTGAAGTCGCAAATCATTTAGTACCTGGATAAAACTTCTCCACTTGGTAAAACTTCTTTTAGGATGGGAAACCACATATCGTTAGAAAGTAACTTGACTTCTTGCAAAGAGAATGGTAGTTTATTTGCAGAGTGAATGGGAGCTGTGATGAGTGAATTCCCATGTTTATTCTGCTTCATTGCCAGTAAACTCTCCATTTACACACTTAATGATGATTTAAGGAGCAGATAACATTATTTAAGGGCATTTGTGATTAATTTTTCTCATGCAGGTCACTATATAGCATGTTTCATAGAACTGAGTTGGCTTTCTGATGGTTCACTGAGTAAGTTTACTAACTGACTTTGCTTTATGTCCTCCTCTTCAGTATGAAACCCTCATGATTTTAGCCCCTCCTCCAAAAAAAAAAAAAAGTAAATTCACCTTTTTTTCGTGCTTTTCTTCCTCCCTGGTCCCTTTCCTTACCACATGGCCCCTTAAGAACCGTTCTCTTTTTGGCATCTTGGCCTTCCATCATGTATTTAGGACGATGTTTTACTGCATCTTTAAAGGATTATATCATAGAATGGTAACTCCACAGGAAAATTTATCGGGTTATGACCTTGCAAAAAATGTATTGAAATACAGTTGCCTACAAGTGAATTGACATCTGTTGGACCCCATTTTTCCAGTCATTTAATGGAAGGTATTTCTCTATTCTGAGAGATGTCTTTATATAGTTGGTATCATTGGTGCTAAACCTATAGCCTGTGACGTGACGGTCACTGAGGTGGCCCTCTTGTTGTACGAGTAGTAGTGCAGTTCCAAAATTCCACTAGGCCAGTATTCAGGTCTAGTTCTCTATTTTAAAATCTTTTGTATTCCATAACTTAGAAATTGTATACATGCTTTGTGCTCATACATGTCAGATCAGCCTGCACGTACACAGAGCAACATGTGCCAAGGACTTGGAGTGACAGTGGAGCCTTGACCTCTTCTTAGAAAAGAAAAATTGGCATGAAGTTAAAACTTTACTAATTTAAGGATGACAGATTAATTCTGTTTAAGAGCAGCCCTTCATGCTTTTGCATGTTAGTAACTTCTTTCAAAGTCAGTGAAGATTTGTCACTTGTGACTATAGATAGAATCTTGCTTTCTGTCTGTAGTGGATGATTTCATGTGAAGGATATCTCAGATATCATAGTTTAATACTTTATAACATGGGTTATGCTTTACGGGCTGGAAAAAATAAGGTAATTTAAGTCTGTTTTAGACACACAGAAAGGAAACTGTTTTGTAACTGTTGGGCATGTGAAACTTGGCAGGACCCATGTCCATTAGTCGCCACAGTCACGTGATTGATTACCAGTTGGAGAGTTAGCTTATTCCAGACCTACATCTGGCATAATTGATGTTGTCATCAGTGTCAAACTACTCACCTTATTCTGTCAGCTTCCAGTAACAAAACTTGCTTGCCTTGAAGTGTGAATGTTTGTGTGACTGTATGTATGTGTATAGAATTAGGGAGTTTTAACCATGATCCAATCACAACTTTTTGAACTTCTTGATTTTAGTGAAACATTAGAAAACTCGAAGATTCCATCACTTCTCTATTCCCTGTATTTGGAAAACCTGTGGGTTTCTTCTTATCACATTAAGAGAAAGAGGAAGATTGCTCCAAACTATGCTGTCTTGTGTGTAGGGCCTAAAAGAAACAGGGATAGACAGGCCTCTGAAACTGGGACAGTGGCTTAAAAACCTAATGAATTAATATAAATTTTAAACGTTCGCTGCTGATTTTCTGTGGAAGTTAGTGGGTTGTTTCTGAGGGGTTTGCTATAAGGAGTCATTTTGTTCTCTTATGAAAGGAGGTGGAGGTGGTGAAAATGTGGGTGTGACTGGATTGGCAGGGAAAGGTGCCAGTAGGTCTTATTAGTGCTTCCTTTCTACTTTGCTTCAGGTACTTAAGATTAGGGTTAACCTCTCTTTATGGCAAGAGGTGGTCCAATTTCAAAGACTTGTTTTCAGTTTGCAAACCAACTTAAGGTGGAATTTTTTGCCTTTTAGTTAAGAGTTATCTAATACTTTTTTTTTCAAAAGGGTATTTTTCCTTATCTTTGTGTCATCTAAAACTTTGTAAGAAGAGGTCTTTAATTTTTTCTTAATGGCTTGCATCATATTTGAAGTTCTGAGCTCTATAAATAATGCCATATATGTAAATGAAGTCCCTGTTATCTTTTTATTCTGAAAATATATAGATCTGATCATCAAAAGATAAGTACAATACTTTATTGTAGTTTTACATCAAAGGATTTTAATCTATAGGCACCAGAGAGGTCCATTCCAACTAGTGCCAAGACCTCCTCTATGACATCTTGACACATGGTCACCAGCCTGTGCTAGAGTCATTGTGATCCACTAATAAGACAATTGGATTAGGAGCCTGGAGACTATCTTCCCGTCCTGGGTCTGTCCCTAACTACCAGTTTGGTTTTACGTATCTTCACCTTTATGATTAATAAAATGAAAGAAGTAGACCAGGTGGTAACTCAGGTTTCTTTCACTTCTTGATCTCTGTGACTATCCACTGACAGAGTTTTCAACTTTAAGAAGTAATATTGCCACATATTTTGACTGGTACACATATTGAGACACATGTTTTATCTTGTATCAGTAAATACATTACACAAAAATATTCATACGTATAACTGGATAAAAAGTTTTATAAATCAATACTTGCCTTTTTCTTTGTGATACAATTCTATATTATTCTGTTTTATTCAAAAGAATGCCAGTCAGTGACCCGCTTAATTGATTATATGACCCAAGAATGAGTCTTTTGACCTGTAGTTCAAAAAACACTACTCCATAGCAACCTAGAATAAGTCTTTTTCTTCTTTCACATGACAAACCCTCAAATTCAACTCATAGCTAGCTTGTTTGCCTTTAGACCTTCTCTTCTACAGGCTTATGGTCCCTAGTTTTTAAAGCTTTTCCTGTATGACTGGATATTTTTTTTGACTCACCATCATCCTGGTCAACAGTTCCTAGATACTTACAGTTTGTGTCCCTCTTAAAGTAATGATGACCAGAAGAAATATAATATTTAAACTAGGCCTTTCTTCCTCCTACTTTTCTACTAATGTCTCCTATGTCTTGCACATTTTTTTCTACAAATATTCCACACACATTTACTGAGCATTACTATGTGTTAAGACTGTTATTGGTGTTTGGGGAATACAGCAGTGAGCAAAACAAAAATCTCTGCTTTCAAAGAGTGTGCATTGTAGAGGATTGTGCTAGCTGCTAGGAGCATGATGATGAATCATATCCAGGCTCTCACCCATAGAGCTGCCCATACAGCTCTTGTTTAGTGCTCAGTTTGCATGTGGTCTTTTATGGCTCTGTGTAGTATGCTTGTTAGGCATTTCCCCCCTGAATTGTGAGCTCTTCCTGTCTTTTCCACTTGAGTGGACATCCCAGCAAAGATGACATGTCAGCTTCTAGGGTGAGAGTATGTGTATGAAGTTTTTTTTAATTCTTAAGAAAGAATTGGAAATTAAGAGTTAAAAAAATTATCAAAGTACAGACATACTCAATTATTTTTCTTGAGTTTGAGTGGTTAAGTAAGAGAAAGTTGAAAGTTTCCATTATATGATGAAAGCTTGTGAATTCTATTCAGATCACAAGGGCATCAAGATGTGTCTTTTTTTTTTGGGACAAAGAAGTATGCTTAAAATAAAATTATGACTATTTCTATAGAGTGGCTTTGGCATGGGAAATTTTGGACCAATGTTAATAGTTTTAGAGGTCGAATTAACTTTTTGAAATGTCTGTTGTATCTAAAGTAATATATTGAGAGGAATGTTTGAGGGGACAGCAAAATAAAGATATGGTTTCTGTCTTCAAAGTTTGCATTTAAGTTAGAAAATAAAATCTGCATATGTGAAATTATATAAGCCAGTGATTAGACCATTTATACAACTTGAATATGGTTATGGTAAGAATTAATCAAGAAAGAATAACTAGAGAGACCTAACATTTCAAAGAGGTGGGAATGGGTTGGTAAAAAAGATCCTTATAGATTGAGTCTATTATAGATTGAGTGTAATTTAAGGAATCTGAAGCATTTAAAAATTTAAGAAGAAAGTTTCTTCTTTCTGTTTGAAAAGTTAACAAATTAGGAATTTTTCATAGAAGATGTAAATATTTCTGACATAAAAAACTAATTTTCAGAATGAAAGCATGGGAAGCAAGTCTTAAATGACATTCAGTCAGAATGGGGTTGTATTGATTCAGGGGTGTGAAAATCTTTAGTAGGTGGCATTTTCACACAGGCCTCTTCCTTTACTTTATTCTGAACTACAGAAACATCAATTAAAGCTTTCTGGTCCAGGTTAACAGATGGCGATTTATGCTGGACATATAAACAAAGCCCTGGAACACTACAACACATAATTGATGAATGCTTTCGTTCTTCACTGAACACAGATTTTTGGCCTCCTGTGTGATTGCCTGAGAGAGAATTAATGAATTATTTTCTGCGATCTCATGTAGAAAAGCTACCATTATAGAAATATTTGAATTTCCCCCTCCCCAAAGAAGAAAACTTGAATACTTTTAAGTTGCCTAGTGATTTTAGTTCACAGAGGTGGACTGGAAAAGTATTTGGGTGCAAATAGTATTAAAGTAACCTTAAAAAAGGTCGCATTTTTGTGTTCATAGTAGAATACCTCAACTAAAAAATAGGAACCAAAATAAAATACACAGATGAGGAGAACATGTCTAGTTTTATGATTTCAGGCATATATCCAAATTAGATCTCATTTTTAAACTTTCAGTGAACTTGATGTTCTTTAAAATGAAGTGACACTTTGTGCTAATTGTTACAATTCATTCTGCTCCATTTAAAATATGTGAAAATAGCTATTTCCTAATATTGTCATGTAAATGGTGGGAGGTTAAGCACAGGTGTTCTTATCCAAAGGAATGCTGGTTTCTTTGCATCAGAAGTCAGAGAGGAGCCATTTGACCTCTATGACAATGTGTGTAGACTGTATTCATTTTCATTCGTTTGGAAATTTCAGATGTAGAAAAGTCAGTGCTGTCTTTTCATTCTAGGTTCTTTGAAAGGAGCAATAGGTTGATTGACATAAATATTTAAATATACTGAAGCATTTAGATTGTGGTAGATGAAAACACTAGCTTCTTTGGTTAAGGGCAGTCTGTACAAAATGCTTTTGACTTTTATAAAAGCTTTCTGCCTGCTATTACCCAGGTGTTTTTCATGGGCTCATTGATTTGAGGAGCATCTCCTAAAATGAAGGAGGCAACTCAGATAAGTTTTGGAGGTTCTTGCCGAAGGCAGCCTTTTAACAGGACATTCTCCTATGGATGAGTGTCACATGATTGCTAGGAGAATGTGTTTACTTGACTATCTATTGACATTTTGATACAGGAGATAACACACTGACCTCTTTTTTTTTTTTTGCTAAGCTTTGACCTGTTTTAGCTAACTTTGAGATCATAATGGAACCTCACTCTATAGAAATTATGTGTTGTAGGGCCTTAGTAGAGATTGACATTTGTATAAATCAGCACCGCAGATTTAGGAAGACATGACATCAAAAATATGAGTTGATGGTTTCTTAAGTACTATGAATGTCATGCCAGTAAGCGACACAGTTAGAGATGAGGCCTCAGTATTCTGTATCCTGTGCTGATTGGGGTAAAAGTAGAAATCTGTATTGAGTTTCAGGAGTCTGAAAGGTCCTCATGCTGTTAAATCCAGAATGGAGTCTCTGCCGTCCTCCAAAGCAGCTGTTTGTAGTTGCTTTGATTTTGTGTTGGGAGCTACAACCCCAAATGCTCCTGCTAGTTTAATAGGAGAAGTGGCCAGGAAAAGCAAACTGGCAAGTGACTGGGGCAGATATTGACACAAAAGGCAATGGAAAGAAATTTTGCAGCCAGGACATTTCTATCACCAAAGCAGAGGTATTTTGATATTAGTCCTTTGTTGCCATTGTTGAGATCTTTAGCACTCAATTCTTCTGTACACACTGAAATTTGTGGAGATGGTTAATAATACCTAAATAGCCATATTCTGGGAAATTGTCAGTATTCCTTTAAGATGATGAAATTCAATTTCTGGTAAGGAAAGATAGGCCCTAAAGTATTGTTTAAAGTGAGGTGTAGGGTGATGGGGAAGGGAGCACGGCTGAGTTCTGATCAGGGCTGCGCCTTGTTTTTTGGGCCTCTGCTTGCCATGAGAGAAGTTTCTGGAAATAAATAGCATGAAAGCCAAACATCTATTTCTTTCAAAAAAGATAGTGGGTGAGTGAGTGCATTTGTGTACTTACTGTTGGACTAGCTGTTGATTTGGCAGCCTTGGTAACTGAAATCCTGTCTACGTGGCTGTCTGTACAAAATCTCAAATGCTTGGTTTCAAATCTGAAATCACAAACAGGGTTTTGAGGCAAAAGAATGACTAAAATAATTGGGGCTGGAGAGAGAAAAAGATTGTTATATAGTCCAGTGGTTATTTTTTAAATGTGAATTAGGAGTTTGTTTAAACTCCTAAATTAAGAAAACAACTTTTATCTTATAAAGAGTTCACTTCACTTTTAGGCCTAGTTGCTAATGATATTCAGTTACCTAAAAGGATTATAAAAAAAGAGGAGGGTATTACCTAGTTTCACAAATTGCCTTGTACCAGGGCTTCGTAAGGATATTGGATGTCTCATGAATTGATTAGTGAAGTTGAGTGTGTGATTCAGCTATTACCTTATCCTGAGAGTTCTCACCCTTGAGGTTGAAGAAAGACATCCTTTCAAATCTTAGAATTTTTGCAGTACTCTTGAAGGGATGGAAACTGCTCATCTGATCTTTCACTTTAACATGAAGCCAGAAGACCCTGCTCTCAATGTGTGATGTAATGGTGGTTGGCTGATGTGCCCATGCCCGTCGCTGGTTCAAAGTTGTTTACTTAGTAAAAAGTTTCCAGGTCCTACACAAGGAGGGGTAGAATATAAATTTCCTGTTGATTGTGTTTATTAAGGACACCCCATGATTACACATAAAATGTATGTGTCTATGAGATTCTCTGAATCTAGCTGTTAGGTTTTTTGAAGTGCTAACTCATTTTCCAAGTTGTAACTTGCTTAGGATTTAGAATCAGCTAAGAACTGTAGCTGCATAAGTTGTTTCCCAGTGTTTGGAAATAGTTGATAAATGCTCTTAAATTCATTAACTGATCATTAGGGTGTCATTTTAGTCTAAGATTTCAGTTTAAAATTTGGTATATAAACATTGAAAGTTGTGACTAACTTTTTCCAAAGATATATCTGTCCAGTCAAATTTTTTATCCCTGTATACTTTTTATTAAGATTGATGCAGATACACTGTTCCTAGTAGTTTTCAGTAGATAGTAGCAAATTTGAAGAGTCCACAGAACTTCGCATCTGTCTTACTTTACCTCTCCAGTCATCACTATTTTCTCTATTAATCGGAAATGTAACCCTGGTTTCTGTCATCCAAGTACTACGCGTTGATTGTGCCTCTGGAGCTCCTAACCTGGTTTCTGTGGCGGTTCTTTTGTCTCAGTGGCCCTCTATCTTTGTTCTCTTTGTTTTTTCTTTATGGGGTACACAAATTATTGACTTCAATCTGGGATTTTGAAGTAAGAATAATTATGCTAATATGTGTTGCGATTTTTCATATTTGTACTTTATATGTAAAGTGACTATTTAAGTATTACATTTTATAAGTTAAAATCTTAGGATCTTATTCCATACATACATTTCATGTTGGGCATTGACTTGATATAAAAAATGTTTTCTTTGGGGACGGGAATTGGAGGCTGGATGAAAAAGATGAGTACAAATTAGTAGTTATAAAATAGTTTCGAGGTGTAGAGTACAGCATAGGGAATGTAGTTAATAGTATTGTGATAGCTGTGAGTAGAGCCAGATGGGTGCTAGAGTAATTGGGATCACTTTGTAAACTATATAAATGTCTAACCAATGTACCATATACCTGAAACTAATATAAAATTTAAAAAATGATTTTCTCCTTGAATTTATAATATGCTGAATACATTTTTTTTAAGACTGTAATTTTATTAGAGCAGTTTTACATTCACAGCAAAATTGAGAGGAAGGTATAGAGATTTCTCCTATATCCATGTGCCCCCATAACCTGAACAGCCTCTCATCATCGTCAACACCCCCACTAGAGTCATACATTTATTTATAATTGGTGAACCTACATTGATGCTTCATTATCACTTAAAATCTGAATACATTTTTGGATGTGGAAAATAAAATTGTGAACAGTATTGTAAATTAGAAGATCGAGTGGCCTGTTGGTAAGGTTAGTAATATGTGACAGATTTTTAAATTCATACCTATTTGCCATTAGTCATGCCTTTTGTCAGTTATTCCTCAGAGAAATTAGATTAATACATTAAGGTTTTGGGTTTAAGAAATGTGTTTCAAAGTGTAAGGTAGTTAATGTTTACCTAATTGGCTAGGAAGAGCTTTTATTTCTTTTTAGGGAAATAATTTCCTCTTGTTTCATATTATCCAGCACTGGTTGAGTGAAATTAATTGTTAACTTGAAACACATTTCCTATGGATGTGAATATTTCCAGAGTACATTTTACACTTTAATACTTAATTGTGGATTAGGTTCACGGTTCCATGTGACATGTTGACATGCAAGTCAGAGGAGCTATTACATTTACAAATGTTCAACAAGAAACTCATTATTAACGAGGATTACAGGAAATAAGGAAATACTATTTTGGTATTTGAGGTGTCTTTTTTTTTTAAACGCATGGAAATCTTTTTCTCTACCAGTCTTCTAAATTAACATGGAAGTCTAACCAGTATGTTTTTTCCTTTCATAAACATTTCTCCCAGCGCAAAATAATTTGAATAAAGTCAGCTTTATTTCTGTCTGCCATAGTCATTTACTCTCTATGGATAAATAGTATTCCTTGTTATTTGCAAGGCTGATGTAACAACACAGCTGTTATATGCTTGGCATTTCTGCTTCTGGTGAAATGCTATTTGTACAGATTTATCTGATCCAGATGTGTGACCAGCAAGCTACATTTCTAATTATAAGGATAGCCAAATTCCATTATAAGCACATCATGGGATTATAGGGCCAGGAGGCATCTTGAGAGGACATCTAGTCCATTCTCCAGCCTTTCAGCAGGACTACACTTCATAAACCACTCCAGCACTGAACAAAGCAGCAAAGAATGTTCCACCCATGTATAGGCTGAATGTAGAATCATCAGAATTATAACTGGAAAAAGAGATGAGTCCCTCTGGTCCAGTGCTCTTGCTTTATGGGTAAACAGATTCAGGCCCAGAGAAGTTTGACCTAATCTAGACTTTCAGGTCTGCCTAGAATTCACTTTGCTTTCTTCTTAAGTGACCTGTACTAAGGAAGAGAACATGAAAGATTTGATTGGAAATGCTAGGTTCAGATCTAGAAGTAGCACTCTAGTTACTTCATTTAGAAGTAAGAGGTAATGAATTAGTGACAGCTGGATTCCATTGAACTATTCCTGAAACTTGTACAGTGAGATATTTCATTCTAGTATATGTATATGTTTGCGGATGTTAGTGATAAAGCACAAAAGAAATGAAGTATGCATTTTGGGTGAGAGGGTTTGTAAGCTTACTGAGAATGACATCTTTGACTAAATATATGATTCTTTAACTTGATTTGACATTGTTCAATCTGGGATTTGATTTTGCTTGAAGCTAATAGTTACTTTTATAGCTTCCTTGTTGCTGGCAGAAGACAATGGGGAACTTCTGCACCACAAATAGGGTCATACCAAATAGCATGAACATTAGGATGTTTGTGTTGGTTCCTCCTTGCCCCTAAATCCCAGAACGGTGTCATGGATTTTCCAGATGGAGCTGCATACACAGTGTGATTGTGTTTTTGTTGAGGAAAACTAAATTTGGGGAATCTGCTGCGTTTGTAGCACGCAGTAAAGAGCTTGCTCTTAGTCCAGAGACAATCCTATATTTGTCAGAATTGTGGACTGCAAACAGGACTCTGAGAAATAGTCTGGATACAGAACAGTCAGGGCCTTGCATTTTTAGCATACCTGACAGGACAAGAGACCAATGGAAGGTAATCTCATAATGATAACGTCCTGTAATACTATATATCCATTTATGTACTGTAAGAAAGAGATGATCAAATAAAACCCAATGCTAGCAACTTCACAGGGTAAAATACATTATGTAGCTATTGGGAAGCGAATTCATTATAAGAGAAAATGGTAGGTGCTGGATAATCAGGGGAATGAAAACCAGAGGTGAATATGAAGAACTTAGTTTTATTTCTTCTGTGAATCGACATCTTATTATGATACTTCAGGGATGTGGTGAGATCATATTACAAATGATCACAACCAGAATATCAGGGATTATGAATTTTGTTTCTACACTGTTAAATCCATATATATTTTGTGAAATGAAGGTGGTGGCCATGTAGACTTAGGCGTAGGTTTAGCTTTGTTTCTTCACTGCGTTGTGGCCTTAGGTTTTTTGATTTGTTTGTTTTTGATTTGTTACAGTAGTTATTTGTGTGCTTAAGAAAAGAATAACAATAGGGAGGTACAAAAAAGGAAAAGGCTTCTCTTACCCCAAAGTTCATAGAGGTTGCCACAGTTCTGTGGTCTTTGGGTCAGTCAGCATTAGAAAGGAGAGGAAGTGTTAATGTTAGCCGCTAGTGGTTGCTTCTGAAGGGTCAGAATCTAATAAGTGCTTGAGACATTTAAGAAGTGTTCTGAATGTCTAGAAAAGTATATGAGGCAATATTAAGGTTCTCTCACTAAAATATTATGTTCACTTTTCTCAAAGAGTAGCTAAAAATTGTCTTACAATAGTAGGAGTTAAGTAGGTCAGGTAACATTTGCTTAGTTATATGTTAGCCATGTTAGGTTTCTTAACTTCTTAGGAAAGATTTTGGCCCTGAGCAAAACCTTCCTAAGACAAGACTAACTATGTAGTAGTACTCTCAATTACACTTACCTTGCCTTTTTTATTTTTTTTAACATTAAGTATCACTTTCTTACACACTACATAACTTACTATGTTCATTGTTTGGCTCCCCTTACTAGAATGTAAACTCTAGAACAAAGTTTTTTACTCCCCCCCCCATGTATATTTGTCAGATTTCAATGTCTGTAGCAGCATCTAACCCATAGTAGGTGATCAGTAAATTTGATGATTAAATGAATCAACATGTGGTATATAGATGGTGCTATAAATTACTGAGACTCAGTTCTTGGTCAAGTGATCAGACATCTCAGTGCCATTGATTGCCTCATCTGATTTGGTGAGATTGAATTTGTAAACTGGGCAAGGGGTGTGGCCTGCAGATTTTGTTTTTGGCTTTGCACATTGATTTTTAAAAAATTGGAAGCAACATTTAAAAATCAAGTGATTTCTCACATAAAAGGGATTTCTGGTTTTTCTTGAAGCCTGGCAGCACGAACCTACATTCTTGCACAGGGTAGCAAGGATCTTGTCAGCTCACTGGGTTTAGAAGGGGCTCTCCAGTTAGCATAGTCCCCCACTGCTCTTTGTTGACTCCTGTATGCTGAAGCTGACTGTTGTTTTTGCCATCTTGTATATACTTAAAATTTTAAATGTGAGGAAATATTTCTCTGTATCCATATTTTCCAAAAGAGGGAAAAAGGCACATCACTTCACTCGTTCACATTATAGCACATCCTTGGCTCTTGTAGGCATTTGAACATGATATGATGATTATCTAAAACTTCCTTTCTTTTATGTCTAGACTTCTTTTTATGATTGTAGTTACGATTGCTGATGGTATGCAAAAGGGAAGAGATAGAGGCTCAGAATTATAGGAATGAACTTGAGTTATTTGACTGAAAGTAGTATCTTGGAATGTGAGTCTGGGAAAAAAATGCTTCCTATGTTGAACTATGAATTCCTAATTGGTTTAGGTGTTGAAAGTTCATGGCCATATTGCTTAATTGCTCAGGTACAACATTAGAAGGGACCTTAAAGTGTGTATTTTATATTTGTATTATTTCCTGTTTACAAGAGATTTATTTTTTTTCCTCTGTAATAGTGGCAGGAAATGCAAAAGATTTAGAAAACATTTTTTTTGTTTGTTTGGAAAAAGTGATACTTTGTCCAGGAAAAGTGAATGTTTTAGATTTGTTGTTGTCTTAAAGGCTTGACACATTAAGCTTTGGGTTCCTTTCAATGGAACAAATGGCATACAATTCCAAGGGGAAATTTGCTTAACTAGACACTTTCAAACCACATTTAATGTGGAAATCTGTCTTATGTTTTGATATTATATAGGTAAACAAGATTGTGCTGCAGTCAGTCCTTTAGAATCATGACTTGCTTATTTGATTATGGAATTAAATTGACTTTGGCTTTACATAAAAATCGGGCTAAGTTCTTATGCGAATAAACTGTAAGTGAAGTGTTAATAACATTTTATATCTTTAGATAACCACTATAAAATAGAGATTTCACATAATTTCTTTAGGATAGGTGAAGATAAGTAGCTAAGGAGTATGACGTAAAGAGCATTATTTGGTAAACACTAGCTCTTGAGAAGTTTGTGTGTTCAAAAATGTTTGACCTTGGAGAGATTATCAGTGCATATTATTAGTTCTTTGAAGTCCAGCATTAAAGAACCTCTAGCTGTTTAACCCAGAGTTTTCAAGCTTATTTGATAGAATTCCTTTTTCAAATAAGATGTATTAACACACAGCAGAATTTTTCTTCCGTGTTAATATACTTTGGAAATTCCCACCTGGATGGATTTAGAAAAAAACAAGGGCACCACAATAGTTGTTTCCTCTTTCGTATGGGTTTATTTGTTTTCTTCAACTTTACCTGGGTATGTAGTTACATTTCTTCAGGTGGCTCCCAGGGATGTTAGGCAGTGACATGATTAAAATTTAGTGTAGAATCCAGGTGGAATGTGGAAGACAATTTTGAGTCATCTTTCTTTTGTTTAAAAAACAAATATGTCGATATTTGGCTTCTAGTTAAGCCACATGACTTACCATACGTCTCTTGTAAAGTCTCATCTTAGATGTGGTCATCTTTTCCTGGTACTGTTGCTCTTTTGGAGACTTACTATTATATTATTAGCATAGATAATATTGTTTTCTCTTAGAGGCTCAGTAGTTCCCAAGTTTCGGACTTTGCAGATAGAAGCTGATGGACTGGGGGAAAGGCAGTGGGATAATTAACATTTTGGAAATTGGTTAGAGTGGGTTTATGTGTGTGAGTGTCGTGAAGAGCTTATGACTTGATTAGGTTTCCTTTATAAAGTTAGGTAGAAAATATGTTCAGAAATCTGAAGTAACTTGAAAGGCAAGAGATTTTACCTTTTCATAATTAGTTGTGTGGCCTCAAAAATAAGGGGTGGATTAGATAATCTTGAGGTGCTGTTATAAAAAAAAAACTTTAAACAAAATTTATTCTAAATTTAAATGCTGAGGTTGTATCTTTTGAAATTAATATATCTTGTAACACACTGGAAGAGAACTCAAACCCTTATGGTGGAAAAGTAATGCTGATGTAAAAATATGATTTGGAATCTTTGGTATTTGCTAGAGGCTACAAAAATTCAGTGGCTTTTCATTTGTGATCTTTTACTACACGAAGGCTTGTAGGAGAATTTGAGAGCTTTAGGCTTGCCTTATTCAGAAATCTGTAGGACACAGTCCATGTTAACAAGAAATGATACTGCAGTATATATACTACTGTCTTTGGATCTTGAAGTTTTTACTGTTCATCCCCTCAGCCATTCATATTTTCAGAATAAGTAATGCGAAGCTTAGAACCAGACAAGTGCTTGCTACATTTTGTTCCTGGAAAAGCTGGTAGCCTAAAAATGCTTTTCATTCAAGGTGTGACCTGAATGAGTGTTGTATAGCTATTGTAATTTTTCTTTAATAATATGTGGCTAAACAAGATACTTTCTAGGGAAAACTTCTTATAACCTGACCTTTAATTATGATTCTGATCCCAAATTAGTGAAATTGCTGTATTAGGATCACAGAATTTAGAACTGGCAGGGAATTTACAGGTAATCTAGTCCAGTCACATCATGTTGCAGATGAATGTAGGCTGAGAAACCTGCCACACAGCTGGCATGTATATTGGAACTTAAACCCAAATCTCTGGATTGCCACTGAGATCCTCTTACCTCATATCATATAGATTTCTGGCCATGTGTCCAGTGCTAGAATTCCTTGTGAAGTAGTTTTTAAATTGAAATATAATTTATATCCAGCAAGGTACACATTTCTGCATCATCACAAGTATATTTTAAAATTTGATCATTTAAAAACCATTTTCAAAATAAATTCTACAAAAGAAGCTCTTAAGAGATTGACCTCATTATTTGTGATGACAGCATTCTAGAAATGCTTAAAACCATTAGCATCTATAGAAGGCATAAAATATTTTTACTCATCTAGCAGCAAGACTTTTAAGATGTATAGACAGTGGTCAAATTAAATTCAGGGGTCTGGTTTAAGTGATAGGGAAATGAGCATTTCTATGGACAGAAAAGGCACTGAGAACTGACTTGTCATGGTGTTAAATTTCACAGAATTAGCTTGAATAAGCAGAATTTTTAATGTGCTGTGAGCTTTTAAACTCAGCGAGTAACTAATACCTGTAGGACTTTGCAAAGTAAAAAATTAGTTCAGAACAAATTATTTCTTTTACTAATTCTTGTTTCTGAATTAAATATATTTATCAAGAATGTATGGAAACATCTTTTAGAATGTATATGATAGTACAATATAAGACTGGGGCAAGATATTTTACCACAGGATTTTCTTAAAATCTGAAAAAATAACTCAGTAAGAATTCATTAGAGGTAAGAACATTTTCTTAGTTGATGTTGGAAACAGGATGCGATGTGGCACAGCTGTCTGCAGAGGTTTGGAGAATTTCCTCAGGACAATCAGTATTGAGTTATTAGTTGATTAAAGGTGGGGATAGGTGGCCACACACAAGTTAAATGTCAAATTTATTAAACAGTCAGCAGTATGGTGATTTCAGATCATAATTTCAATTGTAAGACTATCTTAGTACCTTTAACAGAAGGATCTTGGAACATAATAATAATAAAGATTCCAATAAGGCTGTCTTGTGAAGATCAAGGACATGGAAGTTTGAAAACTTCACTATTCATTCATTATATAAAGGTCTCTTGAACTCTCAGCTCAATTATGAAGTTAACCAGATGTGCAAAACTGGATTTCCAGTGTCTGCACAGTGCCAGGCACATAAGATACCCAATAAATGATTGAACAATTGAAGGGTTGAATTTCCAGATCTGTCAACTTTTCACGACTTAATCACACTTGATTTCAAAATGTAATATTTATTTGTAGTAGTAGTTTGGTTATGATGTCTGTCAGGTGTGATGTCTATTAATGAGTTGGGTAGGCATGCTTAATCCTAATATCTTTATTAGATATTGATTAAATATTTTTAGTCAATTTTGAATTCTCAGGCGTTAATATTGTCTCTGAAATGTTGAATAAATTAGAGGTGCAGATCAGAGCCTTTGTCTTTACGACTTGCCCAGCATCAAACATACTTCTTTTCTGCCACTTGCAGTTCTTGATTGACTGAGAAAGTGCGGATGGTGCTACTTCTAACTAATGGATGGCAAATATGTGGCATAGATCTCACACTTTAATCTCACGACCTTGGTGGCCATCTCTATCACTGGACTGGGGCAGTGCATCTTTCTCAGTAAGGCACTCAGGCAGGTACTGAATTGATTGGCGTAGGCATGTGAGTAAAAACCTAGGACCCTCATCAGACAGGCCATTTTAGGGAGCTGGAGACGGATTTGAGCTTTAGGAGCACAAATAGTTCTTGGTGGGATCAGAATAACCCAGGTTTCTTGATTCTCCACTGTAGTATCCAATATCATTTTGCTTTCTCATGTAGCAGGGTAGGTTTGTGAAAATAAATTGAAATTATATCCTTGCTTAGGGTCCACCTCACAAAACTAAAACTAAATCTTCACTTGTCTTGATCTGGGCACTGAAGGTAATATAACTAATTAAATTTTTTATTCCACTAATCTATCAGCTGTGAAGAGTTTGGAAAGTAAGTTAGCAAAATAAAGTTGGGATTGAGAATTGGGGAGAGAGAGAAGAATATGATAAAACTCTTTAGGAAGTACTTGGGAAAATTTTTTTAAGGTAGCAATTGTTGGAGGTCTAAGTATGTCTTACCTGTAAAGTAGAACTGTTAGGAGTTCCACTTACCAGTACTTTTGAAAGTTTTAGCCATAATTAAATTTGTTGTGGCAGATGCTTTTCATATATTTACAAGTGCCTTTTCTCAATTTGAATTACGAAGGTTTGACTCTAATCTATGCAGTATTAAACTGTGAAAAATGAGACAGTACAATCTAAAGAAGAGGTTGATATTTCTCTTTAATTTGCAAACATTTGAAAAATATTAGAAATTACAGAAGTCAGATATTTTATAGATTTAGAAATGGGCAGTATAGTATGAAGCACTCTGTAATTTCCTAGTATTCCAAAGAGTATATATGTATGCATGTGTATTTATTTGTTTTGGAGCATCTTAATTTCAGCTTTATGAAGTTAACATTGTCACTAGAGTTGCTGGAAATATAAGTATGTATTTGTACCTATAAAATGTGACATGAAAGTTATTACCTTCTTCCAAAAGAAGGCTTTGATTAGTAGGTAATACTTTTTAACACATTTTTTTTTTGGTGGAATTTGTATTCATCTTGTTAAGTGTAGTCACTGAAGAGCAATTCTCAAGATTGTATTGCTTTCCGTAATATTACCTGGAGTACTTTGGCATTTTACTGACATTGGACTTTGTGTGTGTGTGGTGGTGGTGGTGGTGTGTGTCATTGAATGTCTTTAGACTGCCTCAATAAAATTGCAGATTGGTCACTAGTTGGTCCAGTTTACCTTTGTTCATTTCATGACCATGGAACACACCTCTAATCTGAACGACTGTTCTCTCAAATGCTGTCATAAAGCCATCAGTGCTGGCAGAAGAATCAACACATAGTGTGTATCTTTTTTAGTAGGGACTGATAGTGTGTTGTCTAGTAAAGCAGCAGCAGTACAGACATGACAGATCTCCCCACACAAAAGATCAGTAAAGGCACCTTGACAAACCTAGAAGTCTGTGTATAGACTGAAGCTAAGGCAGTGGCCTTTTAAGTATCCAGGATTTGTCACATACCTGAGCCCCCACCATATGCCAAACCGTACACCAGTATCCTGAGGACTTTTTAACAGGTTCATTTTCTCTAGCTTTTAAATTGTTCTCAAAGTTATTTAACTTCCCCATACATTGAATAGGAAGAAGATTGCACAAGACACATTATTTGGATGTAATAAGTGAATTGAATAGAGGAAAGATTGCTTACCTAGAGTTTCTTTTGAGTCTCTCTTTGGAGAGGCTCAAACTATCAAATATGGAATAAGTCTAGCAGTTCATCACCCTTGTTTCACACTTGAGGATAGGCAGGAAAGCCCAAAGCGTTCGTAGTAGAGGTTGTTGTGAACTGAATAGTGTGGAAGCAGCTTTAAGCAGCAGAGAAGGCCTGGACAGACGGGTGGATGTTCTAGGAAAGAATAGGAAAGAGTACTAAGCTTCAAAAGGGCTGGCATTTCTGTGCTCCCTGGAGAGTCTGACACTGGTTAAGGCAGAGTTGTGTGGGCAGAGTAGGGAATATGTATGGCTTGAGATATGGACTATAATATATGGTTGATCCTTGAACAAGGCGGGATTAGAGACACCAACCCCTGCACAGACAAAAGTCCATGAATAACTTTTAACTCTCCCAAACCTTTAGTTGTCTCTTAATATCTTTGGGGGGTTGGTTCCATGACCTCCACGAATACCAATTCTGTGGATGCTCAAGTCCATTATTTAAAATAGCATGGAACAGTGCATATAGTCAGCCCTTTGCATCTGTTTGTTTTCCAATTGCAGATGGAAAATACTATTTTCAGTCTCCAGTTGGTTGAATCCACGAATGTGAAACCGGGGATATGGAGGGCCCATTGTATATTTATTGAAAAAATTTTTTATGTATATGTGGACACATGCAGCTCAAAACTGTTGTTCAGTGGTCATCTGTATATAGCCTGTATATAATTTTGGGAAAAATCTAAGACAGTGTTAACTTTAGTGTATTTATAACTTTTCTGGGTTACTTAGTGAAAATGCTTATCACCTGCCCTTGTTCAGAGGGAAGATTTTTCAGACCTCCCCTCTAGAGATTCTGATTTAGTAGCTTTGAGTCGGAATTGAGGGATCTGTTTTTTAAACAGCTTTTTTGAAACATGATTCACATAATATACAGTTTGCTAATTTAAGATGTAAAATGCAGTATATTTTTAAACAAATTCAGAGTTGTACAACCATTTCCACTTTCAAATTCTAGAACATTTTCTGTACCTTTTATAAGAAATCCTGTACTACCTATTAGCTGTCACTTCCCACACCACCCCACACCCATCCAGCCCCAGGCAACTACCAGTCTACCTTCTGTTCCTAAAAATTCACCTATTTTGAACATTTCAAACACAGGAAGTCATGCAATATATGGCATTTTGTTACTACTGGCTTTTCTCATTTAGCATCATATTTTCAAGGTTTTTTCATGCTGTAGCATGTATCATCAGTACCTCATTCCTTTTTATTGCCAAATAATATTCCATCATGTGGATATATTGCATTTTCTTAAAGTTGAGTTATTTGGATTTTGTCCACTTTTTTTGGCATTTGTGAATGCTGCTGTGAACATTTTTGGGGAATCTCCATTTCTAGACAAGCTCCCCACGTGATTCTGTTGCAGTACTTCCTGTACCATAGGTGGAGAAACACTAACATGAGTGGTTAGCGTTACAGAGGTACTTCTCCTGCAGTGGGAAGTCCCTCCTTCCACATCTGTTATGAATGCTTCTCTAGCCTCTACTTTAAGAATCACTGGTTTGTGAGCAAGTGAGTAGCGGCGTAGTGGAAGTGATATTCCAGAAATGGTCTGCATGTGCAGGGTAGAGTGGATGGAAGTTCGATGATAGACAGTAGGTGGGATAAGATAGTTCCAGGCATTTTCAGAATCAGGAAAGGATTTAATTCTTGAACTAAGGTGCTGCTGCTAAGGTGATGATAGAAAGAAAGGGTCACGCGTAACAGACTTTATCCAGGGAAGAACCCTTTCAATGGTGGTGATTTAAAAATATTCAACAATTTATATTTTTCACTGACTCAGACACAGTTTTGTCTAATTCTGACCATATCTATTCATATCATCCTGTTATTCCAAATAAATGTATTTTTACGACTAAGAGGAAATCCTGGGATAACTAACTGAAGGATATAGTATAATAAAAAAAATGCTGGATTATGATATTTTGAAGCCTCTGATCTATTAGGGATGTTTAGATATTGTACAATTCTGAGTCATAACTGAACTTTTCAAGGTTCCTTTTTAGACTTAGGATCCTATGATACTATCTTGAAACTGAAAATAGCTTCCAGGAGGTGGAGGTTCACAGTCCTCACCATCACTGCTGGTAAGCCCAGCTGTGCCCAGAGTGAAGGGGAAACCACACCTGTGAGCTGCTGCACAGTTTTAGGAGGTGGGGCTGTCACAATCAGTGAGCCATTTCAGGAAGTTGTAGAGAGGGGTGTGTTTTGCATAATCGGATTGTCATTGACCAGATATTCATTATTTGTTTCTCATTTTTTCCATTAGATTATTTGACAGATATGGTGAGATTGCTTTTAAGATGCTCTGTGTTCTAATTACTTTTTTCCCCAACAAAAACGTCATAAAATTGAAATGTGCCGATAAAAAAAATTCTCCATTCTGCCTACCTCACCATAATCACTGTGAACACTTTGGTGTATATTCAATTTTTTTTCTTATGTGAAAATTAAACATAACTTTAGTTTTACCACAAATAAGACCACAGTGTAAACCTGTTTGTTAACCTCTTATTCTCCTCTGTTGTTATTTCCCTATAAACAGTGTGTGAACTTCTTCCTTTGTTAGCTGATTGATTTATATAACATTTCTAATTGGCTGCATAGTCTTTCATTGTATGGATGAGACAGCTTCCAACTTTTTACTATTTTATGCTGTGATGTATGTTTTCATACTTTATACTAAAATATTTTAAGTCACGTCATACACTTTGCCAATCTGGTTCTCTGTTGATGATTTTACTGACGACAAAATACCTAGATGCTTAGAGTTAAGTATTTTTTGGCAAAGTATCATGATTTTGGTATGTACATTCTGCTGAGAGGGTAGGGTAAGTTTATAGTTGTGAAGGCAGTGTTATGAACAGTTAACATAAGACCAATCTGCAGCTCTTACATAAAAAATAAAACTTCACTTTTTAGAAATATATATATAAACATAGAAACAAAGAATTGAATTTACAGTAATTTATAGGGACCATTCATTCCATTGAAATACTTGTACACAATCCAAGAGTATTATATCATTATAAAATGATATCATATAGATATGCTTCTGGGTATACATTGGGCTTGTTGGTTGAACAGCATGTTTTTCCTGGAACCCTATCTTCTAAAGTCAAGGGTCCTGGAAGTGGATTTTTCCACCTTCTCTGAAGATGTGACTTAGGATCCAGTTTTTGTTTCTTAAAGTTCTCAGTGTTATTGTTATAATCATGAAATATCAAAAATAAGAAACAGGTAGATTGTACTGTATAATCTATAGCCTTCTAACTTTATAGATTTCATATGGATAGAAAAAAATGAAATGAAACAGAAACACATCATCTTAACTGTGGATGTTTCTGTTTGATGTGATTATGAATAATTGGATCTTCCTGTTTTTATTTCCAGACCTAGAGTGAACATGATATATGTTATAATATATGGGGATGTGGGAATAAAAATATGGGACAAATATTTTCAGAAGGTTTTGGTTGAGGGAGGGTAGGGTGGAGAGAACCCACAAAGATAAGAGTAGTTAGTTACTTTTTCTGCAGAGAATGATGCCTGCCAACCCTGAGGGAACTTGCTGACCCCACCCTGTACTTTTCATAGCCAGTGTTTTTTGAAGGCCTTTGTGCTAGTTAGGGACTAGCATAGCTAGCACAGAGAAGTAAGTTTGTAACAGATTTCTATTATTAGTTTCTTTGCTGAGTCTTATTTGATTGACAAGGAGTTCTCCACCCAGAAATTCTGATTTATTTTGGCAATTGGAAGAGGATTTTTTGGAGTGCTTGTTATCTAAAAAAAGTAAGGCTGGGTAACCTACCTTTCCCCTCCTTCCTTTAAAAACAAAACAAAACAAAACAAAACAAAACTGTTTGGGTCTGTCCTAGTGAGCAAGCCTAAACTAGGGATTACTCAGCAAGCATGACCAGAGGGCTAGTTTTTTAATGTTACCAAGTCTATTACTTAACCACAGATGTTCTTCCATTGTCAGAGTTGAATGGTGGAAACTAGTGCTGAGACTTGAATAAACATATATTCTTTAGATCTTTATGTTGTGTACTCGTTTGAAATTATTTCATCACAAAAAATTTAAACAGTTTCATAGTGCAACTTAAATTATGAGTTTTTATTTAAATGATTGGGATGACACTGATTAATAAAATCAAATATGTTTCAAGTATACAATTCAACAGTGTGTGGTATATATATTGCAGTATTTGACCCCCTTCCCTGTCTACCATCCCTGTCCCCCGCTTCCTCTGGTAAACACTAATCCACAGTCTGTGTCCATCAGTCTTTATTTGTTTTTTTGTCATGTTATATAGGTTTTTAAAAGTTAACTTTTTTTTTTTAACGCCTACAGCATTTGGTATTTCTAGGTGGTCTCCCATTCAAGTACTAACCAGGCCCGACGCTGCTTAGCTTCCAAGATCAGATGAGATCCAATATGTTCAGGGTGGCATGGCTGTAGACAAAAGTTAACTTTTATCATTATAATAATTATAGATGCTTATTATAAGATACTTTAAAAACATAAGTACAAAGGAAAAAATATAACTCATCATTTTATTATCCATAGGTTAACCATGGTTAACATTTTGGTTCTATTTCATTTTAATCTTTTAAACAATTATATATACATAGATAGACTGTGTATATTTCTCTAAACATTATGTTCTGGCCTTTCCTTGTGGTAGTTCTGATTGACTTTTTCTGTATTTCAGAAGTAACTTTCTGAAGCTAGTGAGTAGTAGTATTTATGGTTGGCAAGGGTGCAAAAACCTTTTTTATTTTATGGTGGCTGCCTTAAGTATTAGATGTTGTATAAATCCTTGAGATAAATGTCTTAATTGTGATATTCTTTGCTGCTATCCTCAAATTGATAGATTATTAGAGCTGGCAGGAACTTAGATCATGGAGTCTAGTCTTTTAATTAGAGAAAAGAGAAAAAATAAGCCAGAGGAGTTACCCTTAATGTCATTAAATTATTCAGTGGTCTAAAAATATTATCGTAGGAAACAGCTGTTACCTCTCTTTTTGCAGGTTGAGAATTTAATCAATTTTTGAAAGAACCAGGTTGTGTTCTTTTACATGCTCAGTAGGGAGGAAAAAGTCCAACTGGTGGTTTTAGTATGGAATTGACAAAACCAGTTTATTAATTGCATTTTTTAAACACCAGTTGATTGATTTGATGGCATGTATGAGTGGTCATCATTATCTTTATTTCCTCACATATTTGCGCATGTTATTATTGATATGTTGCTGACAATGCCTGCTTATTTATTTGACGAGTCAAAGTAATTTTTTTTGCTTTGCAGTTAAAATGGTCAATATTAAAGGACCATAGTTTTCAGTGGAGATAGTAAATTGGTCTTTGAAGTTTTGATTTTTAAAAAATTTTACATGCAATACTAACCTTTCGTTTGGTTTTGAGAAGCAATAGCTTGTTCAGAGTATTTTTAGTTTATTTGAGAAAAAAAAGTCATGACTGTGATTTTTTTTTTTTTTTAAACAAAGTGATGCCCTGAGAGATTAGCTAGAAAAATGAAATGGGATTGTTGACAGTTTCCCTTTCACCTTGAGAAGAAGTTGGGGGGTTGTTTGTGAACAACACTAGCTTTGTTGACCCTGAAGTGTGGGCAGCTAGAGCCTGTGAATGTGGCATTTACAGTAAGTAGTTCACCATCCCGCTGCTGCCGTGGAAAGTTCTGTCTGAAACAGCCAGAGGTGCTCTTAGCAGGGCCTGCTTCCTGTGTGAGTACCTATTGTGGAGCCCTCCACTGAATGGGAGGTTTGTGAGAAGTGGTTTCCCACCAGCACACAATGCCGCCTCTCGGCAATGTAAATACACATTCCTCTCGGGGTCAGGCTAACTGTGACTGGCCAGAACGCCCTTGCAAAGAAAGAGATTTGGGAGTTCCATTTATTTATAGTGGCCAGTGGAAAACTAATATGCCTGTTAAATCTATTTTTAAAAATAAAGGGAGTCTCTTAACATTTCCTTAATGCAAATCAATTAGCTGTGGCATATTCTGACTTTGCTAATTTCTTGCTCTAGGAAATGAATTTCACTGTCATACTGATTGTTATATCTGTATTTGACACTTGAGATTCTTGTTTTAAGAGCTCTCCTTTATGCCTCAACACTCTTTTTGGGTTCTTTGATGAAAGATGTAATAGGCTGTGGCAAAAGAAAATAAATTAGTGACCTTAGAAAATACTAGATTCAAGTCATCTTCAGATTTAGAATGGACTCATTGAGCAGTAACGAAGGTCTGGAGATCAGATCAGATCAGATTCTTACTGAGGAATGGCAAACCAAAATTATTTGTTTTTATTTCCTTGGTGTTGATCATTTGCTTTGAATCCAGGGCAGGAATCTGATTATAAGAGAGGTCCTCATCTAATGGGCCTGGATTTACTGGAGTGAGGTTATATCCTGTCCCTAAAAGGGTGTTTGAAGTCCCACCAGGGCAGTACCTGGCCCTCATCCCCTCAGCACTCATATTCTTATCCCTCCAGCTTGCTGCTCTTACCTCCCTCATATTTTGCAAATGAATTTGTTTCACCAAGGTGCTTTATAGAGTGTAACATAAAATCCTGGATAGAGAAATCCATGCTAGAACTTGGCTACTTTTTTCTATTTGGATCGATCTGTTCTTTTTTCAGATTCTGTCAGGTGAATTGTGGATGTACAGATTTTAAAGTAGGGACAGCAGTCTTTACTAGAGAGTGAATTTAAACTTTTCTTAAACTTTTACATCCAAGCTGCTTGGTTTGTGATGCAGTGATTCTCAAAGTGTGGTGTCGGGGGCGGTGAGGGGGATTGATTCTTGGGTATTCCTGAGACCCTTTTGTGGGGCTCATGAGTTCATAACTATTAATAATCCTAAAATATTATTTGTGTTTTTCATTCTTATGCTTCAGAGTTCTTCAGTAAGAATATCCGAAGAGTATTTTTTGTCTTTTGTGCTTTCCCATAGGAGAAATAAGAAAATCAATTGAAGAACATGCCTTTTGTAGCAGTTGAAATTTAAATTTAGTTTCCTGGAAAGATTTTAAAGCTTGGTAATGGACTCCTTAAATTTAGAATTTGTATGATTTCAGTATCGAAGAGTGTCTTGCACAGATCAGAACCTAAAAAAGTATTAATTAAGTAAATATACCAATCCTCTTACATTTTCTTAATAAATTATATTAGTGTAGTTATGATGTCGTCAATATTCACAGGGAGTGTTTAGAATATAGGCAAGTACATGTTTTTAAACATTTAAATTTATCCATTTGCACAAAAACCATGTATGCATCAATTATTATTTTTATCTATTAAAATAAATCTTAATGACAGTTTTTTTTCTTGAAAGGAAATTTTTCAAAAGAATTCTACATTTTTCTGTTTTCAAAAATGTAAGTTTGAATTTGTAATGTGGTTCCATCTATATCATTAAAATTTTATTATGATGGGCTTATATGAAACAGTAAATAGATATCCCCTTACATAATGTGTCTTTGCACCTGTTAATTTGTTTATTTATAACTGTTGCCATTTCATATGAATTTTCTTTTTCAGTACCTTATAAGCTCTAAGGAACACCTGGTATTTGCCTTGTGTTCAGTCACATTAAGTAAAATACAAAGCTGCTTATGAGAATGTCATCAGTTGTAATTCTTCAAGAAATAACTATTTAAAAACATGCGTATAAACTGATTTTCAGTGTATCATACACTATTCTCATTGACCCCCCCTCAGATATATTTTGAAGAAAATATTTGAGCCAGTATCTAAAATTAGTAATGATATGTCAGAAACCTTTGAAATACATATTTCAGTATAAATTGGAAGAAACATCAATGATGCTTAATGGTACAGATTGTTTGCCTTACAACGAGTGTTTTATAACATCTATTCTGCTAAATGAAACTGAGTTTCTAAAATAAACATGACTGAATTCTATATGAGCTGATTAAAGAAACAATTTCAGTATCTGCCTAATCAGAAATGAAGATTGAGGCAGGGATATGTTTGGAAGACAAATTTATCTTCTGGAACACTTAAAACTAGAAAAGAGGCCACAGCTGGGAAACCAAATTTAGACACTGGGGCTTATCTCAGATGAAAGGTTTCATAGAGCATGGAGGTTTGTTGACTTTGTGTGGTTTCCTCAGAAGTGTCCAATGTGGATTCTGTTTTAGTTATCAGGTATAACATTTCACTATAATGCTGTTTAATCTCATGCTTTTATTTCTAGAATCCTAGAATTTTAGTAGAGTGTCTGACACATAGTGGTGTTTGGTAAATATTTGTTAAAATAATGCATGATTATCTTTTTTTGGGTCTTTTTGTTTGATGTTATTTTAGAAGGTACCTTTCAGCTAAGTCATTCTGAGATACTGAAAATAATAGAATCTTGAAACCCTTCATATCAAAGACCTTGTTCTAACAGTCTCACTAGTAAGTAACATGCTAAGCTGCCCTCCTTTGTGAAGTAATTTTGCTTTTGTATCTCACTGAAAACTCATAGTGTTGCCTTTGTGTAAGAGGGGAGAGAGGAACTGGCTAGAAGGAAAATGTACTTTCATTGAATTCCATGTGCCTGTTATATCTGATTTTTAAAAACTCACTAACCTGTGCATTTTTCATGAGCTCTTCTACTTTGGTGTTTTTTTGCCAGATGTTTAGATGTCATAACTAGCTCACTTAGAGCATTGACTTTCTTGCCATCACTTTCTGAGTGACGGCTAAATTACTTCTCTCAGCCTTAGTTGCTGCATCTGTGAAGGGGACACTGCCTACTTCACATGACTATCGGGCTGGGTGAGAGTGTGCGGGTGCCTCATACAGTGCCTTTGCCCATCAGGCTCATCCAGCAGCTTCGGAGCCCTTCCTCCAAAACTTTCCCAGGAAGCAGTCAGTTTGGTGCTTGTAACACATTTTTACCCTACTAAAGGGTGTTATGTGTGGCTTTTATGTACCAGAGTGGTCACACAAATGAGAATTTAATTTGTAATAGATCTCTGAAAACAGTGATAAAATCCAGTTTAGATTTTACTAAAGGGGAATCTAGAAGTCAAATGTTAAAACACCCTATTACAGATGAAGAGACAAGACAGCCTAGGGAGGAATGTCTTGAACCACAGCCCTGACAAGCAGTAGGCCTTGACCCAACGCCGTGGAAGGTTGGTGCTGGGAAAGAGTCTTCTGACTTTCCATCTCTTCTCTTTCTATCCTTGCAGCTTGGAGGTAGATTGGTAGGATGGAGGGATGTCTGAACCTGGAGAGGGCTTTAGAAGTGACCTTTTTCATTCTAGGATTACAGTTTTTTAGACGTTTTTTTAACATAATGTAGAGAAATATATAAAGGAAACAGCCATACAATTCTATGTTTCACTGAAACACACATTTTCAGTTATTGTCATTCTTAGGTAGATAAAGTATGTGAAAATAAAGGCTTATAGACGCTAGGCTTTTATCCTTGGGTCTCAGTGAGGGATGCGAGATTTATTGTGCTGTGTGTACCCAGAGTCTAGGTGTTCTAATAAAACTGTAATCACATCTGCAAACATCTTTAAATGCCATTTAAAAACAATGAACAAAGCAAATGAACCTTTGGTTGGTAAACTTTTTTCATTGATAAGGCCCCCTTCTTCTTTTATTAATAATATTTGCAAAACTGAGCTGTTATTTATATGTGTGTACGTGGATCTGAGGTCCAGGGATTATGTATATACAGTGATGTAATTTTTTTCCTTTAGTTTTTATGTTTCCTTAATTAAGATTTGGGGTATATTGGGAGCTATGGAAGCAACCTCCGTATATTCATGAAGAATTATAAAAGCAGTCTCATTATATATAATGTTTATATATAATCCTTAGATATGTGTCCCCCACCAAAAAAAAAGTATAGTAGTTTACTAATATTAGTTTTGAGTTCAGGCATGACTATGCTTTTCCATTTAAGGAAAGTCAAAAAGTGAAAAAAGCATAGATGCTTTTTAAAAAACGTGTAACAGGCAATATAATCAATAATGTAGTAAGTAAACATAGTGCTAGATGCGTACAAAACTTATCAGGGTAGTCACTTTGTAAGGTATATAAATGTCTAATCACTGTGTTTCACTGTGTTGTACACCTCTGAAACTAATATATTGTATGTCAACTAGAATTGAAAAAGCATCTTGAAGGCAGGGCCTTCCTTATACGTTAGGCTACCTGGCATTCCTCCTTGCTCTCTGGAGCACAGTGGGCAATTCTGTTTTTATTTGATGCTTTAACCATTTATCATTATTTTAATTCAGAGTGGTAGTGGTGGTGGTGGTGTTTTTTACCTAAAAAACTCAATTTCACAGGATTTCTCTGAGGATTTAAATATTGCCACCTAACTCTCTTGTATATATAATTGGATGTAAAAAAGCAAGAATGTTTTTAAGGTTAAGAACTTTTTCAGACAACTGTGATTTAACTTCACTAATGAACCCATGTCAGACAAGACATTTCAGACTATTTGTGCCTCAACCAAACAGCTGGGTGCATACCTGCAGGTACTGCTCATGTCTCAAGAGGTTTTTCTGCATGAACAACTATCACCACTCAGTCTTTCATTCAAGTGGCAAGCCATGGCAAGAGTCTTTCTTCCAGCTGTATAGAACTCAGCTGTAAAATTAGATTTCTTTGGCATAAAAATACAGTGATTGCCAGCACTATTTGTTCAGTACATTCTTTTTTTCCCAACATTTTACTTAGGTTTTTCCTCTCATGCAGAGGCTCAGGTTATATTCAGACATATGATAGAAATTAACAAACAGGTTTTTATTGTTTGAGTAAACCCCTCTTTATAAAGAGTTTAAAATTTAATCTGTATTAAGTAAGCATATTAGGCAGTGGTGTTGGAAATCTAGTTAGTTAACAGCAGAAAGGAAACTTAAAGGCATCTATCTATAATTTTATTTTGTAAAAAAAATAGTAATTAATGACTCAAGTTCAGAGTTCATTTTTGGCAAACCCCTTATTAGAACTCAGATTTTCCAATACTCCATCTTGGGGTTTCTTGAGTATACTATAGTGCTTTTTTTTTTTTTTTTTTTTAAACTGTAATACACTGGTCCTTTGAGCTGTTTTTAGTGGAGGAGCTGTGAAAAAGTCTAATAAAAATCTTTAGTCCCTCTCCATATTATTTTTTTGCACATCTTAATTTGATTTTCAAAAAAGCAGAGGTGAGTGTTTGTACCAAAAGTACCTTTTCTCATGGTTATCCAAAATGTATGGGGAGGAGTTAGTGCAAGGGAAAGCACCAATGGCAGTGCCCCACATCAGGTTCTTAAATGGTTATGCTAATTCCACATGGTCAGAACCTGAGCCAAAGGCACTGGGTTAGTGTTACTTGGAAGGGAAAGAAAAGTTCTACTCTCACAGTAGCAGGGATGTTTCAAACATAGTCAGACGTGTTGATGGAGTAGCAGATTTTCCTCAGTTTCAGAGGTAAAGAAGATGCACAGTGCACAGTATTTCTATCTTAATTATTTTTCTGTTGATGCTGTTGGTGTTTCCACAGTTATTATCAGAAAGCTGTTTTTAGTTTTCCTCGGAAGGCTAGAAATGACAACTGTTTTCAGAGTTTTTAGGTCTTGATATATAAGTCAAAACCTGCATGCAGCAGAAAGGATAGAGGTTTTCGTGTTGAGGAAAATAAGATAGCAAATGATACTTTAACTTCTCATTAGTTGTAGGAATGTTTGTAACTGACTTTTTTTTTTGTCTTCACTCTTCCCCTCTCTTTACATACCTTTCTTTCCCTCCCTTTTTGTCTTTCCAAACTTGCTAATAAAGCTTAGAAATAAAGACTACATATTAATTAGGGAATTATCAGTCCTTGTGACTGATGACATGAATACATAAAGGCTACCTGAATAAGGGGAGGTTCAAGAAGTTTTTTTGTTTCTTTTTTTCCTGTGCTATATGATTCTCTGTCAAATTTTAACTTTCTAGATTTTTCTTTTTACAGCAGCTATGGCACAGACAAGTGTAAATCAGCTGCACAAATGTTTGTCATAAAGTTATGTTATGCTTAGGTTTTATATTAGAAGTGATTTAGAAACTTATAATCACTCAAAAAGCATTAGCTGTCTGATAGTTTTAAAAAGGGAATGCAGTAATTTCTTAGTAACCTCTCAAACCCTCTACCGCAAACAACACAGCAAGACAAAACCTCTGTTTTCTATGATTCAGTAAGTTTGTCAGATTGTCATTTTGACTGCAGATAGGGTTTTTCTTACCTTATTGGGTCAGGAAAAAAGTGTATTACTATGTACAAATGGCTAGAACATTTCTCTGATATGTTTGTGACACTTTTCTGAAGCCTGGCTCACAATAGATTTTTACTGTTACCTGTTATATTTAATAGAAAAGAAGTTTTCTTGAAGTATGAATCAAGCTCTGATTTTACTAATGTTCCCATGACAATGTTTTTTCTCAGGCTACAGAACAAGCATTTAGCAAGCAAAATGTTTTGATGCTGTTTAGGTTATATGAGAGTGATTGGTTTATCTATATTTTATTAGAAAAGATACTTTATGGAATTAGTTAACTTTAGTGGTACAAATTCTGAAGATAATTTATTAATATTTATTAGCTTTTTCATTTACTTAATTACATTATATGTCTCTGTAATTAATGATTTCCCATTAGGTTCCCATTCATGGAACTCATTTGGTTTCAGCAAATTCATTTTGAAGAATGGAAGTAAAAAGTTAAAATTTCATGCGCATTCTTATTAGTTCCCTTACCATATCTACTTCCCTGGGACAGTCTAGAAGTGAGTCAGAATCCACCTCAGGGTACAGATGAAGTGAACTTGGGAGCCTGTGCCTCCTCCCTGACTTGAGACTTAACTTCTTAACTTCATCTTCTCCAGCCTGGCCAGCTCTTTTGGGTCTGATGATTATGCTTTGTTCTTTTTGTGTTGTTACGTTTTTCTCTTGTCATCTGAAACTAATTTGCGTACTGTACAGCTAACTCACATCTTGAATTAATGTAAGGAAATATGGGTCATCGGCCCACGGAGTGAGGACCAGGACATTTTGTTACTAATTTGAAGGCCAGGTTCACAGACATAAAACCTTCCCAGCGGTGATTAGGCCTTTAGATTTTGAAGTTAAAATTTTTTCCTAGTATATAATTGCTGTCTCTGGCCTTTGGAAATGGATCTGTGGTTCTCTCCTGAGAATCAGGTTTTTCATGAATTTGGCCAGTATGTTTCTTAATATAGGCTGGGGCCAAAATACCATGGAAAACCTTTTCAGACTTGGAGTGGGTGAAGAAGGAAAGTAAGAGGAAAGTTGCCCAGAGTAATGTAAAAACTGAAAACCCTTTGCAATATTCATTTAATGTAAGGTGTTCTTTAAAAGATTTGGTGGCATATTTGGATGAAATTGAATGTCTTACTAACAGTGAGCATCTGTTCAATTTGTTTTTCAGAGCGCCCAGCTCCTACTCTTGCTATTAGTGCAAGGTTCATGTGGTAATGCTGGGCATTGCTTTCAGGTAATGAAGATAACAAACGACATGATCTCTTAGGGGAGGAGTGGGGGAGTTAACCACAAGTGTTCATGTGGCATCCTTGTCCTGTCAGTCTAAGGAACAGAACTGGCTGGGCATGAAGCACTTGTGGTTTTAGTGTTAGAATATGTGGTTAAGGGGAGAGGCTGTGATGGCCTGTGGTTGTTACCAAGTTCTTTGAAATGGAAGTATGGGCAAGAACAAAATAAAGAATAGGAGCAAAATCTTGGAGCTCAGTGTGAAGAAAATAAAAGTTTAGAGGATTAGAAAAAGCCTTATAGTAGAGATAATCTATTTTATATCTGTTATAATTAGTTTCACAGTGCTTTTATTCTTCATTTGTAAAATGTAAGTGGTTTAAAGAATCGATTCATTCATTGCAAGAACTCTGTTGTGTGTGTGTGTGTGTGGGGGGGACAGAAGGGATGTGGTGCAGCCTTGAGTAAAATGCATGAGTTCTGTGATAGATTTGGTCAGCTCTGATACACATCTGTCCAGGGGAGAAGGAACCCAGCCCAGGAGAATGAGTGTTTTGTCAGAGTGGTTTCTCAAGAGGCTTTCTGACTGAAATGAAAAACAGTTGTAGCTCAGTTATCCAGAGATCACACAGCTGTGCCTCCCCTCCCTCCACCACCTCCCCCGCCACCTCACCCTTTATTTTTCCTCAGAGCTGGTAAGTCAGCAGGTAGTCAAGGAAGAGGAAGATGGTGCAAGACACATGGAGAGCTTTTGATATACCACACAGAGACAGTTTCTCTCTGTGTGTGTGCACAATTAACAATCTGGTTTCCCTGCCCAAAGAAGATGTAAGACAGCCAATTTAGAATATGGCCCTCAGATTTGAGGGGTGTGGTGTGTGGTAATGCCTAATGAGGAGGTGAGAAAAAACATAAAATTGAACATAGGAACTCCAATTTGGGGTGAATTTCTCTGAATATGTAAGGTCAACATGCTTCAGTATCTCCCTAGTATCCTACCTTAGGACTGAGCATAGTTTTGTAAACAGTGACCCTACATCCCTAAGGAAAAATAATTTTTGGCTAGCTTGCTCTTTAATGAAGTAAGAAAATGTGTAATTTCCATCCATAATCATTACAAATGAAGTACGGTATTGGTCCTTAAAAGAGTTAAGTATTTGGATAGTAAGCTTTTCACATTTATTGCTTCATCTTTTAATTTAATTTAAGAAGGTTTGCCAGCTCCCAGGTATGTCACATTCTGTAGATTTTTTTTTTAAGCAGTAGGGTTGAGGCACATCTGTTGAAATGAATATGTGTGTAGTTTGGTCTGGATTATCAGTCAAAATAGAGGAGACTCACTTTTGGAGGGTGCTGTCACCATTGAATGATTGATGCATGGCAAGCCTTCCCAAATCTCCTGGTTTTACTTAACCTTAACTATCAATGTGGTGTTCCCAATTTACAACTTTAATATTTGACTTTCTTTTGTGTTGGGAAAATTAATTACTCTTTCTCCCCTCAACACGAGGGAGTAACCAAAAAGGTACTACTATTCTAAGTTTTATGCTTTGCATCCATGATTATCATTCTTTCATAATTTTTTCTGCCTTTTCCGTTATCCTTTCTATGTCTCTGGCATAAAACTGTTTCTATTCCATGATCATTAAAGAACGGGTTGGCAGGCAGTGTCTTGTTAATAGCTGGGCATTGTTTTGCCTAGAGATAATTTATTGCTTTTTCTATAGGTCCCTTGCATTACAGGCAAATGAAAGTATCCTATGTATGTGAGTGGAGTGTAGAAATAGGTATGCAAACATTGTCAGCTATGTGAACCACCCCATCTAGAGAAATCTTTTACTTGCATTTAGTAAGGATAAGTCTGGTTACCTTTGATGAAACACTACGGCTTTGAAAACAGTCTTTGGATTTTAGCAAGCTGTTGACCAAAGAGAAAGAGGGTCAGCAGCTTTGGTTATGAGAAGTGAGATAGCAGAGTTGACTGTGGCTTTTATTTGCATTATTCATGCTTCCATTTTCTCCATGATTAAAAGTCTGGTGATTGAGTTGAGGCATTAGGAGAGTGTATGATGTTTATAAGTTCCCACTACACACTGTCTAAGGAGTGATTGTACATATAGTTGACTTTTTAAAAATGACAGTTTCCCTGTCTTCCACCCTGCTACCCTCCCAGTAATCTGCAGTGACTTCTGTATATCTGTGAGGTAGATAACCATTGTCTAGTAAAGAAAAAAAGGAATTCAGGCATTTTTTTTTTTCTTTATGGCATAACTGCATTACTCAAAGTTGCCTATATAGTTTTCGGAAGCAAATAGTTAGCTCTTTGTGCCAGGAGACTTGGTTTCTTTGGCAGTTTTTGCAACTCCGTGAAAGTTCCTATATTCTCCCATCCTACCTCTCTAAGACCTTTGTAGGTATAGGGGCCTATGTCCTTACCTTATCCTACACTTGGGGAACCTGTATTTTAACTCCCTAATTTGGACTAGACACCTGTGCTTAAGAGTGCTACCTAGAGGGGCTAGATTGCTTTGTCTTGTTAATAGCAAGTCCCGTTGTTTCATTTGATGCCAACCAGAAGGTTTTTAAAATTGGAATTGTCAATGTTAGATATTATGTTAGTTAGTGTTGAAACAGTCTTTGGTATTAGGGACAGGGAGGGTACCAGGAATACCTGAAATTTATACTACATGACAATTATCTCCTTCTACCCAGTACCTGTGGTTCCCCCTCCCCCTAAGAAATAGTGAGAAATGGGACAAAATAGCATTGTCAATTGGATTTGAATCTCATACTGCAATATTGGAAACTTTAGTTAGCTGGATTGGACCGTGTAGAGCATAAATAGCTTCATCTCAAAGCAAGTTCAGACCAAGGACCTCCAGCCCACCCCTGTCTCCAGCCTTGTGTCATTGTTTACTGCTCTCTGGACTAATGGAAAGACCTAGAGGCTGAAAGAATCTAGATATAGGTCCTGAAGTTAGTTTATTCCTACTGCTTTATTGGTGAAAAAAGAGACAGTAGGTTTCATCCTTATGCATGCTTGTGAGATGACCAGGACCATCCCATGTGGATGAGGGATTGCTGCTCACTATATTGGCAGAGGGGAAGGGAGAGAAGACAGAGCTGTAATCTGTACCATAACCTCACCAGTAAGTGCCTTGGATCTCTTGGAGGTGGGGCGTTGGGGAGGGAGAGGGAGAGGGAGAGGGAGAGTGAGTGAGGAAAGGGTGGAAGTGAGCAAGGAGCACTTTACTCCCTACATGCTTTATCATCGGAACTCTAATGTAAACTCCTGTCCTGTTTTCTTCATCCTGAAATTTTGAAGGAGCATTAAATAAAACATTACACTTAAGAAATAGGTCTCTGTAAAATCAATCTGAGGAAAAAGCCATTCTTTCCTCATGGACTAGTAGGATAAAGTATATTAGAAATTAAATGGAAATGGACATCCATACTTCATCATTTGACCTCATCAGAATCAAAGCGATGCCATCATAATAGTGTCTTAGTTAATTTTATTGTGGAAGAATCTGTTTCCTACATCAGGATAAACTACTGGGCTTTGGGTTTTATGAATTTATTTGCTTAGGAACTGAGTAACGACCTCATAAAACAGCATGATGGTACTATTAACACTGAGTTAGGAGACTGTTATTGTAGAATGTGCTTCCCTAGTTGGGGAAGATTTAGTTGTTCAGTACTTAAAATAATTAGTTTCTCCAAATGGAGTTATAGGGAATAGTGTAAAATTTAAAATAAAAAGTTTATAATGTCTTGGATGGCTTTTATGTATCATTCATTACTTTCAGGGAAGGTGTTTCTCTTCAGTGGCATGCGGTGGTGGGTGTATATTTAATGTTCAGAATGGAGGTGCTTAAAAAAGAGGAGAAATATTTTATTTCTATCACACCTGTGTGAGACAAATTTGAGACGGGATTTGTTCCACTGTTTTGCCTCATTTGGATATTGAGTGTTAAAGGGTTCATTGATCTAATACCCTTGGATTTGAAACTTTGGGGGACTTTATTGTGAATGATAAAAAATCTCATCGAATTATAAGACAATTGGGTTTTGAATTGACTTAAAATAGTGTGCGTGTATGTATTTATTTATTGTTTTTGTCCAGGCAATTAAAACTTTTTGTACCACAAATTTTAGGCCTAATTGAAGGATATGTAAATACTTCTTTAAGTATAATTTTAAATAGGAATTTATTATTTTTCTACTATTCAAAAGCTAGATGTTGGTGGCAAGTACTATTATGGAACAAAAATGGGCTTTGTGTTGTTTTGAATACTTGTATCATTTATTCTGTGGAAACAAGGGAATCTGCCTTTCAGCCCTATCCTGCACAAGGTACCATCAGTACTCTAAGATACAGGAAAGCTCATGTCAAGATATGTGTCAAAGATGTGCACAGGTTATAAAGATGTAAATATACAACAGGTTAAATTCAAGGAAATGATGGGAGAGAGAGAATTAGAATGATTAACTACCAAATTAATGGCAAGGTCAGAAATTGCGACAGTTGCAGTAAAGGTAGTTAACCTTTGTTTACTTGCTAGGATTAAGTGCTTATATACAGTATACTGATCCTAATAAAAGGGAATAACTTTTTATAGGTCATTTTCTTTAAGGATGGTACCACCAGTTTTTGTACTTTACCTTCTCAAAATATTATCTCATCAACCTCAGGAAGATCCCAAGTAGGGTACTTACTATTCTTACTATATTTTTAAAATTTATAACTAAATGACAAAGTGAAGACTTGGGAGGATGTGTTTGCAAGGCTGGTTGGCCACTCAAGTCTGTGGTCTTCTAGTTCAGGCTCTTCCTTGTGCTTTAACCTTCCTCGGACCTGACGCAATAATACAACACTATGAAAGAATAATCTGAATTTCAGCTGACCTCAAGACGGAGCTCTTACATTGTTGTTACAAGTGACTTTTTGTGGTCCTTGGTTCTTTTTAAGAAATGATGGTTCTTTTGCAGGGAGCCAGTCGAGGGAAGTTCTCCATGAATGTACGTCACAATGATGATGACCGACCACCAAATCCCTCTGGAGTTGCCACCCTTGCTGAACGGAGAGGTAGCCATGATGCCTCACTTGGTGAATGGAGATGCAGCTCAGCAGGTTGGTGAAGGGAAAGGGAAATTTAAGTCATATTGCCTAAGGGAAAAACTTTAACCCAGTCATTGTTTTGTTTTGAGACTCAAAGATCTGTGATTTTGAATGCTAATAGTTCTAGAGGTAACTGTTTTGTTGTGGAATTACAATATGTTTTTTAAAAATATCAGAAATTGTGGTTTTTGAGAAAAGCAAATCTTACCTCATCTAGTTAGTGTTTTTAAAGCATCAAAAAGCCACATTTTTTAAATGAATCATTTTGCAAAAATGTACAAGTCTTTGGAATAAAATGTTTACTTCTGTCACATATTGTGCATGACTGGTTTGCCTGATTGTTCAGAGCAGGACGCTCAGAGGGTGGGTCAGATTTTGATCTCACACACAGGAGGTGACTGACCTTGACAGGATGCACGGGTCCTTGTGAACCCACCTTGGGTCCTGGAGCAGTCCTTCCAAATGTAGAGCCTGCTGTTACTTAACATTACAGAATAGACAAGTTATTTCTGAACTCATTCATGTAGCATTTGGGAAACAATTTAAATGATAAGTAAAACTTTTAAAAATTAAGAGATTGAACTTTTATCTCTGATAACATTAAAATTTTTAAATTGACTTTAAAAACTGGTTTTGCTCAGTGTTAGACTAAATATCTTTTTGTCTTTGCAATTCTTTAGAAGCATAAATATTTTTCTTATGAAAAGAATTGTAAACAATTGCTTAAACATATTTATGCAAAATATATTAATAATTCAAATACGTTGATAAGTCATTTTTGGGGCATTAATACCTGACCCTAATCTATTATAGTATATAATAACATTCTTTATCATAGTACATTAATACCTCCTTTGGGTCATTTTACCACCTAATAATATATTTGTTACTTTCTCCTACATTAGACTCTAAACTTCTTGAGAACAAAGACTATCTAATAGCTTAATAAGTGTTTATCATTTGAATAAGTTTCATCCCTTCTCATCCCTGATGCAGATATTTCTCCTTCCTACATCTCAGTGTCTCTGTCTCTCTGTTTCTGTCTCTTTCTCTCTCTCTCTCTCTCTGCTGGATCATTTCCATCACATACTGTAATATCTTTTATCTTAAACACAAACAAGTACAACTTTTCTCCCCCTGCGTCCCCCACCCAAACGCTCCTTTGACTCCATATTTCCGTCTAGTTAACCACCTCATATCTCTATTTCCCTTTAGGGCATCACTTCTCCAAATAGAGCCTCTGCTTCCTTACTTCCATTGCTCTTCCAACTTCAGAGTCTTTACTTCTGTCTTCTGACCTTTCTCTTCCAGTCTGTCAGCAAGTCCTGTTGGCTTTATCTCAGAAACATTTGCTGAAACTGTACTTTGCCTACCATTACTGGACTCTAGGCCACTGTCTCTCACCAGTTCCTTTCACTGGTCTCTCTGATTTTACTTTTGCCCCACCAGAAAGCATTTACCACATAGCAGCCTTTTGAATGATCTTCTAAAAATTATATGTTGCTCCATGTCACTGCCCTGCTTAAAGCTGTTCTCTTTCACCTGGAATAAAATCCAAGTGCAGTGTCATGGCCTGTCAGTCTTAACATGTTAAGTCCTTGCCGTCTATCATTCTTTCACATCTGTGCTCCAGCTGCTCATGGGAAAGTCTGAAAGTACCATGAGTGGTTTTGAGTGTTCGGTCTTAACTAACCTTCACTAATTAAAAGGATAAAAAAGGACAAGGTATTCAAATGTGACTAAACATGGAAACCATCTTGGTAGGTCTCCCAAATGTAGTCACCTGATGCCTGTTTGCATATCTACCTAGGAGACATTTTATTGTGCACCATTTTAGTGTTTCAATGATTTCTTTCTCATTTCTATAGTTCAGTTTGCACAGAACAGCCTTTTATAGATTATGAGCCACCATAATCTATAACTTAGAGCCCTTAGTTACAGAATTTTCCAGTTTTTCTTCAGAAGTAAACTCCTTTGCACCTAGAAATGATCCAAGACTGAAAAGACCAGACTTCCTCAGAAAGCTGCGTGGCATCTTTCTACTCTGTGTCTACCCAAGTCTAAGTAGAAGGTGCTTCGTTTTGGTTTATAAAATCACCTTTTTTTTTTCATCTGGGAATTTTTCTTTAAAGCCAAGAAAGGGAAAATCTATTACTTTATCTGTTTTATAAATAGTCAGGTATCAAGCTTTCTAAAACTGGGGGTATACTTATTCTAAAAAATTTCATTGGAAGGAAATGTTTCAGTATTTCTGATTACTAAATATCATAGCTTATGTGGGCCAAACTGGGGTTGATTGGCATTAACCCTAAATTTCCCTTATTGGGACTCAGTTGTTAAGCAGGCAGAGTGTTTGAAATATCCCTCTCAGTAGGACCAACCTAAGATTTATCATGCCTTGACATTGTCTCTGCTGTAACTGTGGCTCAGCCTCAATAGTGGCCTATGTGCCTGACAGTTCTCTTCATCCTTCTGCCCTCAGAGTCCCCATCCTGTGTCTCCCGAATTCTCTCAAGCTTCCGCTCTTTCCTTTGGGTCCTAACTTTTCGTCTAGTTAAGTGAGGTAGAATTCTCGGGGCCTGTGTGTGGAACCCGGGCTAAAGCACAAGGGGAAGACAGACCCAAAGAGCAAACAAAGCAAAAAGATGGAGATATGCCAGAGTGGAGGTGGGGAAAGAAGAGAGGGATAGGAGTCACCAAAAAGGGTAAGGACCAAACGTAAGGACGCTTCAAGGATCCAAGAATCTAGGACTGCATGAGTTTTGAATTCTTGACCAGACACCTGTTGGTATTTGCTGCTTGCTCTAAAGAGCCTGTGGTGTGGAGCTCAGGGTTCTGTGTGAAAGGATCAGGACACGGACAAAATTATCTATAGTTTTCTGAGGTTTTTACTGTGCTGTTCTTCTGAGGCAACACCTTTTAATCTTAACAAAGACCTTCTGGAGACAAGCCTTGAATGACTTCAGTGATGAACTTCATAGGCATTGTCCCACAGACCCTTGGGGACAATTATAAGAGAGGCAGCATCTGTGCCACCTTTCAAAGTATACTGTTGTAAAGAGTTGCCCACTGGCTACAGGGATGTGCCTCTACATTTTTGTTAGGAGTGTGTATGGTGAAACTTACTTGTATGTGTTTATAGCACTCTTAATACTTTGCAGCTGTGTAGAGGTCATTCTAAACATTTTTATATATGCAAAAGAACCACCTCAGTTATGAGAAATCTGTTCAGCCGCTCTCCTGATTTCTGTCCTGATGGTTTCTGGATTTAATTAGTATGAGTTCTCGGCAAGATTGCTCTGTTCTGGCTCTCTAAATAAAAGACACTGTTAATTTTCTTTATACTAAGTCATGTTAAGTTTGAAACTTTGGTTTGTCATTTTATATAGGTAGCAGGAAAAAAATGATTATTTTCTTAAAATGAAAATTCATGCTCACTATGCATGAAGATTAAAAAATATTACTAACTAAATAACAAACAAGAGTGACAATAACAAACACAACGTGGTCAGAAGCAACCTAACAGCTTTCACTTTATTTTACTGCTTTATTGAGATATGTTCTACATGCCTTGTCATTCACTTATTTATGTTATACGATTCAGTGGAATTCAGTGTATTCACAGAATTGTGCAACCATGACTACAATTAATTTTAGAACATTTTAATCACCCTAGGAAGAAACCCCTCAGCAGTCATCCTTCCCCCTGCATTTTTAGGCAACGATTAGGGGTAAGAGTGTATCTGCAGAACTGAAGAACAGCTGTGTTCTAAAGATAATTTAGCCATTCTGGACATTTTATATAAATGATGTTGCACAATATGTGGTTTTTTGTTTCTGGCTTCTTTCACTTAGCATAATGTTTTCAAGGTTTATCCATGTTGTAGCCTGTATTATTGCTTCAGACCTTATTTATTGCTAGATAAAACTCCATTGTATGGATATACCACATTTTCTTTATCCATTCATCAGTTGATGGACATTTGGGTTGTTTGTAGTCTTTGGCTATTATGAATAATGCTGCTGAGAAGATATGCAACTATTTTTGTGGATGCGTGTCTTTATTTCTCTTGAATCTGTGCCTATCAGACAGCTTTATTTTGAACTATTGTTTTCTACATAAAATATTTTTGCTTCTCTCACTGTAATTTCTTGTATTCTGACTAGATAACAGCTAAAGTTTGTTTCTCTTAATAAATAAGAATAAAACTGCACATTATTCTTGAATAATAATAAGGCTTCGACCTGAGTTTTTGTGTCAGCACTATAAATTACAGTGAATACTCTACATTAATCAGAATATTTGTGTCTATGTTGATAATTTCAGAACCTAGAGATATATTAACTTAATTTTTTTTGTTATGGACTTTTAGCACATCTTAGAGATTTAAAAATGTAGCAGCTAGTTTTGAGCATGAAGGAGTAAATATCAGCCCAATTTTTGCTATCTCTATTGGTTTAATATTTTGATAATCTCTGAAAAAAATTATAGCAGCCACCAGTTAAATAAGGAAACCATTAATTAAGAACAGAAGTATTATCATAAGAATTTATTGGATTTGCTGCTTTAATCCGCGACACTTAAAACCTTCATGAGGGTGGTATGGCACTTTGTATTCTTATATTCTTAGTGATTCATATATATTTGTTAGGAGTCATTGGGTTGGGATAGAGTTAGATGCCTCTTTTTCCTGACTAGCATTTAACACTTAGAAGGCACCTAGCAAATGCTTTGTTTGTCATAGTTCTTATCTTTTTTTTTTTAAGATTTCAGAATATTAACTGCTAATGAATATTCTTAATGCTGCGTCTTCAGGAAGTAGATCTTCTGAAATGTAAACAGAAGACTTGTCTCTCTTGACAGCCCAGGCTAGCATGTTAACAAGCTTGTCCTGGAAGACTGGAGGTTAAAGTTGCCTCCGTCATGTCCACTTCTCTTGACTATGCCTATTCCTGTTGACGAGCATTTAGCATGTCATTTTATTGACAGAGTTTTTTTTCCCTTCTCTTTTGTTTCTTCTTTTTGAAAGCCCTTGTTTCCCCTAGACAGAAAACACAGCCAGAGTTTTCCCAGAGCGTTCTTTTGAGTACACTTTTCCAGACAGCACATTAAACATGTTAAAACTTTCCCATTCAGATGGTGCTCATCATCAGCATGTCTTTTACATCAGCTGGGCTTCTCCTGCTAATCCAGTGACCTTTTCTGTTCTGGTTGATATCTTCTTAATAACTTTTCCCCTGACAGCTCCCTTCTTGTATTCAGTAGTTCGGATCCTCAGATCCACCACATAGGTTTACTCTTTAAATATGCTGATAGCCACTGTGTCAGGGGGACCCAGAAAGAGTTTTACAATCAGAATGGTGTAGAAAAATGAGTAAACAGTTCTTGGGAAGTTTGTACAAGGAAAAAAAATATTTAAATGAGAATGGGACTGGAAGTTAATAGAGGCTGGGGCAGTTATTGCTGAATAACATTTTGTAACAGTTCCTTTTATGATAGAATCTTATTTAGGAGCTGGAGCTTGGTTCAGAAGTAGAAAGAAAGAGTTATGCTGGTCCTATGTTTGGGTTTGGAAAACCAAGTATGGGGAAGCTTAGTGTTGGCTCAGACTCTAAAACATCAAGATGTATAAGAAATGTATAACTTGTGCAAATGTTTAAAAATTATATTGCAAACTATCTTTCATGTTCTTTACCACTTAAACTTATAAAGGCCTATGCTGTCAAGATAGTGTCAGTCTCTTTTCTTTTAGTAGATTTGGGGTAGAAAGGAAAAGTGAGAGGGTAGGATTATGACTGAATAATAGATTTATTCATTTTAATAGGCATTTATCAGATGTCTTCTATGCCAGCATTGTATTAGGTGCTGGTGACACAAAGATAAATAAGATACTTCTTGCCCTAAAGGAATGAGCAACCTAGTTTGGTAGCAAAATATGGTTTATCCTCACCCCCAAAAGGCTGTATTTATACATCTGCAATGCTTGGATTGGGACTATAACTGTACTGGGAGCACAGAGGAGGGATGGAGCAGGAGTGGATAGGTGGGCAGGAGAACAGTGTCCGTGAGGAAAAGTGTCCGTGAGGAGGCTGAGCCCAAACAAGAATCTCACTTGAAGTGAAGTCCAGGACTATGATACAAGCTATGCATATAATATAATCAGGTTCTGTTTTATGAAATGAGAACACTTTGTAGGGATAATAGTATATTTTAGTGGATAGCTATTGTTAGTGGCACCCCAAACAAACTGTATCTGTGATCTATCTGTGATCTCTTTTCTGGAACATTCTTTGCTAGTCAGTATTCTTGTTAGTGAATGTCCTCTGATTCATCCAGTCTGGGGTCCACCCTTGGCCCCTTGACGTCTGTTCCTCAGAATCACTGAGTTCACAGAGATCCAGGGGTGCACATTATGCATTCCTCAGCCAGAGTCACTTTCCAGCATCACAGGCAGCCACCCTGCTTCTTAGGCCCTCCTTTTAACTGTAAAGAGAGAGTGAGTTTATCTAGGTCTGTGGTCTCATTTTAGAATCCTCTCTACCTTAGGTTTGCCATTTCTGCTCGCTACCAAGACTTCCAAAAAGGTAGGGCCTGTGCAAAGTCTTAATCTCATACAGGAAAACATTGATGCCATATTACCAGAGGGTGTTGTTATATGTGGCAACCACAATAATTACGGCATATGGCTTATAATTACGACAGCTTTGAGCTGTCTGGGTTGAGAGACACTTCAGAATTTAATTAGCCAAAGGCAGTAATAATAAGATACAAGATGTAGTCAGTATCCTTCAAATGGTAGAAATTGAGCTGCCTTCAAAAAGGAGAGGATTAAGGAAAAACACTGGCGTGGCAAGTTTGCACTGCAAAATAATGGCAATTTTAAACTCTGGTGGTTTTAACATTATGATTGTTTTCAACTCAGTGTGCTGTTTAACTGGTTGCAGCGTAAACTCTGGGAGAAGAGGGGCTGTGTCTCTTGCTCTCTCTGTACCTGGCGTTTGAGGTAGCATTCAGTAACTCCTTTAGAATGGATGAAGGATAAACACAAAGAATGAATTTAATTCATCTAAACCAGGGTTTGAGAACTGTCTACTTGTTAGATTCAAACAGGCTTTTAGTTTTTTTTTTAAGCGTTTAACAGTTAACAAAAACAGCAAAAATTAGATGCCAGTATTTAAAAATCAGATTTGCGTAAAATTCCAGATCTTTTTATTTATATGGAAAACTCAGAAGTTCTGATAACACTGGGCTGATCTTCCCACTTTGTAACAGTTAGCTGGCAAAAGGTGGCTACTGCCGCTTAAATGGGGAATGTCATCCTCAGTCCCCACTCTGTCCTCTTCACTCAGTTTCCCCAATTGGCTGGGCTCCATCGTTATGTGAGTTTGGAATCTGGAAATTGTTAACTTTTTAAACCTTTGACATTGCATCTCATGCTCATGCATATCATGTTTTACATATAACAAAAGTATTTTTTTCTCGCACATTCATTGTGTATCATGCTGATGAAGTGATTTTAAGCCACTTAGTTTTCTGCTTTCTTTACTTATGACTTGTAAAATGAACTAGTGTGAGCTCTGGTCCACACAGCTTTGTAGAGGGTGCCAGTTATATGTCTTACAAGTTAGGACCCATGTATTGTTCTTTTTGACCTCTGCTTTTCAATGAACAGTATTTGAGTCCCCAAACAGTGCCACACTAAGCACTCACCAAAGCATAGGAAAGGCAGGAGAAACAACGAGGCACCTTGGTTTTACTGTTTTAGACTAGTTAGGGAAGGTTAAACGTAGGTTCAAGGTATCATATTCCAAGGACAGAGATGCTAATACTTGTATTTGTACTCTTTTTTATAGCTTCCAAGAATTGAGTCTTCTAAGTACTTATTGAAATAGAGTTTTTTAAAAGTAACCTTTTCCTGGTATTATGTAGATGAGGCATTTTATTTAAATCATTTCTATATTAACTTTCTCTGAATAAAAATTTATTTTAATTAGAGGTAGATTTCCAACCTCTAATTTCTATTATTTTTATTTTGAAAATGTGTATTCATCATGTTGAATGCAATGTGACGGCCATGGGATGCATCTCATCATGCAATTAGAATATACATACACACAGAAGAAGAGAAGGTGGGACGATTCTCCATCTAGCTTGTGTTAAGACATATGTTTGCGCATAATTGTTTGCATGTAGGCACACTCTTCTCTCTTTTTTTTTGTCCAAATGATTGCTGTAAAAATGTGACTGTGTATAAATTATATAAGTTGCACTCCAAACATGGCAATAGTGAACAAACTACATAAAATTTGTAACATTAATCTTTTAAGTTCCAAATGCAGTTGTAAAAAATAAATAGCCTCCCAAGGAGCCAACTGTTGAAGTACTACAGTATTGTATCTAAGCAATTTTGGGTTTGGTACTTTGAGATTACATTAGTTTCTTTATTTAAATTGTGATTGGCCAGAATTAGATGACTCTTAGTAACTGTTGGGTCAGGCTCTACTGAAGCTTGACTACAGTGGGCCTCCAGAAGAAATAGAATTCATGTGCCACTTTAGCATCATGCCTACATCACTACAGCTTCTCAGCCCTGGCTTTTTTGTTTTTTCTTAAACAGGTGAATGTCAGATCAGATCATTGCCGAGAAGGGAATGTGTTTTATGGGTAGTAAGTGTGTTTAGCATGATCATTAAGTAATTAATTTGACCTTCCCTCTCCTGGATCCACTCTTTATTGCCCATTCCTAGCTCCTTGCTGTATAGTAGCTGTGCATTTGGATAAAATGGACAGTCTCCATTTAGAAAATTACTTTGCCAAGGGTTTCTGCTTTGCAAATAATTGGGCAGTTAGGTGGAGACAGCAGAGAGGAAGAGGTCTAGTTTTTGGGGCATGCTGACCAGAGAGTATTTATGTCAGTAAAGCTGTCATTGGGGTTCCATTTTATTGGGAAAAATGGCAAACAATTTTTGTGAGTCAAACCTTAGATTTGGAGAGAAATGGACTTGTGCTGTTATCCAATTATGTTGCATGACTTAATTTTTAGGAGGGATTATTAAAATGTTCTTGTATTTTCTAAGTAGTTGGAAAAGTTTAGTACTTGAAACATGTTACTTCAGAAAAAAGTTTCTTTGGTCTTTAGTGGAATGTCCAGTTGTCATTCTGGTTCATGGGAGAAACCATAACACAGTGAAGCATGTGCTTTGGCTTGTGCTTTGATGTTGTTTGGTAGCTAAATTGGCCAGAGTTATGCAGTTCATTCATCTCTTCTTATTTCACCATTAAAATTTTTGTTTTGCGTTGACAAATGGGTCTCTGTAAGACCCATCTTAATTCTCATCGCTTTGGCAAAAAGGCCATATAAAAAGCATCCTTATAAAATGGTGGTTGCTTTATAATTTACTTGGTGGCTTTAGTTATGACTGAAAATGAAAGTGTAATATAAAATACAAACATAATATGAATTACAAAGGAATGACATCCATATTTTTCTTCTAATGGTTGCAGTGGGAAATCAGACCGTAGGCTTATTATGTACGTCCTGTCTGTGAATAATTTCTGTCATAAAGACTTTGGGAATCAATTGAAGGTGGAGTTGTGTGATAGAGAACCGATCATTTTATAGATGGGTGTTAATATCCATTTTACTTCTGAGAGCCTCAGTTTTCTCATTTTTAAAGTGAGATGGCCAGGCACTGAGAGCTGTCCCACTTTTTACTGACTGTCTCTGCACACAGTTTTACTTTAAGTTGCCTTAGACTCTAAAGAGCCTCCATTGAGACTTGAAGGTAGACATCCCACCAGATGTGTGTTCCTTTGGACGTTGGCAGAAGTTCATTTTCTGACAATTACTGTAAAACCAAGGGGGGAAGTGTAGGTTACACGATTCTGTAAGGTAGCCTCTTCCAGAGATTTCAGTGCCTTAACAATATAAAAGATCCAGTAAAGGGTTTTTGACATTGAAAGAATTCCAAAAAAAAGAAAGCAACAAATGAGCAAACAAAACAAACTTACAGATACAGACAACAGAATGGTGATTACCAGAGGGCAAGGGGAATAGGGGTAGGGTGAAGAGGGTGAAAGGGGTCAAATATATGGTGTCAGAGGGAGACTAGATTTTGGATGGTGAGCACATAGTGCAATATATAGATGATGTATTTTAGAACTGTACCCTTGAAATTTACATAATGTTATTAACCAATGTCACTCCAATACATTTGATAAAAGAAAAGAATTCCAAGTGTCTAACTAAATTTTTGGCATTTACCTCAAACTTAAATGTTATTTTGGAGCTTGCTGATCACCAAAAGACTGTTAGTCTCAGTTTTTAATTCAGTGGTTATTTGAGGGCAATAAATATTGGAAAAAATGGCATTTATTTGATATTTAGATTTCTTTGTTTCCTCTGTGGTGGAGTGAACTAATAGTAACTATCCGAGGGTATATGAGGTGCTAGGAATGGTGCTAAGCACTTACATTATACATCATTTCATCCGGCAATCATACACTGTATAAGGTGGTGCTCATTTTTACCAACAGAACTTGAGGCGAGAAAGGTTAAGTACTTGGCAGCTGGCAAATCACAGCACTGGGCTTTCAGTCCACTTAAACCTTACCTTCCGGAAGGGTGGAGTTACTTGGATTAAGCATATCTGTTGTTCTGGTGAACAGTTAGGAGAGACATGGGACTAGGTTTTGCACATTCAGGAGATGGTAAAGTTCACAAAGAAGTGTGCTTTTGTTTATTTAATATGATCTTCACACTAACTGTGGAAGAGATTCTGACTGGAGCTTGGGAGTTGCAAACCGAGCAATAGTGATAGTGTCTGAGGCCTGAAGGCACCAGACGAATTTGGAGGAGTTGGGAGTGAAGTCATCTGAGGCCTAGGTCACCAGAGCTGCTCCCTTTCTTCCCTTAAGATATGGTTCTCTCCCTGAGATTAGCAGAAGGGGAGCAGTTTCCTCTGGGGTCAGCAGCTGCTCAGAGACGGTGGTGACCAGAGAAAGGGTAGCAGGTTTCCGCCTCCCTGGGAGACTTACCCTGGGAGCTGGGAGGGCTTTTTGTCTGCCTTCTTTTCCTCCCAAACCCCGCCTTTCATTTCCATTAAAAAATTACATCACCCCAGAGGCACAGTTTTTGAGTCTTAAGAAATCTAAAAACTTGTTGTAAGACTTGAACCTATTAAATTGTTTGTTTTTCATTCTGAATTTATAATTATTTCTCTTAAGTAATGCCAGAATTTAAAAAATATCTTAAGTTTTATCCTTCAAAGAGAAAGAAAATAGCCATTTTACTGTATTCGCATTTCTTGAAGCTCTCACCTCTGTGTATTCCTGTTCTCAGGGGAATACAGAATTGTATCAAGCAGTATTTGTACCATGAACTACGATGCCACACCCATTTGCTAGCCCATTCCTCTTTTTTTTTTTTTTTTTAAAGATTCATGAGGACTGCTTGGACTTTGACTCTCCTCAAGATGTTAATTATATGTTTCAAAATCAAGTGTTCTGTTAAAAATCACTTACGCATAGCCTTGGAAAGAGAACTAGAGGCAGGGAGTTGCTTCAGGGGTACAGAATATTGTTTTGGAGGCCTTGAGAAATAAATCTTAAGCGTTAGTTCATTTACCACCAAGACATATTTAGTCAGTGTATATAAACAAAAGAAGTCACATTGCGGCTGGACGTTATTTGTCCCAGATGGAGTTTAAACTTGGCTCATTATACTGCACTGATGTCATGATGCATAAACTGGCCCTGAGTTAGACGTGCACAGAATCGGCTGTGTGCTTGTGTGTGCTGAGGGTGTGCGAGGAGGGGAGGGGCCGGCTGGAAAATCTTTGTCACATTTTTCCTTCGTTGTCTGCGGAGACTGGTGTCAGTCCTGAACTTGGACTTAATGCAGAATGAGGGAAGAATTGGAATAATCTGTTCATTCGTACAGGTCGGTACGTGTATGCACTTAGGGATGTCATTCTTCCAAGACGGAGAGTATAAATGCGTCATCTTTCCAACAGTTGCTCACAAAACTCTAGTACTAAAATCTGGAAAGGAAAATCTTAAAACATTACATTTTTCATGAATGTTTTCAGTCTGTTTTCCTTGAAGTCCCAAATCTGAACTTTTTTAAAAAACTTTTTCATGGTTTTAAGTATCCATTTGTATAATTTTGTTTTCCTGGACTGTGAGTTTAATTCTTCTCTTGTGCTCTGAGAAGGCAGCTTATAGGTCAGAAAAGGGTCTTCTGCCGGAGTTCCGAGCATTTAATAGGAAATTTCCACACACTGTGGTGTAATTTTATTCCTTTTTATTGCTGACGTTCATTATGATAATCTTAATTAGAAGTGTTTCCAGGTAATTTAAACCTTTTTGTAGATGTAAAAGGCTTGGATTTCAGAGCTTTTGTGAATGAATTCCAAAGTCCCTGCTGTTGCCGGGATCCATAGAAGCCGCGCAGACCCTGGAATGTGAATGAACTGGGAGGTGAGGCTTTAAGGAAAGCCAGAATGTTTCCCAGACAGAAAGTCTGCTCAGAGGTGAGAATTGGCTGGTTTTAGATTTTATTGAGAACATGGAACGTGGTAGATTCAGAAGATTTTTTTCTTTATACTCGCTCTTATTAGAGGCCACATTTTTATGAACTGAGATACTTGAGAAATGTACAGAAAAAGAAGTATTAATAAGTTATTTATCGAACATATATTATGTGTAAGACCTTGTACCCGGCCACACTCAGGTTGCTCTGTTTCTTGAGCACACATGTGAGGTAGGTATTAGCTCTTTTTTCAGATGAGGGAAAAGTTAGAAAGGTCTATTGTCCCGCCTAGCAGAGCTGGGACTCAACTGAGACCTGTCTGATTTGCTTGCTTTTCTCACTGTGTATCTTGGGTATCTTGGTTGATTTTTAAACGATTAGTACAAAAATGAAACTAAAATGAGATTAGCAGAGAGTAACTAAACTACTTAATATTTACATACTGTATTGTTTCTTAGAAGATAACTGGTCTGAACTCCATCTAATTTTACCTATACATACAGTATGACAGGAAAAAGACATAAGTACTCACTATTTTTGAAATCCTAAAGATACTTGATTCTTTTTTTTTTTTTTAATTTAAAGATCGAGTTGTAGGTGGTATGGATTGTTTTTCCTTATTTACAATTCTCAGTCTTTGACTTATTTTTTGAAACCTTTTGTTTTTTTTGTGATAAGATAAAAGAAAACTAACTTCATGATATATAAAAATGAATTAACTCATTTGACATGGAATTATTTAGGAATCAGAAAGTAGATTTTTGGGGATATGATTAACTTTAGACCCTTGAAAATAAGTAATGATTCTCCTTTGACTAATAATTACATTTGTTTCCCAATAATTTTACTAATCTTCTTTTCCTTTCTGTCAGCAAACCAACCAAAAATGTAGTAGGTGGACAGCATAATCCACTGTGACTATTTGATATGTTGATTGGAAGCTGAGGAAAGGAAAGCTAGATTGGCTTCTGAATGCTCTTGGGTTTAGCTTTTTAGAACAAAAGCTAAAAACAGAGAAAAGACATAAGGGACAAAAAGTCTAGGAGGAGAAGGAGACAAAAGAGAGGGAAAGATTATGGGTGCCTACAATGACTGCAGTGGTAGAAATGGAAATGGCAGAATCTCAGATAATAGAATTAGAAAGAGTGACAGTAAGTAGGAAAAAAAAATAGGTAGTTACAGCTTGGTGAGCTATACACAGCACTACACCTTAGAAACTTCAGTGTTGGCAGAGAGATAGGGCAGAACTTGTCAGCAGCAAACTTTGAGAACTGGATAGCCATATTTAAAGGTTAAACTATAAGTTGTTTTTGAAAATGTTTAACTTTGAACAACATAATCCCTACATTAATGTCACAGATATATGTCTTATTACACCTTTACTGGTCTTCCGTGTGTCCAGTATCTCTCATCTCAGTTTGAGTTTCTCCGAGCTATTAGTTAATTATCATGTCTGTCGCTTTCCTACTGGAAAATCCTACTGTTCATGGGATAGATCCAGACTTATAAGTGGAGTAAGCAAAGTCTCTCCTGAGAGGGCTCTGCCCTGCCTTTGTAGTCTCACCTTTGCTCTTCCATAACATGCATATGACATTATAGCCGCATCAGAATTCCAGCACATCTGAATGCTAAACGTGTTATACTGTTCTGGCCTCTGTGTATTTGCTTGTTTAATTGTTCTTTTGCTTATCCAGTTGCAGTCACTCCCAACTATAACTTTTCCTGATTTCTCCATTGTTTCTTCAGTTTCCATAGCACTTTATAACAAATAATCGTATTTCATTACACATTTATTTTCTACTCTTGCACTAACACACAAATGGGTAGGGATTTCGTCTTTCTCATCTTAGAATTAACCAGTGCTTAATAAAGCATCTGGCACATAGTAACTACTCAGCAAATGTTTGCTGAATAATCAAGATTTCAATAATTGCATTAAATATTGATTTAAATAAGTTTAATAATCTAAAGTCAAGACCTGAATAAGTGATAATATATACTGTGCAATGGTGGGAAGTGGGAAATGGTTCTCTCTCCTGAAAAATTCTTCCGGAACTGTAGAAGATTACATATTTGTATTAATTTTTGATTTTATGTTAGTGGATGCAACATATCAGGCAATAGTAGTGTTAATTTTAAGTAATTAAGAAAGTGTAGTAATTAGAATAGTTAACTATTTAACGGCAAATAGGGCAAACTGATTTTCTGTCAGTTATAAGGATGAGAGAGAACATTCTTCATGGGCACATTATTTCTTGATTATATCTTGGAGGTAGAATAGTGTTGAATGAGGTGGCTAACATTGAAATGGGCCTTAAAAATAGTGTATTGAGATTAGGCGATTAAATATCTTTTTCTCACTGGCTTTGAGATTATGACAGTAGAGTTGTTTATGTCCAGTGCATAGCTTTACAAAGGTGTGTCATGTTAATTACTGTGAATCTTGTTGCTCTGTCTTAGCCAATCAAAACCAGACGTGAGGTGGCCAGATCTAAATGGAGGGAGACATTCTAGATGTTCAAAGCACATTCAGGAGAGGACTGATTCAGTCAAAAGTGGCTAATTTTCCATTAGTGTGGCCAGAGCTTATCTTGAGGAAAGGGATACGTGGATGGAATTGAGGGGGACAGAAAGGGCTTGTACCTCACTTGATGGATATTTTTGATAAGGATTCACCCTGAAGGGGTTATTACAGGAGCTAAATTTTGTTCTCAGTGAAGAAAGTTTCAACTAAAGGAAGAAGAGTTGTATTTTTGGTATTCAACTCTGTAAGGGAAAAAATAATAATAAAATGAAAAAAAAAACCAAAGGATTTAAGCAAGCAGTGGTGCTTCAAATGCACAAGGATATTTCGTAGCTATTACTCTTAACCAGGGAAAAACTACAGTTAAGTTTACATGGAATTTTGGTCTTCTATATTTTTGGTTTTTATCTTGAAAGTCCTGTAGTTGAAACTTTAGACTCTGATATTTGTGGTTCTCTTAAAAGAGGCTTTTAACCTAGTTTTGGCCAACTATAGTACATTTTGCATTTTTTCCATTTAATGTTATATTTTTATTCTTAGTAAATAGCAGCTTTTTTTTTTTTCCCTTTTGTATTGTAATAGAATCTCTTTGTTAAAGGCAGTATGCAATTAGGGGGAGTAGAAATGTACAACTTTTGCAAGCTGCCATTGTATTTTCTTTATAGCACTTACCACTATCTGTAAATGTTTTATTTTTGTTTAAATGATTCCACTCACCCACTCCTATCCTGTGCAAGTTCTATTTATCAGCTCGTGGTGACCAGAACTCTGTTTTATCTTAGGCTTATTCCCAAGGCCTAGAGGAATGCCCAACCCATTCTGGGCACTTAATTAAAACTTGCTGATTAAGACTGAGATACAGTAGTAATTCTTCTAAGGACACTTATTTCATGAAATGTAGTTATTAAACTCTTTTGATTGTACATATTTTCAGCAGGCACACATAATTTCAGTGCATAAAATGTCCTCCTTGGTTCACCTGGTTTCTTTTTCCTTGGTCACCTATTAATTTATTTCTGTCTTTCGTTAATGACAGATGACTTTTGGGAAGCATAGAAACTTAAGATGCAGTCATTCTAGGAGTCATTGTTTATTTTTCTTATGTTTACTGTTGGGCCATGAAAAATGGCATCTAGAGATTGTGATATTTGAGTGGTTAGCTCACTGCTTCATCTTAGGCTTCTAAGGGAATTCAAGGACTGGACAAAGACTATGAGAATCAATTCTGCCCAATATAAAAACAACTTTTTGTTGTTAGTTTAAGGGATTCCTTAGCACCTAAACTGCCATAGTGGGAGTGAGGGGCTCTGGCTCAGGGAGTGAGCATAGGTTTTTTTAGAAGAGAACGTGTCCCCAGTATTTGGGGACAACTTTTGACCCAATTAAGTGTGTTTTCTCTTTATAGCTATTTATTGAAGTGTCTCCATAGAGAATCGATTCTGCAAAACCCATGTCTGTCAGTGGGGGAAGATGTATGGTAGAAGGGCATACTTTTTGGTCAAAGAGGGCTGGAGTCTAGTGCTAGATCAGTCATTCTTGTAGTTTTGTGACTTTAGACAAGTTACTTATCTTCTTTAAGCCTCAGTTTCCTCATCTGTAAAATCTGATTTAGTAATACCTTCCTGGCAGACCTCATGGGTTCAGTAATTAAGAGCTATATAATTGTAGGAAAAAAACAGCTGTTAAAAGGAGTTAATAAGTAGTCTGCATCATGCTGACTTAATTTGAGAGGTATGAAATGGTCCATTGATGGAGGACAACCTTTGAACTTTTTATCCTTTGAGGAAAACAGAGTATTAAACATTTCGGAGCATTGTAGTATTCTTTCTCCTTGCTTTAAACCGAATGAGTCCTGAAGCCCAGGAAGAAACAAAACAAGACCCTTTATCCCATTATTGATATTGACTAGGGGAGACCTTCACATGCCATGCATGTCCGTGTGCCTTGACCCAGACCATAAGTACTGTTGGAGGCTTCCTAGTCTTATATGTTCTTTTCCTTCTGGTTTTGCATTCAGGCTTCAAAGTAAGACAGGTGAGCAGGTGAGGCAATCAGTATTTTCCCATCATTTTCTGGTACCTTTCTATTTGACCTGCTCACATTTTAAATCTTGGGACATTTTCTTTGTGTATGTTATTACCACAAAGATAATTATTGGTCATTTGCAGCTCATTATCTCCATTTCCCTAATTTGGAGAAAAGAGAGAAAACTCAGAAAACAAATGTTGCACACTTTTCAGTTTGCTTGAGGCCAGCTGTGGTCTGTGGATATAGAGAACAGGGTCTCAAATGTGTATATTTCAGGGGAAAGCAGGGTAGAGAGAGATGAGGGAGAACAGATAGAAGGTCTCATGTAGTCAAAGGTCACTTTGTAAAAGTTGTTAGATATTCCTGGATAGAATCCCTCTAACATGGAGCTCTTCTTGCAGCTTTTAGGTTTTATCATTATTTCCTCTGTAAGGATATCTGTTGGGTGATCATAAATGTTGGCTCCAAGTGAGAAGTGTTCATTTATGCACGAAATAGTCAAGAGTAAGACAGCTCTCACAGAGTGTGGTAAGTGGAAAAAAGCTCCAAAAGTAAAATGGGATTTTCTCTCCTAGTACAGTTTATATCTCGATTGTCCAGGTATTGGATTTAACGTTTAAAGAATGTTTTTAACGTAACATTTCCTCTTTGGTCAGTCAGTACTGTTCTTCCACAGAAGCTTCTGGGATGGACACATACATGGCAGTGTTTGGTAAGTCAGGTGGCTGGTAATTTTTTGGAGTCATACATTAAGAATTTGCCTTCAGGAGTAGTCTTAGTTACTGTTGATCTTCTGGTTAATTAGCCACCTCAAATTTAAATTGCAGTAGTAGCTTTCCTTTTCTTCTTTGAGTAAGAAACAGTTAGATTTAGACTTAACTTTAAGGAAAGATCTGTTATACCTTTTCAGTTGTCTTGCTGGGTAAAACTTTTCTAGAATGCTGTGTGTAACCTTTTGCTCAGTTATATTAATTCTTCTTATTTTATTGTTTCATTAGAGTTAAGAAGAATAGTCACTTATTTTTCATTAAGCCTTGGTAAACTGCCTTTGGTTATTTCCAGCTGCTTGGTTAATATAGCGCTAACAGATTTGATATGGATCTGATGAAGCAATAGTAGCCTGAAGTATGCTCTTGTGATTTGGTTAACATGGTTCTATTTTAACATCTCTGGGGAGAAAAATCTATCAGTGGTTAAAATCTTTGTCTTTTTTTTTCAAACCCCCTTTCTGACAGGATGCAGAATGCAGCATGAATTGTTTTAATGCTTACTTTGGAAAAGCAGAAAATGCTTAGTGAATGGACAAAAGATGATGAGGTTTGGACAGTGAGGTTATGTTTCACATTCTGTATTTAAGAGAACTTGTAACAGTTATGTCTGCTTTGTGGCTAGAGAGAAGGAAGGAGGTGGGTAGGGAGAGAGAGAAGTGAAGAGATAAGGGAAAGAGAGAGTCAGGGACAGAGACATAGACAGACAGACTGAGACTGACTTGTATGATACAAAAGGGTAAGTGCCAGGGAGCCTGCCAGGGTTTGACTCATGCTCCTCAAGGCTGCATGATGCAAGGCCTTTTGCCGCCTTCTCATTCATGTCTGTTGTCAGGGATAGATCATTGGGCTGGAGTATGTCAAAACTTTATTTTTATCTCTCCTTTATTGACAGTGGAGACAGCAAGGTGGTCAGTCTGCCTCAGAAAAATAAAATGCTTTCATTTAAAATATCTCGGTGCCAGGATGTATACGGTTTGCTCAAATAATGACTATGGCCCTTAGTAAGAAAAATTGATATTGGGACACGGGAGATTTGCCTGGTTTCTGAGGTAACTTGGTAGATCATAATCTGGTTGCCATAGCAACCCAGCAGCAGGGAAAATTACGGAACTAAACATTTGAAGAGAGGTATTTTAGTAGGCTGCTTAAAAGCCCTTTATCTTTCTCCTTGAAGAAGTGGGATGTGGGGGTCGGGAATCTGCCTTAGCAGAAGCAAAGAGGGAAAGGCATAAATGGTTTTTGGTGGCTGGATGCCTTGAGGCCATTCTTTGAATTGTGGCCTCATGTCAGAGACCACTGAGGACTGTTATAGACACTATTTATGCAATATGATAAGCAGATAATGTGACAGAATCTGTAACATACACCAATTCAGAAATCCCTTTTCTTGCCTAGGACTTTCTATAATACCTAGTGAATTGTACTTTCAGAACCAGCATTCAGGATTCATTTGATAATTATCAGTGTGGAGGAAGAGGGTGTATGAGTTTTGGATTTTCAGAGAATATTTGAGACATAGTCTCGGTGTCCAGTGATTTTTTTTCCCCCTGACTATTTATACAGGGGTATATTCTAGGCTTATCCCTAGAGGTATGAACACAGAGAGCAGATGATTTCTACTCTATTACAGTGAAGTTAGAGTTGGTCTAAAGACTTTCAAATGAAGACACAGATAATTTTTTTTATTAGAGTATTGATTTATTCCCTGGTAGCCCATGTAATGTTTATGTAAAAGTAAAGTTAAATCAAACTGTTTTCATGTTAGGAATGATTTTAAAAGCTCAGTTTCAAGAAATTGAAATGTTCTAATTACTCTATACACGTCAAGGGATTTCCTTTTGAGTTCTTAAATGGCAAAATGTATTTACATTGGTGAGTATTTTGAATACTTAGGACTGAAAGATTATTGACATAGTTACTATAAGTGTTTTAGTTCAAGATAACACGAAACACCAGGGATGAAGCTTGGACTACTTTATGCTGAACGATCCTGTTTTTTCCAGTTAATGTATTTCCCGATTTAAAAAATTTTAATATTCTAGCAGTGTCTCCTGTGGTGAATTAAAACAGAAAGCAAAATTACACGGAAATTAAAGGTTTAGTTCTTAAAGATGAAATGGTTTTGATCTCAAGTTTATAAAACAGATAAATTATTGGAATATGCAGTAAAGGAATTTTAAAATTGCATATTAAGAAAGCTTAATTTCTAAGTTAAAATAATGGTTTGCCATAGTTTTCCTTAGGTTTTACGGCTTTCATTTGGTAAGTACAGCACTTACTCTATGCCAGGCACAGTTTTGAGCAACTTAGTCTCTGCCAGATATTGTGCTTATAGAGTCTAGATTAAAGAAGGACACTAAAATATTTGTTTAATTAATTGCAATTGCAAATTCTAGGAGGGAGAAGTAGAGTGTTGTTTTTTTTTCCCTCCTCTTTATTTTCCTGAGAACATATAGTTGGGGATGTGACCTGTTCTGATAGTCTAATGCCATTTCTTAAGCTGACAAGGAAAAAGGGGCATTAGCTGGTTGGGGAAAGAGTAAGGTGGGTAGTGGGCAGCATAGGGAGAGAACATTACAGACAGGGTTGATGGTTTCACAGCAGGGAGGAACAAGGCTGCTCCAGGGAGATGAATGATGGCATCTTTCCAGTTTCTAGGAACATACAGTAATTATTTTAATAGTGTTAACCTTGTATACGTTGATTTTTAACTATAGTTTTAAGCTTGGATTATGTCTTTAATTTGTATTTAGATATAAATTAGTGATTTTTTTCTTTTTTTCTTTTTCTTTTAAAATCTAAGGAACTAAATTAGATTAGAAGTAAAACTTCGAAGCTCTTGAAAGAACATACTTTGCCATTGCCATGCATGGCCCAGGCTTCTGGAAGTTGTCTTCTAATATTAAACATTTATATTCATATGACTAAAACACTGACATTTAAGTAATAGATTTAAAACTTGGAGTGTTTGGTGGAGCCTGTTTGTAATATTATTTATTTTGTTCTGTTCATTATTATTTTCAGATTTTATACACAGATACCTTTTTCCTCCCAAACGTTTTTCTTATAAATTGCTTTCTATTGTTACACAGTTATACCATATAACCCAGGTCAGTAACAGACATTGGGAACAGTGTGCAACAGTGTTAGGTCAGAACCTTATTTCTCTGCACAATTTTCTTTTATAAGTATGGCTTCTGTTCTTTTTTTCTTTTTTACCTGTCATTTCTAAATTAGTGAAAGAATAAAAGGAATTCTGTGAAAGAAATAGTATCTTAAAATTGAGTTTTTTTAGTTATATAACATCATAAGTAACATAGGAGAATTCATTTAGCTAATTTCAAGTGCGTGCACTTAGCCTCCTTACATTTGAACCAGGTCTAAGACATATCGTAGGTTTTGTGTTTATACAAGATTCTGTGCCACATGCTTCCTGTCTGATACATAAATTTAGGTGATAAAACTGTTGAGAAATCCCAGGTGTTCTAGTATTAAATTGAAATTAATGTCTTATTTTGGCAGGTTATTCTCGTTCAAGTTAATCCAGGTGAGACTTTTACAATTAGAGCTGAAGATGGGACACTTCAGTGCATTCAAGGTAAGGAAGTATTTTTTAAGCCTTCTAATCAAAGGATTTTTCCTTTATTACTTTAAGAAAGTCAAGTTTTTCTCTGTGTCTGCATGTAATTTTCTAGATGTAAAATTTATTTTTCTTTGTTCTTCCTGTCAAATAGGGGCTCAGTGCTGATGTACGCCTTTGATATGTAAGGAACGAAGTTAAATATACCTCTAGTATTCTATTGACTTTTAAGTGAATTTATTTAACTTTGGAAAGCTTGCTGTGGTTTCATGTATTAAGAAATTTGGTAGATCTAAAAAATGCAGAGATTTTTAAAAGACCCTAAAATTCCCATTGAAAACAGCAAGTTCTTTTTAAAATTAGATAAAAGTTTCAAATATTTATTGTGATGATATCTGAATGATGGTTTTAGAGGTAAAATCTGTATTTAAAATATCTTTTAGTTATTTATTACCAACTGATAGATTACCCCCAAATTTAGTGGCTTAAAACAACTTTTATTATTGCCATGCAGTTTCTTTGGGTCAAGAATTTGAGCATAACTTAGCGGTGTCCTATGGCTCTGGGCCTCTCAAAATGCTGAAACCCAGGTGTGGGCTAAAGCTGCATTCATTGTAAGGCATGTCTGAGGGTCACTCTGTTTTAAGACTCACTCAAGTGGTTGTTGGCACAATTTCGTTTTTTGCAGGCTATTGGCAGGAGGCTTCCCTCTGGTCCTCTTTAAGTGACCTCTCCAGTGGGGTGGGTGCTTACATTATTGCAGCTGGCTTCATCTCAGCAGCAACTAGAGGGCTACAGGGAGTACTAGGTCCAGCCCACTCAAGAAAGGGGATTGATTACTCAGGGTGTGAATACCAGCAGGCAGGAATCACTGGAGGCCATCTTAGAAAGCTGTCCACCATAGCCCATCCTCCACCCCAATAATTCATATCCCTCTTTTATGTAAAACACCCCCTCCCAAGAGCTTTAAAAGTCTTATTCCATTATAGCATCAGCTCTTTTTATCTAAATAAGTTCTAGGTGTAGGTGAGTCTCCTCGGGGGTAGTTCTTGAAATGTGTACAGCTCCTAGGGCATTTCAATTAATTTCTAGTTTGTGTAATATCAATGTCTCTTCTCTGTAGTTCGCTTTGGAAAGAAATTACTTAGGTACTCTGATCTCTATGGAGTTCTGTGTGGGAGGGTTAATCTAGATCTGTATTAGCCTGTAAACACTGTTGTGTTGGAGAGCATTGTTCATGACAGCTATTTTTGGCAGTGATTGGGGTTATGGTAAATTGGAATGGAATTGAGTTCAATACTAGGTTATTGAGTGGATGGGAATCTGACCAGAGGGCTTATTTTTAATACCTGGATTTGCTTACCAATCTGTTAACAAACAAGGGGAAAAAAGCCTTTTACTTTTTGTTTTCCATAATGGGCTACATGGAAGAAGTTGATTTTTCTATTGCTTCGCATAATAGAGCATGCTGCTTTGTAAGTTCACTAATTTTTGTACTTGTATGAATAAAAATTTAGGAAAAACAAAATTTTTTAGAGAAATGAGTATATTTTCAAAGATTCAAGCCTAATGAGTTTTAATTGCAGTTAATCTACAATGACTTAACCATTTTGTTAGTGTTCTTACTGATTGCATTTAACTGACCATTGTGTTCCTGAAATTGATCTGTGGCATTCTAAATCATTAAAAATAAAACCCAGTCTTTGTTGATAAATCATAAGAAAAAACTCCAGGTTATAGAGGAAATAAATATTTTAAAATAGTATGAGATACAGAAGCTTATCTCTCTTTATTGTACTTTAATAAATGAATATGATCAACAAATAAAACTTCGAATTCACTCTATATCTTTAAAACAATCACCAGAAAAACTGGATGAAAAGTCATGTCACCTTTCAGAATGAAGCTGATGTTTTCTTAGTTAACTAAGAAAGCAATCAGGCCTGGGCATGGTAACATTGGGGTCTCATGAATTGGCAGGTAGACTGTGTCCCTCTACAACTGAGTATGTATAATAGAATCCATAAAAGAAATTGCTGAATAGATCAAGATATAAAATATAAAATCCACTCTTTCCTTTCACCTACTTTTACTTTTTGGTGTCTGAGAGGTGGAGGGAGGGAGGGAGGGAGGGAGAAAGGAAGGAAGGAAGGAAAGAAAGAAAGAAAGAGGGGGGGAAGAGAGAGAGAGAGAGAGAGAGAGAGAGAGAGTGTGTGTGTGTGTGTGTGTGTGTGTGTGTGTGTGTGTATGTATGTATGTATGTTCATCCAGTTAGCCTCTACCCCACTTTTTTCCTGAGTCCCTGTAGGTAACTGGTAAGCTCTGCGGGGAATATTGCAAGTATTTTGCTGTGTTCATAATGGGAGCTTTGTATTTATTCATGATGATACTTGGAGATAAGTGACACTAACCCACCCCTTCCAGTGATTTCAGAAATGCCTTTGACTAAAGCAGAATTGTGGAGCCATTTATCTTTGGCTACCCCAGCCTTCCTATTCTTTGTTTTCTTGTGAATGCCTGGATACTATGATTATCTTCTTTTGGAGCATGGTGATACCTGGGCCAATTAATTGAAATGACACTGGACGGGATAAGAGGTACTAGAACCTGGAATCATTTGATTTGCTAGCATTTGAGAAGCTCCAGGCAACAGGATGAACTGCAGAAACTGGAAGGAACCTTGAGTCCAGACCCACTGATTGCTGCTAATGCATAAAAGGCTCCACTCCCTCTCCCCCAAAAGCCTTCTTTTGCGTTCCAGTGTGAGTTAGTGAATGCTTGCCTCCAGGTGAGTAGAGCATATCAACTCAGTGTGGGAATAGACGATATATTTACAAATTCCAACACAAGTTATATTATCCTTTCACTGTAATTAACATCCCTATCATTGCTAATATTTATTCAGCTTTTTGTGCTATGCTGTATATTTGTTCATAATTAATGGGTATGCTAGGTACACATGAGGAAGCTGAGGACTGTCACACACCTAAAGTCACATAGCTGGAAAGAGGTGGAGTCGAGTTTTCATAGTTGGTATATCTGACTTCAGAGCACGAGCTCATTATTACCCTTCTCTGTGGCTTAACATGGAAGCATGAACTCACATAGTAGGCCTGTATTCTCCTTGGGCATGTGACAAGAGAAAGGTGGGTTTCTGTTTCTAAAGTAACAGGATCCTGAGCAGGATACTAGGATGAGTACTCAGATGGCCAGGATAAGATAGAGGTGGTTTGCGTAGTAAAATAGATGGTGGAAACTGGATTTTTAATGGAGTAAGACAAGGCACCCTGTTAAGAGAACAAAGAGCAGCCTATGATACAGGGAGTACTGATTTACAAGTCTTTAAATTATTTCTGCCCAAAGTCAGGATTGGGACCAGAGTTCAATGGGAGAGGACTGGTATATTGGGAAGCAATCTTTTCCTGCTTGCCTTTAAAAACAAGTATTAAGAAAGGATCTGAAGCTGAGTCATATTATAATGGAAACTCCCTGAAAGAATCATTTGCATTTTACTAGAGGTTAAAATTAAGAGAAGGAAACTCTAGTTATGCTCTTTAAACACCAGCCAGCAGGTGGGGAAATGTTTTGTTTGGATTTTTTTTTTGAGGGGATGAGGGGGAATAGGGGTGTTGGCAATACTCTTAACTGGAAATTTTGAAGTCATACTCATTGCTTACGCCATGGGTGAAACTGTTAGCTTAATAACTTTGCTATTTCAATACTAGCCAGCAGATTAGGGGTTTCTGTGGGGAAGGGAGTGGTGTGGGGTGATGGGGGTAGGGAGTAGACTTGGTTGCTGTGCCTTCCTGGAGATTTTGAAATTACGCCATATGAGGTCAACCTCCTTTGCTATTTGTTAGTTTAATTTTTCCTGTAGAACATTGATGGTATCACTAGAAAGACCCCAGAAGCTTATTGTGATGCCATGAAAAGGCAGTTTGGAAATTCAGAGCAAATTAATATAAAGAATATTATATACTCTGGGGGAAAAACAAGTTTTTGTTTTTATGGGAATGTCCTTGGTGATGATGAAAGAAGAAAAAAACACAGGAAACATACATATGCTGTGAAAGCAGATTCATTGCTAATGGAGTATTTCTCAATATTTTCCATGAACATGAATCATAGGTCTTGAAGGGGCCACAAAAGGTCCTTGTTTTTTCTTACTTAGAGACCACACGATACCTATGGCATCCTAGACAAAAGATTTTTCTTTCCTAGGCCAGATGAAAGTCTATAAAGAGCTAATTGTTAGGTGAAAAAAGAATCTTAGCAATCAATATGAATTCTTGCCTTTGCTTAAAGTCAGTAGTTAAGAGTGGGCATCTGCGGGTCCCCTGTTGTTTTCACGTCCTTGTCTGGGCTGAGGTTCTGCAGTGCAGCCTTCTTTCTTGCCCACACATGTCATTCTTTTATCTTGGGCAATTTCTCTGCTCCCAGTTAATTCCTTTAGCCAGAACAAATACCACAGTTCTTTTTAAGGCTTTAGGGTCTCTTTTCCTTTGGGAGACCTCCTGGACCAGTCCATTTCATTCTGACCTTTCTCGGCATTCCTGGGGGATCAGGTAGAGGAGGCACTACATATAACAGTCTGATTATATGTGCAAACCTTTCCTTAACCTTGAATTCGAACGTGAATTCAGTTGTGACAGGAAACAATATACTTCACCCTACCTCTCAGGCATGTAGTGCATAATTACCGACTAGACCCTTTACTGGCCTTGCCATTACATCAAGTGTGATGATTTAAAAAAAGTTTTATCATTGTGCTGGGAGCTTAAAAATGTTTAGCTAACCAATGCTTTTGGTGGTCTCTAAAGTCTCTGTAGAACTGTCACATTTCAAATACGTTGATAATTGAAGGTAGTAATCTGTTTCCTTTAGAGAAACATGTTCAGAGTTTAAGAATTTACATATTGACCTTACTTCAATATTGCAATACTGAAGTTTTTATTTTTTTGTTTTTAGACTGTTACATATAAATTGTGACCCTGAAGAAAGTAAGTGAATGTCATAGTGATTTTATAAGAAAAACAGATTAAAGTAAAATGTTTAGGAAGCATCATTAATCCTAGTAAAAAATAATATTTAAAGATACTTAACTGCTAATGTTTTTTTGCCCGTAATAATTTAGATATTCTTTATGAAGACAATTTACTCTGCTAACTTGTGTTAAGTGGGATGAGACCTTAAAATAACAGCAAAATGTATGGTAGGAGGGAAACTCGAGAGACTCACTCTGAGGTGGCTGTAGCTTGGATGCTATTAGAATGTGAAACTCTTTCCCTCTCCAACTTATTCTCCTTAAGCCTTCTTCAGCTCTGTATCTAATTGTCCCCCTGGCCCAGTGAGTGTGGGAACCGTATCATTGATGAACACCACGCTCTGCTTAGAGACTGTGAATGACACCATTGAGAGCAGTTCCACATTTCTGAATCTCCTCATTTGTCTCCCACCCTCCTCCCCTTTAGTATGATTCAGCTTCCAGACTGCCACAGAGAACTTAATGTTGCTTTTTTCACTTCTCATTTCGTACTTTTAAGTGCATTTATTAAACTTGTTTGGCACTTTAAAACACTGACCTGTCTAAGAATTTTATGACAGGTCCTAGGGAACTTTCCTTGTCTCTTGCTTTGTTTATTGAGAAATGACATGATTGGTGTTATAGCTGGGCTTTCAAACTGAGGGTAGACTATCATTTCACAAGCAAAGCTTCTATATGGTCTATTTTACTGTCTTTAAAACCGGGGAAGAAGACCTTTTGCAAATGAAGCCTGTTTTCTGAGGTTGATTGAACCCTTGCTTTGGCTTAAATTTGCAAAGCATTTTTTCATCAAAAGTATTTGGGTGGTTTCAAAGTGAAATTATAGTATAAATGCCCTGAATCCTTCTGAATCTTTGTAGACGTGCATCACATTGAACATATAATTAATTGATTGTTATTTGATTGACGACTTGTAAAATGTATTCTTAGTGGAAATATTTTTCCTGTTATAAGATTAGGATTTTTAGAGCTTTTCTGTATTAGAAATTGTCTTGAAAATCCATTTCTTTTGTATTCGGAGGTTTGTGAAGGATTGCTAATCTGAAACGTTATTGTGAACAGTTTGGCCTTACTTGAAAAATCTTTTAGAATTGAAAATACCAAATTTTTTCCCCAGTGCCCTGCTCATCTTTCTGATTGATGCAAAGCTGTATTTGGTGAGAGTTAGTTCACAGTCCTCTAGTGAAACTCTAAGCTGAGAGACTCTGAGTTTCTAAGAGAATCTGAATGACTCCACAATTCTTAAAAATTCTCCATTTAAGAATTCATATGTTAGCTGCAGGACAGATCAGTCGTGTTGTGTGTGTGTGTGTGTGTGTGTGTGCGCGCGCATAATGTTGGTGAAAAATTATTCTTGGCGTTTTAGAGTATACCTCATCTCTGAAATGTTTGGGGGCTTTATTTTGGACACAGTGATTTGGATTTTCTTTTATACATGGACATGCACAGCCATTCATTGCAAACAGGCATTCTGTATACTGATCCCTTTTCAAACAACAGCTTGCTGCTGAGTAACTAGAAGTCTCCACAAGGGCTGATACATACTAATAGACCCAGAGCAGAAAGTCCAACCTATGAGAGGGGTAGGGGGAAAGTGTGTGATCATATGTGCAGCTGTCATCATGTTGGGATTGAGTAATGTCATGAGACTGGATTACATTAGTGCCAAACTATGTTGCTTCCCAGGAGGTGTGAAGCCCCCTGGAGGGGATAGGAATTGTTATTAGGCTCCCAGACCCATTATGGCCAGACATTTAACCACCCTTCATTTTTGTTACCTGTCATTTTAAAGCTTTTCAGGAAAGCTTGTGTGAACTCAAGATATTGGTTAGCATTTTTTAAAATGTCTCCATATTTTAGTTATAATGCTTCAGAAATAATATGTTTAAAAATTATGCAATGCGAGTTTAGCTTTTGTGCTTTTTTGCCTTTCAGCCTTGTTAAACAGTGATTAAAATGTCATTTCTGAAAGTATCCGACTTGGAGTTTCTTAAATATCACAGATCTTTGCATGTCAGATAATTCAGAAGAGCTAACAGTGTCACATTACCTCAATTACCTACCACATTTTACCTCACAGCTTGTGTTCTTTTGGTTCTTGCTTATTCTTTCTATGTATTTTACTCTTACAACTTCAAATGGAAAATTTCATATTAAAAGTTCCTTTAAAGAAGACTGCAAAAGATTCTTCAAGGGTAGGGGTCAAATCTTAGTGATCTTTGTATTCGAGTGCCTATCTAGCATCTACTAGGCGTTCAGACTAAAGGAAAGTAATTTCCTAGTATGCTGCTAAAAATGCACATCAAAGGGCGGGGTGGCTCCATAGTGTAGTGGTTAGCACGTTTGCTTTACACGCAGAAGATCCTGGGTGTGCACCCCAGGTGGAGCCACAGGCCAGGCCCTGGGTGCTGTGAGCGTGTGTGAGGGGACACCCCGCATTCAGAGATCCAGTTCTTAAGGGGAAATGGCAACATCCAAAGGTCAGGGGTGGAAGGGCGAGGGGATTGAAGAGGGGGGAAATCAAAATTATGGAAAATTCTTAGTTAATTCACCAAAGTTTTTTTCTTTTTGTTTGTCACTGTGTTTTAAGTAGTTGAATTTGGTTATTTTTACTCTTGAACCTATAATACAGGTATGAGTGTATCTCCAAAAACACACAGTGATTTTGAAGAAGTCCAGTATGTGGGTTAGTTCCTCTTACCTGTAAAAAGCATGAGATGATCATTATTATATTTGTTTTTTTGTTAACTTTTTTCTTTTGTGAGTAGTCTGGGAATACCTTGGAAAATATTTTTAAGGCTATTTAATAGTACAAGAACATCTTTATGTTAATCTTTTGTATTATTAGCACATATTTTAATTTTGAGTACTCATTAATATTTTATTAATGTTTTTATGCAGTTTAAAATTACAGCCTTTATCTGTAGCAGTAAACTCTCAATAAACTGCCAGACTCAGGGATATATGGAGTATATTTTAAATTGTAAGTAAGTCTGGCTACTGAATTAAATGGAGTTGACAGAGTAATTTTTCTCTTCATCAGCAGTGTCGATTGAAAGGATGAGGGAGGTGGTGAGACAGGTGACGGAGGGGCAGGCTAGAGGAGGAGAGAACCTGGGTAAGGGCAGTGGTGAAAGTGGCGGGAATGGAAATTGGCGATGTTTAGGGAAGTAGGCATGACTTGCTGATCATTGGGACACACTGAAGGAGGGCAGTTGAGTATGGTTACTAGATAATTTGTATGTTTTCCTAAAATAGGAATCTGGTCTTCTAGAAGAAGATTTGTCCTGTGATATAAACGATACTGAGTAAACATTTTGTACTCACTGTGTCCTAATGGGGCTAGTTGCATTAGGATTAACAAAAAAGGATAAAAAAGCAAACATTTTCTTTTAAATATGAGTTTTTTCTTGTCAGATTGGGTATTGTTTCTGAGTTTTCGGCGACTTGGATAATATTTTGCATACTGTTTTTTAGGAGTCGACAGGTGAATAAAAGGAGTGTATGTTTTAATAGTTCTTCCTAGATACAGTGAGTCCTAGCTTATTGTTGTGGATAGATTCTTGGAACTGCAGCAAAAGGGTGTACAATGAAATCAATTTTACTATAGGCTGATTAATATAAACAAGAGTCAAGTTCCTGTGGCATCTCATCACTGTTACAATGACGATGTGAACGATACATCTTTATTCTAGAACTTGCTGTATGGAGAGAATTGGTCTCAGAATTGTCCACATCATTGTCTTTCCTTTATGACTTTATTGTTTGGGGTTCTTTGAATATCCCCACATTTGATCTGTGATTGGATGTAACTCTCCTCTCCAACTTTCCTGTCACACTCCTTTTGCAATTTGGAGAGAAAAGTTGAAATTTTTCAAGTCTTTAAGTCTATTTGTGTCTGAGTTAAAATGGAAGCATTCCATAATTTAAATATAACATCTTATGGACACTATATTGCAGTGAATAGGCACCATTGACAGTTTTGTGGTATCTTTCTGGCTATAGAAATTTCCACACTTTTACTAATTAAAAAGCTTCCAATTATTAGCAAATTGTAATTTTTATTCTAAACTGACAGGAGGAGGAGTCATAGCACCAAGGGAAGAAACATCTTTGGGAATAGGAGTAGAAACTTAAAAAGATTAAAGTATAAGCATTATCTTTAGTGGGTTTTGTTTTAGCATTTTGTTTTATTTATTAGTTTCACGTATATGGTACATTGGTTAGACATTTATGTAGTTTAGGAAACGATCCCCTCGATTACCCTATCACCCCTCTGGCTCTCCACATAGCCATTACATTACTGTTGACTGTGCTCCCTGTACTGTGCTCACCATCCTTCTTAGTATTTTTTTTGGGGGTGGCAGGTGAGGGGTGAAAATGTTAATGCTGTGATAGAGGACTGACTAGATGAATTTTCTGTTTTGTTTTGCAGTACTTATGTACATATCCATTTATGTACATACACATTTATCTCATGTAAATGTCCAATTAAACATGTTTGCTTGTTCTTTAAGTGCCAAGTCCTTAACAGTTGTCTAGGGTCGGATTATTTTGATTATCCAGGATTGGATCTTTTAACTTCAAGTCAGTGTATCTCATGCTAGAAAAAACAGGGTCAATTTTCTGTGCCTGCTCTACCAGGATATAAGCAGTGTGGACAAAACGAGCACTTTGGCACAGCTAGAACTTAACTCGTATCCTGTTGAGGAAGAACAGTCTTTGTGGGCAGTGTAATCAAACCTTTATTAAATTGTCTTCAAGTTAAGCATGAAATAGTCACAGATCTTGATAAAATATAGCAAAAGCAAGGGATGTTATCTCATATGCTAGAAATCAAATCAAGATCTGAGATTCATTTGGATACTTTATTTTTAGTTAATGATCAAGACAAGTCTTATTCTAGGGGTCAGGCATTCTCATTTTGAATGACATAGTTTTTGCATTCTGTATTGACGTTAACAAATACCTTTAACATCTCAGAATTTTAAAGTTGGTTTTAATGACATAGTGGTTTGTAACTTGCACCTCAGAATTACCTGAGGAACTTTTAAAAACTGTACAAGTTGACCTCAAGGCTAATTATAGGAAATAGTTAGATTGTCTAAACCAAAGGGAATTGTCAGATTGCAGAAGGGGAAAAGGGTAAGGCCTGGATATTAGTTTTGAAAAGCTTCACAGGTAATTCTAATATGCAGTGGAGACAGACTCTCTGGGTAACCTAACCCTAAGGATAGCTTAAAGTTTCCACAGTGTGCCTTCCCAGGTACATCACACAGCACATAGCACACACCTGTGTCTGTTCATCAGGTTAGTCTCCTTTAGAAAGTTAACGTAAAGTGCTTCAGTCTTCTACCTTGTATTCATATACTTATTTAAGTAAACCCTGTGTTGTCTTTATTGAACCTATTAAAATTGCTCTTTAGTGTTTGCTACAAACTTCCATAAACAGTAAACAAGGGTCACCGAACAAAAATTTGAGTTTACTTCCTTCAGCAGAGTATAGATTTACATTACTTTTATTTATATGTAAGCCCAGTCATTCACCTAGTAAACTAATCAAATTCAAAGTTGATTAGAACAGGTAAGACTGCAGGGCAGATGGAGTTAGGAAAGTGAGTTAAGAAAACTGTCTTATAAATTGCTGGTTGCTGAAGCTGTTTCTGGCCCTGTTACCACTTGGCTTTATGAAATGGGTTGGGACCGTTGCTTCCTTCCTTGCTCTTTGATACATCTGGCCTTGAATAGTGTAGGTGCCTAGGGAACATTTTGGTGCTTGACTCGAGTGGTCCTCACAGCATACTTGAATCCAATGTATGATAGCCAGTGTCAGATGCTGACAATTACCACTAACTTTAGCATGGATCAGAATCACTTGGAGGGCTTGTTAAAATATAAATTACTGGTACCACTGCCAGGGCTTCTGATTCAGGCCTGGGGTGGGTGGGGCCTGAGAATTTGTATTTATAAGAAGTTCCAGGTGATGTCTATGCTCTGGGACCTGACTTTGAGAATAGCTGAGGTAGAATATGTAAGAAAAGGGGATTTGTGAAAGTAATGCCTTCAAACTTAAGAGAGAACTCTCAGGATTAAGTGTGGTTACAAAAATGGACAAAGGGAAAAGAAAGTCCATGTAATGCAGAAAAGTAAGAAAGAATAATTGGTTTAAATTCTTCAGTTTTAAGCTCAAAGATATTTTTTTCTTCATCTGAATTATTTCCTCCTTTCTCTGCTATAGTTTTCATGAATGAAAGTTTGAATCAGGGACTCTATATTCAAAGGATTTGTTTGTATAGTCTTTCAGTTTTTATCTTCTAATTTATTTTCTACTCTATTGGGAATTCCTTTCTCTTTTCTGTGCTCCAATTCCCACATAATGAGAAAAAAATATCTCCAAGAGTATTCTAGGAATATTTTAAATTTTAATGAATAGTATTATGTAGTATTTGGCGATCACTGAGTTAGGAAACATATGTAAATAAGGAAAATATTCCAAACACTATTCAATATTCCATACACTATTCAAGTAATAAGTATATCTCTTCCCCTCAACCTACCCCCACCCCTATCACTTAGCTGGGTCAAATGAAAAGAAAAAGCCAAAAGGGGAGAATGAAAAGTAAGTGGGCCAGTGGAAGTTGGCTTCATTGTGTAAACTATTCTAAAGAAACAGGAGAGTTTTAACGCATAAAGCTAGGGGGAAAGGAAGTGACTCAGAATTCAAAATAGATAGGGGACTCAGGACCAGCAAGGACCTGGAACAGAGGAATGATGCCTGCAGAAAGAGGTGAAGCCATCTACGAGAGGCATTTGGAGGTTAGTGAATGACTCCATAGCAACATGGAAAACAGGATTATACATATTCTTTGTTTTTTCTGCTGTGGACAGGGCACCATTGTAGAAATTTAGAACTTTGTGCCCTGTTTTAAAAATCTGTTTCAAGGGTCAAATTGTTGAATTCCAGACTGATTATTTGTAATTAAAGTTACAGCTCTTGAGTTTTCTCATGGTCTCTAGATGATTTCCGTTGTTGTTCTGTGAGTTGAGTTCGTTGATCATTTGAGTACTTCTCATTGTACCTATCATGCTGGTATCAACAATTAACATTCCTCAGAGGTGAATAGAATGTCAGCCTCCAGTTCAGATGGAACTCAAGAACAACAGGTGTATTCTACCTGTTTCTTGGCTATACCCAGAGTAGTCAAAGGCAAGTAATTAACCACAAGATAAACTGGAGAAAATGAGATTCTTTAGAATTTGAGCTAAAGTGCTGAAAAGTAGCTCTGGGTAACATATTTAGGAGACATAGGAAATGGCTCAATAGGAAGTGCGTAATAGCCTTGCTAATCTGGCGTCAAAATTTATTTCAAGCCTATTTCCCTTTGTCAATACAAATCTTCTTAGCTGTACACCTTCCACAGACCCTCTGTTTTGTGCAGTATTTTTATTGACTCAGGTTCACATCAAAGGACTTGAGCTAGTATAGTAAAAATCAGTTGATTGTATTGTTAATTTTCCTCTTCCCTTTTAAATGAAGAATCCTGGCAAAACTTTTTGGCTCTGATCAGAGGAAGAGAGTCTCCTGATAGAGTTTTAACTTGCTTTCCATTCTAATGATCTAGTGCCACTGATCAGGACCTCAACTTTCCTTACCTCAGATTAAAAGGACTGGGCCAGATGATTTATAAAATTCTTCTTCTTCTTCTTCAATTTCTTCTCTCTCTCTTTAATTCATAAAAAGACTTGAATTTTACTTAAATAGGCTCAAGTGTGGGCAGATTTCAAGAGCTTAATTACCTAGGTTTTCTATTTAATTTCTCTAAAATTTCATTCATATAATTAATCTTGACTAGTAACAAAAAGGAAAGAAAATTACCCAGTATATGTGTTTTTTGTATTAATGATTGCCAGATTTTTAGATGTACATGTATGTCAGGTGCTTTGTATCACTTACTGTCAGCCCTGGCTGCACAGCTGAATCACCTGGGATTAAAACAAAAAATGCTTGGGTCCCTACTTCCAGAGATTTACATGTAATTGGTACTGAGTGTATTTTTAAAGAAAGAGTTGTCATGTGTATTTAACTTAAATTATATCCAGTAAAACATTTTGGATTTTATTTTTATGTTATCTATTATTTAGGGCATTGAGTGATTTGTGAATGGAAAAAAATCTTGAAAACGCAAAGTGATACTTTCTCATCCTAGGTATACTGTCTCAGCTGAACAGTCTGTATGTGCCCTTGCTCACCCTACCTGTTCACCTCTTATCTGTGAACTGGATAAGATTGGCTTCTGCATGTATCTCATCTGTTGAGCACACAGTATTGTCTTTTTTTACATTGGTTTCTTAGGATCATTTTCTATTATTTTAGCAAATCTAGTATGCTACTGATTTTAAGATTTGTTATTATTTCACATACCTCTACAAAAGAGAAAATACCATCAGTTTAAACTGACTTGCCATGAATTTTAAGATGCTTTCCTTTCTCAGGAGATGTTAAAATGAAGAAAAAAAATTTAGAATCAATGAGAAACACTAATTTAGTTTTCAGTTTCTCTTCCAGGTTTTGAAAAGTCACATATCTATTTGAATTTTTCCTAATTGTGTTTGCATGATTATTTCATGTGCGCCTATGTTTGTCTTTGTGTGAAGATTGCAATGGCTTATTCCAGTGACTAATTTGCTTGAACAGTATCCCTTCTACATATGCCCTGGAGGATTTATATACAAATAATAAGCTTGTGATGCTCTTTGTTAGTTTTAGCTTCTCACCAAATGTCTCTGTCTTTTGCTATAAGGCTTTTTTTTTTCCATGTGTATATATATGAATACATACACAGTGTGTGTGAGTGTATGTGTTTGCCAGTGTTGCCATTTGTGTCTCTTCTGTTTTGTCTAACGCTTTGGTAAAGTCTACATTTTGGGTTTAACATTTTTCAGGGCTCTTTTGTTATTCATTCGTGTGTTGGCTTCGTGTGTTGGCTGTGTCGGTATTGTCCTATTAAAAGCAGTATAATTCAATTCAGCAAATTTATCATGTGCTTCTAATGTTTATGTGGAAAATATTTAGTTTTCTTGGCTCATTCTCTACCGTGTGTGTGTGTGTGTGTGTGTGTGTGTGTGTACACGTGTGTGTACGCATGTGTATGCGCCTACGGTGTTAACCAAGAAATATATTACCTTTGGATCCAGACCATCTGCCTCTAAATATTTCCCTTGCATAATAACTAATTTAAATTTATTCCAGATGTACTAGCAGTGTATGAGATTTGGCAGTTTTTATTTCTGAGATGCTTTTAAAGCTTTATTGTAATTTATCAGGGCATCAAGGTATATGTCTTCATGGATTTATGTAAAACTTGTGGTAGCCAATTTAATTTGGAATATTTCTTTTGTTTTCAATAAATTAATGCATAGCAAAATCTGATATTTTCTTTCTCTCACATAAGATGGTGCTGGTGAGAGTCACTTAAGGATTCTCAATCTCTGTCTGAAGACCAGGTTTGATGAAGTGACCACTCAGAATAGATGTGCTTTGTTCATTTTTATGAATGGTTGAAAATAAAAAAAGTACCTTTTGCATCACTAAATCTCTGAGTACCTATGACATTTGAATTTTGATTTGGCCTCTAGTTGTTGTTGTTCTTGTTGTTTTAATGGAACAGTTAATGTTACAGCCACGTGTGATCTCCTAGCTCTGTGTGCTTTTCTTTCTCTGGTTTTCTCCTAATGCCTCTATTAATACAGGTTCCCTCATCTCTTTTGCATTTGGGATTGTGTGTGCATGAGTACTTGGGGTAGTTAACTCCTTCTCTCTACCTAGTAGCTCAGTGCCTTCCAGAACTGTTAAAATCAGACTGCCTTTGCTGTGTCTCTTCAGTGTTTGTATTGTGTTAACCCCGTCTGTTCTCCATCCTGTGCCTGTCTCTCATTAACTCCCCTCTTTCATGTCCTGAACCACTCTGTCTTCACTTCGATTCTCTCCTGTTTCTTCTAATATCTACACAGGAAGGGAAGTTTTCTTTAGGAAACCTGGCATATTGGGAGAGAAAGATTTGACTTTTTTGCTTTCACTTCTTAAGAAGACCCTCTTCCAAGAGTGGAGGGAGAAGCCGTCAACTTAAGAGATTTCTGAGAAAAATCATGTTTCTTCTTTTTACAGGTTCCTTCTTCTAAATTTGCAGCACATTAAGAAACTCTTCAATATCCTAGCAAATAGGAGCCCTGGTATTTTAACATGTTCACCTTAATCATGCTTGTTTACATGAGCAGGATTGATTTTGGAACTCACTGTACCAGTTACATAAAATACAGTATTGTCATTTATTGACTGTATCTCTGTGCGAGATGATTCTTTGCATGAATCCGTCCTGTGAGTTATCATGCTGATATCTGCCATGCCTTATTTGTTCATTATTTTTACTGTGTGTATTTAGAATAGAAAAGGCCTGCGGTGATTGCCTTTGTCTGTCAGCCCCTGAGGTCAGGTTTTCCATCCTGACTCAACACGTGTCTGGGCTGCGGAGATTGGTTGGTTGGGTGTGCAGAGTTTCCCTCTGTCGGACTCAGGAGCCAGAAAGCCACGATGAAGTTTGATTTGGCTTGTGGCAGCCTTTTCCAAATATGAATTTGGATGCAGTACAGTAAGTCCTCTAAGAAAAGTGGGAGAAGGGAAACCAATAACTTTATAGCTGGAAATACTTGGGAAACATTTAGAAATAGGGAAACTCTAGCCCGCGGTGTTTGGAGTCTCCCCTAAGCTCGTGTTGCTGCTGCACTCAGAGGCCAGCCGTTTTTTCCAGGCCGAGTGCTAACTTCGCTTGGGTGAAGCCATAGAGCAGCCTCTGTCCTGCGGGTGCTGCATGCTGACTTGCTCCAGACAGTCTTGAATGTGACCTGGCAGCCAGTGCTGTTTCCTGCTGACGTGGCCTCCCACAACTGAGTAGAACAGAGCTGCCTCAGTGTGCTGAGGAAGGAGTGGTGAGGGCATGAATCACCAGCGGGATAAGGAACAAATTAAGAGGGGAAAGCGCCTAGCTGTTCAGGTTTCCTTCTAGATATACTTAAAAGACACCTTTTTTTATAGGAAGGGAGGAGGAGGAAGAAAAACAGGAGTGAAGAATGCTGTAAGAATCAAACAGCAAACAGTGCTTTGTTTGGCCATAGGAAGGGTTTCTTATCAGCAGGAGTTACTTCTGGGGTGAGAACCAGTCTACCGCAGACATCTGAGAGGATGCTGTGAAAGACCAGACTGCTCTGCAGCCTGCACGGGCCATGCTCTTGCAGAGGTTGATGGGAGTACGAGCTCCCAGTCGTATCCTGCAAACAGACATTCAAAAACAAAACTGTAGTGTTTGTCTTGGTGAAACAAGCTCTCTCAGCTTGGTAAGAACTGGACAGCGGACTCTGGGAAATTTAGGAGCAAATCTCTTGCCTGGTTTTCCCATCAGGGGTGTCAGCATCTCATTTGATGCTCAGTATTGGCTTATGTTTTCAATCACTGCTTGGTGCTTTGAATTTGCTCATTTGAAAAGGTCCAAGTACAGCTCTTTGTTACCTTTTAGTAGGGCCAGAATAGTCAAGCTATCATGGAATTTTATAGTGAGTGAGAAGTTAACTCCAGTTGTGACTTAAGTGGCTTCATCTGTTTTTAAAAGTTTTTATAGAATCTTTTCTTTATTTAATTTTACATGGAAGTTCATTGTACCAAACAGATGCATGTGGAACTGCATGAGTGCCTGAGGCACACCTGCCCATCTTCTGGTAAGAAAGCTTTTCCCCTGGCACCTGGCACCCCCAGCATATATATATTGAAAAACCACTGATCTAGTCCAGAAGGAAATTTTGCCTCTCAGGTAAGTCAGTTTGTTAGGTAGTATTATAATGACTTTCAAAGTACTTTAGAATAAAAGTTCTTTTATCTGTCCCCTGCATTTGTGAGCTTTCATTATTTCTCAGTTAGCTATTGTAAAAGTTTCTCCTGGTCTCTCTGCCTCCAAATAAATTCAAGTGGATTATATAAATAAACGATACACCAGGAATAATGGTTACACTGTATGCCAAAAGCTACCCAGCAATCATGCAGGGATGCTGCAGCAGTAAAGAGAATCAGGGATCAAAATACTGGGCTATCTCCAAAGAAGAATTCGCAGTGCGGGAGCTTAAAGGACCAAGAAAACTGAAAACGGTGAAAGTGTTTTTCCAGTGTCTGTGGCTGAGGGCCTCCACCTTTCTCTCTGTTGCCTTGGCTGGGTATTTGAGGATCATCTTTGACTAAGGTTTTTTCTTGGAAATTTTCCATATCCAATTTCTCTAATTTAAACCAAACTTAAAAATTTAACCATGCTTAAAAAGTACTGATGTTTCAAATGTTTATCCTGCATCGTGGAATGAAACTGAGGCAGTTTCAGGTCTAGTTATACATTTCTCATTCTTGGTTCAATGTTGGCTTTTCAGTGTAGCCCTCAAGGCTAGTTCGTAGTTGGGCTTGGACTTAGATTTTGGAAATTGATAACATTGGCCATATTTTCCAGTTTCCCCTTCCCTGCAAGTCACTTTCTTCTGCTCCTCAAATTACCACCCTCAGCTCCAGTAAACAGAAACCTCTGCTTTTAGCAAATGAATTCTCAAGAAGAGCAAGGAAGATACCAATGGAATGGAGAGGATGGATATTAAATGTGTAATAGGTCTGCTTCCATTTTCTGTAAAGTCATCTAATTTCCTTTAAAGAGGTTTTAATTTTTATAGACCATGTATGGGTGGAATTAGAACTATCCAAATCATTTATGGTGTTTTGTTGCTGTTGTTGTAGGCTGGGATTACACCTTGTAAAGAACTAGAAGGGGAGAAACAGTTTTATTAATCCTGTTTCAGTGGCAGAGGTGCTGTATATGTAATTATAAGCTCCTCCACCCCACGTGATAAAACAAAAACCTGAACCAGAGATTCTTTTTTCCAAATGTTCTTGGTAAATCTATTCTTCCAGTACAACTGTGAGTAGGAAGCCAGGGCATTGGGAGGGATCATTCTTTTGTGTGATGGTAATGAGATAATTTCTAAATCACAAATTTTCAGGACATCTTTATTTAAATGAAACTTCAGAGTTCTTGCAAAGCTGCATTACCAAGTCTTTTTGCTTCATTCAAAAAGTCTTTTAATTTCATCTGTTCTGTTATCAGTCGTATAAACTAATACAACTGTTTTGAATAAAACTTAGGCCATCATTTGTTTGATGTCTTGTCTTTTCTCCTTCTCCTCCCCAAATACAATTTGATCAAGTCTGGTTAGGGAAGTGCTATTGTTGCCACCATTAGTCACCCATTCTGAGTGGCAACTGCCAAGTGTCACTTCGTCCTGGAGGGAAGGCAAGAGGAAGAGTTCAGGTTTAGAATTGTTGCCGGGAGGCTGAGAGGCTTATAGTGGGTGGGCCTTCACAAGGGCTGCCAGCCGAGGGGCGTGCATAGGAATTTCCGTTAGACTGCTAGAGGCAATGGGGAGGCCCGAGGGGCTCACACTGCCAGCCAAGATCTTGAAAGCTTCTTTGTATTGTTTGCTGATCAAACCTGGAAAGCCTTTCTGTGGAGGGGATCTATAGAGAAAAGTGGCTGTTGCTGATTTTGAAGTTTTATTCAGAGCTCATTCTCCAAAGCAATTGAAATTTATTTGGTTAAAAAACAGCTAATTAATATGTTTGATCTTGATGTGGAAATTAACCATATCAAATTCCAGGTCAAATAGCTTTCCCCTTGTAGAATGTTTGTTTAACCTTTTGAGGCATATTTCTTCAGGTTATGTATGGACCATAGAAAGTTTATTTATCCTTAGTATTCTAACCTACATGGTGGTATGGCTTTTGTTATAGAAACACTCTTAAATGTACACTTGATTTTTTTTTTACAATAAGAAAAATCACATTTGCAAATGGATTGTATGTAAAAAGTTGTAGGTATGGTGTGCAACTTATTCATCATACAAGCAGTGCCTTATATGGTACCATTCTTGAAAAATACTTCACCATCTGGTCCTGTTTATCTCAGATGAAATACTTATTTTTTTTCCTTTTTAATTCTCATTAATCTGCCAGCCAATATTATCATCCTTATTTATAACACTAAGAAACAAAAGTTTAGAATGGCCAAATAACTTACCCACATTAATAAGTAGCAAAACCAGAATTTGAACTAAAGATGATTCCAAAGCTCCAGGTATATGAAATTTTTTATTTATTTTACAATAATTATAAATTAACAGGAAGTTGGAAAAAAATGTGCAGAGTGATGCCCAGTTTTGCTTAATGGTAACACCTTGCATAACCATTGTACAATATCAAAACCATGAACTAACATTGCTACAATCCATAGAGCTTATTCGTATTTTACCAGCATTACATGTATGTGTGTGCATATGAGTGTGTAGATTTGAATAGTCATTATTACCACAGTCAAGAACTGTTTTATCACCAAGAGGCTCCCTTGTTTTATCCCATTAAAGCCACTCTTTTATTCTCCTGCCATTCCTAATCCTTAGCAACCACTAAACTATTCTCTATTTTGTTCTTTAAATCTTACAGGATATAATTTTTTGAGATTGGCTTTTTTCCCCTCTGTCTCTCAGCGTAATTTGAGATTCATCTAAGTTCCTTTTCATTGCTGACTAGTAGTCCATGATCATGGATGAATCACAGTTCAGGACAATTGTTTCTAGTTTTTGGCAATTACAAATAAAACTGCTGTGAACATATATGTACAGGTTTCTGTGTGAACATGCTTTTTCATTTTTCTGGGATAAATGCCCAAGAGTACAGTGCCATGTTGTATTATAATTGCATATTTAGTTTTATAAAACTGCCAAACTTTTCCAGAGTGACTGTACCATTTTACATTTCTACCATCAGTGTGTGAGTGACCCTCATTCTCTTCATCCTTGTCAACATTTGGTCTTGTCATTAAGCTGCTGCTCCTTCTCTTCAATTGCTCCATTGCTCTAGCACAATTTGTTGAAAAGACGATCTTTTTCCATTGCATTGCTTTTACATTTTTGTTAAAAGTCTCTTGGATTTGTTTTTGTGTATCTATTTCCGAGTCTTCTGTTTCTGTTCCATTGATCTGTGGGCATCAGTGGGTATCACTGCTACACACTTACTATACACAACTATCCTGCTATCCAGCTCCCTTGAATAGAGGGACCCTCTGTTCAGAGACCTGTGCCTGGAGTTAGACTAAAGTTTGGCTGTGCCCATGGGCCTTGCCTGTTGTGGATCCGGCTTTCCACCTGCTGGCGAGGTGCCCGCCCTTGTGCCTCTCAGGGCTTGACTTAACATTTCCTCAGGTTTCTTTTTAAGGCTTCATTCTCCTTCAAGATCAGCCTGTGCCAGCCTGTACTTAGTCTGGTCGTTGCTGTGGTTTATATAGCATCTTCTAGGATTTAGACCCCAACTCTAAGAAGTCATATTAAGTTTTATATAAGAGCTGCTAAAAATTAGAGAAGATTAGTTGAAGATTGTCTTTGAAATAATATCGATCTGCTCCTTTCAGAGTTGTCATGGAACAGAGAAATGAAAAAGTCCAACTGTAAATCAGAATGTCAGTTTGATGGGCTAGGGAAGCATGATCCAATGGTGGGGCAAGATTAATAGAAAAATATATGTAACTGTATATTTTAAATTATGCTCATTGTCTATAAAGGTGAAAATTGAACTTTTATAATGTTGGCTATTGCTTTTTTTAATTAGGCTTTTAAAATAAAGAAGCCAATAATAGTAAATTTACTAAATATTTATGTTGGCTCTATTATAAATCCAGAACAATGGAAAGAACCTCTATTTTCACCTTTGGATATTGTTTTTAACTCCAACTTACCATTGAAAGGATTGTTGGCAATTTATAAATAAGTATACTATATATTTAGATAAAATAAATTTTAAAATAAGTCAAAAAATAATGCAAAGAAAATAAGGTCACTAAAATAAAAGGGAGCCAGGAGTGATTTTTGACTTGGACTTTCACAAAACTTTTCTCAAAATAAGGCTCATTCTTGTTTTTGTCAGAGATTATTCTTTATACAATATTTCTTTAATTTTTTTTTAGTTGTGTTCATTTTTAACTTACGTAGAACTCTCATTAGAAACATGAAACGAGATTGGTGGTGTTTTACTTTCACGTCTACATTTGGGCAGGCCTTTGGATATTGGTGGGGTGAAATGTGAACTGATCGCTTTTCCAATCCTGTTATTTTCCAGTGTGGTTTGGAAAAAAAAGTCTGCATATGAAGTCAAAAAAGTACAGGGATGCCTTCTGGTTAACAAATTTAGTGAGTTTCAAATTTTCCTCTTGTAGAGAGTCCTGGAAAATCACTTCATAAAGAGGGTCACTTATATAGAAGAAACTGCTTTGTGTGCATATAAGACTTAGTACATTCCACAGGCTACCATGATTTCTTGCCCAATCTCTGATGGATAAAATCAAAACCTATTGATTACTGTACCAAGAGTTGGAAACAAAGCCATTTGTGCAGCATTTATGTTCATGACTAGTCAATATTTCTCCTAGATATGGAGCCGAATATAGAAATTCATTTGACACATACATGTGTTTACTGAAGACTCACAGTTTCTGAGGACTGTAATAAATTATTTATGGCAGGGATCACCTGTAATGTAATTTTTTATAATAACAATTTTATTGAGGTATAATTCACAAACCTTACAACAGTTCACCTATTTAAGTTGCAGAGTTTAAATAAGTTCATTATAGTTGTGCATCTGTCACTGCATTCAGTTTTGGAACATTTTTGCCACTTGAAAAAACCCTGTACCCCTGAACAGTCACCCCTGATTCTCCCACATCCCCATCCTTGAGCAACCACTAATGTACTTTCCAACTCTATAGAGTTGCTTATTCTGGAAATTTCATAAAAATAAAATCATATATATATGGTCTTTTATGATTGATCTTTTTTACTTAGCATAATTTAAAAAGTTTATTTATTTTGTAGCATGTGTCAGTACTTCATTTCTTTCAATTGCCAGATCATATTCTATTGTGTAGATGTACCACATTTTATTAATTCATTCATCAACTAATGGACATTTGAGTTGTTTCTACTATTTATTTGTTATTAGTAATGCTGCTAGGAGCATCTATGTACAGTTTTTGTATAGACATGTTTTTATTCTTCTTGGGTTTATAACCAGGAGTAGAATTACCGGATCATATGGTAAGTCTATATTTAACTTTTTCTCGTCGATTGTACCATTTTACCTTCCCACTGACAGTGTATGCAGTTTTTCTGCTTTTTCACATCTTTACCAGTGCTTGTTATTATGTTTTATGGGTCTATAATACAATTGTATGGTTTGTTTTTTCCCCTCTTCTGCATTGTTAGCATTTGCTCCTTCAGGGGATTGGTATTATAAACTAAAGGAAGTAGGATGTGGTTAGCTATGGTATGAGCTATACTGAAGCTCTGAGCTGGAACCAACATGCTTCCTTTTTTCCTGACCTTGACCCCAAATCACAGCATTGAGCAAGCCACAATGCTCAAAAAAATAATTATTTTTAGAAGCACAAATTTGATCTTTCTGATTTACTCTTCAAATTATACCACACATACATTAGAATGCATATAAACAGCTGTATAGCCCATGTACATGGTAAAATAGAAATTTACAGTTCTACGTAATAGTAATGAAGATGTAACCACTGACCTTTTGGGGTAATCTTTTTTTCCCCCCCTCTGTAGTTTTACTGTATGCATACATGTATGCATGTAAGCACATGTAGATGCACACACAAATAAAATGTAGTTTAGTTTGCCTGTTTTTAAACTTTATGTAAATGAAATGATACTATGTACATTTTTTCCTCATTGTGGTTTTAATTTTGCATTTCTCTTAAGTGCCTTATTCTAAAATTTCACCTAGTTACATGTGTTAGGTATATTTTTTATTTTCTTTAACAAAAGTGGGCAGCGGGTTACCTGAAAATCACATCTGTGCTATTGAGATGGTATATTTCATAGGTTATTATAACCAAGAACTAGATCACTTAGGTGAATGCTGTCAGATTTATTTTAATCCAATGATTTTTCTCTTGCCATGTACACTTTTGTATGATAGTTAAAAATGTATAGAATTACTTATTTAGGTTACTTAACATACAGGCAACTAGAAGCAATGTCTGTGGTTTCCCAATATCGAGTCTGAACCCAATTTATATAAATTGTCATTTGTTTATTGTGAATAGAGTACTTAGACTTCAGAGGACTTCAGCATCTAGTTTAAGAGATTCTAGATATTAGGGTATAATACCTTTTTTGTGTACAACTCTCTGACAAGGTGGTCACATTCTAGTGGCATGCTTATCTTAAATTTCTCCACTTGGACAGACTCTTGGCCTAGTCCACATTTTCGTACATGGCATAGGTTTTTTCTCTACACAGGACATACTAATGACTAGTCATTGGTTGCTCATAGTGTATTTACTCATAAATCTTACGTAATGCCTGTTTAACCTGTTTTGAAGTTATATAGTTTCTCAAACTGTTATGTTTTCAAATTGTTATAGTCAGTGAAAATAACTAGAAAGAACTGTAACCGATAACTTGCCATTATTATACATGTTCTTATATCCTAGCATGATTTATTTGCTCCTGAGCCCAGTAGTTTCATACAATAGTCAGCACCTCCTACTTTCCTGCTAATCTTATAAGGACTCGATCAGATTAGCTCTCTTTTCTTTTACTCTTTGATTTCTGCTGTTTTGAAGTTGTGGGAACCAGGGGAGTTATTGACATTTCTCTACCATTCTACTGCATCTTTGCCCAGTGTGAGGCAATGGAACTGAGCAGAACCATGTCAGTGGAATGCTGGAGATGGCTTGTACCATATCACAAGGGTGGACTGTCACATTTTCAGATATTTTGTGAGCTGGTTGTTAAATACAGCCATTATTAAACATTCAAATATATAAGCCTGCAATTTAAATTATACTTAATAATGAAGATAATAAATATTTAAAACTCACTTTCTGATTGTTTTACTACGTGTTCCTATTATCTATGCTCTTGAGGTTTTTTTTTTTAGGTCTTTTGTAACTATATGGTGAAAATGCTGTATAGCAGTGTGTTGCTATGCATGTCTTTTGAAGTCAGTGTTCAGTGAGGTCATGTTGGTGGGTTGATACTGGCCACAGTGGGAATATTTATACCAAGAAAATTGGTAAACACTGCAATCCGAGACATACCCCTCCCACCCCTTTTCTCCTGAATAACCATTTGTTGTTAAATATTTACAACCATACATGCAGTGGGATGCTTAGAAACCAGGAGGAGATTGATACTGTCTGTCATCTTTTGTGTTATTTGGTTATCTTTGTAATATTTAGTCACAGAGAAGGATAGGAATAGCTAGGGACATAGGGAGTCTACAGTGAGGAAGAAAGCTGAGGCGCAGGTGTATGCCTTAGGTTAGAAGCAAACATAGGATTAACTCAGATAATGTGTATGGTAAAAGTGCACTGATTTGTTTACTGATATTACACATTATTAAAAAATTTGTTTTTGAAAAGAGAGAAGCTTTCAAAAACTGATCATAATGGACATCTCTTTCTTAGCTTAAAGCCTTTTATAATAATCATTTAGTTTTTTTTGTGTGTGTGTGTAAATGTTATTGCATATAAGCAGTTCTTAGGATAATTTCATAAATTTTTAGAGTTCATGGAGTCAGGTTTGCTTTTGAGTGCTTTTTTACTTTTAATCACCTGGTTATGATAGTGGTGCGTGTGTGTACATGTAAAACTATTCCGACATTAATTCATAATTTAGACCCACTTGTAGATACTTATACACGGGCCTTGCAGTCGAACAGCTAAGCTAGAATGCTCAAGGTTCCCCCCTGCCCAAACCCTTTTTACCTTGATGTACAAATTTTGCTTATGCCAGACATTCATGCTTCCTTGAGTGACACCTGAGAGCGCATACTGACGTTTGAGGTTCTTCACCATCCAGCTCTTGTCAGCATTCAGTAGTCAATTCTGTTCCAAGGGTGCCTTGAACACTTCCAGAATGCGGAAAGCAGCATCGATGCTACCAGAGGTGCACAGCAGCCTTTTAGAGGAGCAGCTGGAGGCGCTGCCCGAGCAGGGCTTTCAGGGCTCCGCAATGTTGTGCAGCCTTCTGCCGCATACTCCTTACTGAGTGAGGCCTGCCTGTGGAAGCAGGCTGCTTGGTGCATTTGGGGTGGAGGGGTAGGGCCTTGCCTGCTGCTTCTGCGTGCTCACAAAGTAGTTACCAAAGATGAAAATAAATGCAGAGGTTAAGTGCTTCCTAAAGGGATGTTTTTTAAGCAGGACAGTTTTGTTTACCGCAGGGATTGGGTGGCTTTGTTGGAAAACAACACTGAAGAACAGTGGAGATGAGTCACACATTTCCTGGTTACTTAGCCAATATCAAATAATTAAAAACTATTTCATGGATACTGCTATGCAGGCAGGAAAAAACCTACTGCAGGGACTGAGTTAATGATACCTACTTTTTGAGAAGAGCGGCTGATGAGTTTAACTTGTTCTCATTAGGAAGCATGCCACATAACACTGAATGATGAAAGCAGTGCACATGCTAAACAGTTTGCTCTGGTCCATTCACTTCTGCTGGACCTGGGATAGTCAGCCTTGTTCCCCAAAGCTTACTGTTACTATTCCCATTTAAATAGCACGCAGTACCTTCACATTTAATGCTTACCACAAAAGAAGGAAATTCATTGCTTAAACTTAAAAAAAGGGGGGGGGTGTATAAAAATTAAGGGAACCTAAAAGCTACTCTGTCTTAAGTGTAAGCCACTGTAGTTTCTATCCTGCCCCTGCTGTTTAGAGAACTAGCTTCCTACCAAGGTTTGCCATTTACCTACCTTCAAAAAGGATTCTCAACATTTAAATCTCTCTTGTTTAAATTTTATTATCTTTATTTTTAATTGATGTTTTTAAAAACATTAGCCAAGTTCTTCTTTTCCCCCCTACTAACTTTTATTAAAAATAGAAATGCAAGTCTAGAGGGGACAATTATTTTCTAATTCTGTAGATTCCTGCAGCATTTCCCTTCCAAGGAGCTGTCAGTACCTTCTCTGTCACTCTTTAGTTAAGTGTAGAATAATCAAGATTGTGGACAAATCATACATTTGTCATCCCATCCTGTCCATGTCTCCCCTGTCCCTAACCTCAAGTGCCACAGAGTGAAGAGAGATCTTTGATGAGACAGGGCAGATACCAAAACTTCACCTTTGTTGTGATAATGGCTGAGGTTGAGGAGGTGAGCAAGGTTATGATTCATGGCTTGCAAATGAATTTTTTCTTACCTGCCCATTTCTGTCCCCAATCTCCATTCCAATATGACTCCCAGAACTGATGGAGAGAGATGAAGGAAAGACGGGAAGGATGTAATGATTTATTCCCTCCTACTTGCTCCAGGAGCTAGGTAGGCTTGGTGGAGAACATGAAGGAGGTAAGCCACAAATGGATGGAGCTGGTTAGGAATGTTATACAGAAACAGGGCTGTGTTTAGTTTCTATTCCTTTCAATTGGTCTTCTCTAAGCTTCCTAGATAAAAAAGAAACCTCAGATGAAACACATTCTGTAATTGTAATTTCAGGTAATGAAACATGCCCTTCCCATTACTGACCTTTTTTTTTTTTTTAATAGCTAGTTTTCAGTTCAAACCAAGACAAAAGAATTTTATTATGCAAATCTTTGAGCCACCTTTATAGCATCACTGCCTTAGTATTGCTCTAATGATAAAAGTCTTCTCTATTTACTGTAAGATAAAACCTTTGTATTTAGTTGGAAAAAGAAAGGACTCCTTGGAGACCTCTGCCAGTGGCTGTATGAAGATATGTGGCTGAGACCTATATACACAAAGGCCTTCTGTGCTGAGTCTGTGTGGCCCTTCAAAGGTAGTAAGCCGAGCTGAGAGGGGAAGTCTACAGAAATGCAAAGCTGAAGCTCATGTGCCCATTATTTCAAAATGAAGTCGCTCTTTTATTTAGAAAACAGTGACACACCAGACAAGCACATAAACATTTCGTATTATATTAAGACAGGCTCAGAATGTACTTTCAAAACACATAGTTCAAAAGCACATAGTAATCTTCTCTGAAATTAACTGCCATTTTATGAGTCTGATTTAGTACGCACACTTTAGTAGGAAATTCTGTTTGATTTCTGCTTTTTTCTTGTTTTAGGTGCGACACATATTAGTACTAGAGACTTGGATGCCCAGCATTTTTTCTCTATTCTTTTTTTTAAAGAATGAGATAGCTTTTAAAAACTCTTCATATAGTAGTATGAACAGGGAACATAATACTGGTGGAGATAGGCTTGGGGGAGATTTAGAGGGAGGAATTACATTCTTTTGGCATTCCTGAGAAGAATGTCAAAAAAACAGCTGTATTAACCTTTGTTGGGGCGGGGTTGGGGGTGGGGGAACTTCTGGGCCATCTCCCTTGAGTTGCAGGGTTCCAGCTCTTTACAGCTGAGCACACACAGCTTAGCATAGTTGTGCCTAGAGTCGGTGTGCATGTGTGCTGCAGTTCTGATTACTAGCCACCAGGAAGACAGCTGTATACATCACTAATGAAAGTACTTTGAAAAATAAAAAATCCAATTGTGTGGTTTCCCCCTATAAATGCCAGATGTCTACAGTGATTTTACCCTATATTTTATAGGGTCTGCCTTATATTTTAGCAACATTGTTTAGGGATATAAATGGAAGCCAGCATTTAAGAGGTGGACATGTGAAAGTATAGATATTTGTAGCAAAATAGGTATGTTGTGCTTGACTAGAAACAGTTTAAGGTTTATTATTTTAAGAGAGCCATTTCTTCTCCTCTGAGTCTTATAAAAAGAAAACATTTTGTGCCATACTATCAGGATTCAGACACCCAGTGGTCTCAATTATTTAGCACCTTTTAATGATGTCTGTAGATAAATGGTAGATTAAGGGATTTACAATTTGATATATTCTAAAGCATCTCTGGAAGTAGACATATTGTTTTTGTTGCCTATGGGAATTTCTGTATTTTTTAGTGTATTTAACCCATGACCAAAAATTACCTAGAGCTCAACTTCTGGATTAAAAGTAAAATACCATGTAAGAAATAGCTAGGATTATAAGTAGGAGTATTTTAGAGTTACCTAGATCTTAATTTCTGGATTTTTTTTTTTGTCTGAGAAAGTAAGGAATACCTAATACTACAAATATGAGGGAAAATTCAAAGATCTTATCTCCTTTTTTGTTGTTGTTCAAGAGCAGTATGTTTCCTGGGGAAAGAAGCATTACTGACTGGGCCTGGGGAAGAAATGAAGTAGAACTGGTATTGAAGAGGCATATCTCTATGGAAACACTGCAAAAACACATTTCCAAAAACTTGCCTGGGGAATTTCCAGATTCTTTTAAACCTTACATGTCAAATAGTTTAATATAAATACAGGTTTAGACATATTGGTTTGATGTTTCAGTATCTATTTTTATATGCATTTATATCACCCAGGTCTTATGTTTTTCTCTTGTTCCATCAAGTCATGGTTTAAAAAATGATCACAATTTAAATGTAAGGAGTCTGATTCTTTTCTTTACATCTTAATGCCTCTCATCCAAATGTGACATCGAAATGGCTTTTTAATTTGTTGTGAGAAGTCTCAGTAAAATCACTTATAGAAAACTTTTAAAGTTCAATTTTTAATTTTTTTCTAAAGGATTTTTTCTTTCTCCGTTTCATAAGTAGAGACAAAGAAATTGGAATTTAGTGTATAGTATTAGAAGTACAATAAAACAAAGGGAGGACTATTATGAGACTTGCTCAGGGGTAAATTACAAGGGAATTTGTAGAATTCCCTTTTCTGAGTATCATAAGGTTATCTATTTCTTTTGAACATTTCCCTGCTAGTATCACAGATGCATGCATTACAGATGCTTTTTCTCACAAGAGTCTTAAACTCTACTATAATTATTTTAAATGAAAGCTCAAGGGTTACCAAATAGAGATTTCTCTGTTGAGATACTTAGAGGTGAATAATTCTGATGGGTTATTTGAATCACTGCTTCTAGGAGAAGACTTGATGTGTAATTTTTGAGCTACTGTGTGAATAATTATGTTAAAAATGTTTGAAGCTTCACCAGGTCTTAAGAAGAGAACGCTATTGCTGTGACAGGAGTGCTGAAATGGGAGTAGTTAGGAACTGCCGGTGAGACTCATTCAGTGTTGATATAGCATGACTCAGGAATGTGTTATTTACAGGGAAAACTCTGAGTCCATCAGTGAACTGAGAATCTATTCATGGGTGCAGTAAAAGATGACCATTGGGGGAATGTGGGCTGCTCTCGGTTGGGACTGTGAAACTGTGTCACTTTCACACCTCTAGGTGCAGAATGACTCTCCTTTTCCCTGTCCAAAGGGTGAATTCATCATTCAACTCGTTACAAACAAAAGCATTTGAGCATATTTGGGGAAGACTGCCCAGGGTCTCCATTGGGAAAATTCGTAAAGATCAGAAGTTTCCAAATACTGGACCTCATTCCAGACAAAATAGTTTGGTTTCTGCCTGCTTTGTTTTGTACCACATGGCAAGACCCCCACCTAGTTTAGTCTTGTGAATTGAATCCTGTTTATACAAACAAAGTATAAGGCACTATTATTTTTAGTCTGAAAATCACGAAATCATCTGTTTAAAACTCACAAATGTGAATGGCAGTCTCATCTTGCTTAAAATCCTAATAAGTTGAAGCCAGCAGAAGAGAAAATATAAATAATTTGTTAATTGCAACAGCTGGTCTTTGAGTACCTTTATGTTAATATTTAGAATCCTTGGATTTGAAAGATTTTTAGAAAGAGCATCTGGATTAATGTCCTATTCAAACCTCAACCTTGAGAGGTGGAATTAGCCTCTTGGAAATAAATAGAAGCCTTATACAGATTGAGAGGGTGCCTGCAAAGTTATGGTGAGATTTCTGTAAAATTGTAGAGAATTGAAGACAAATGGTCTCCGTTAGGCTGGGGGTGAACAGCCTCTTATTGGATTTAATATGGTGTTTATGTAGCTGCTGTGGTAAATGAGGTGAAGTCTTTTGCGTATACAGTTAATTCTTCAATTATTCATACATGCTTTGGCCAAATTGCTGATTATCTATGGACTTTGGATCCGCCCCCCCCCCCCCCCCCGCCATTTGTTGTCCATCCGGTCCTGTGGCCTAATTTCCTCTCTGAGGGATTCCCAGCTGCTCTCTCCACATTTTCATTTTTGTTTCCTTATTAGGCCTTTACTGCTTTGCTCTATGTTCTCTTGATTTACCTGACTGTCCCATTGTCTTATACCATACTGCTTTTGTTTCTCAGTTATCTCAGGTTAGTGTTAGATAAACCAGTTAATTGCCAAGTGAAAAACTCCATGAAAGATGATTTCTGCTGCTTCTTGCTTCTCTTCCTGTCATCTTGGGGCCTTCTGTTGAACCAAGAAGTGGAGGCTGAGTAGAGAAAAGGCTTTCCCTGAAACACTTCCGAGCTGTTTTTTTAAATGGTTTCTTTAGGATTTTATAATCCTTTGGGGGAGGTATGTTAGCTGAACTCTTAAATAGTCTTTTCATCCTTTTTCTTTTTTTTTTTTTGTTCTCAGCTTCCATTGCTGGAAGGAAAATAGAAATGGGCCATTTAGAGTATGTGTATCTGAAGATGGTTCAGTATTGGGATGGAGTTGCAGTTACAGCAGTAAGAACAACCTAGAATGCACCTTTATTTAGCAAATGTCTAATTTATTGAGTTTTTTTTATATTTTGAGTACTTTGGAAGATATAAATAAAATCAATGAGATCTTGATTCTGCCTTTAAAGAGTTTAAATAAATCTAGGTGAGGAATCTACACAGAAAATCATGAATCTAAGGCCAATACATAAACACATGATCACTATGATATATGAGAAACTTGTAGAATGTAGATGAAGTGCCAGGCAAGAGGATGTTGTTTCTCTCAGGGAGTTAAGATGTAAAAATTCTGCCCTAATATTTCTTGTCTGCACTGAAGGGTTGGAAATGAAAACTCTTCTGTCCCATAGTTTTATACAATTTTTGCAAACCTGTTTTTGTTACTTTTTTGAATATTACACAGAATATAAAATTTCCCCCATTAATTGAGAGCTTAATATAGATATTCAGGCCCTAGTTGGCTGAAATGTTGGTTAATGGACCACAATCCTGAGCTCAGTTCCCAAACCAATCCCATGCCAAACAGTTGGTTGAAAAGGCCTTTGATTAGCCAATCATTTCGGATAAATCAACACTAGAACATGTGTACATTGGACTCATAGAAGAGCCCTTCATTCTCTTACTATACCAGGTGTTGTTTAGTTTATTTGTGGTTCCACTGAAGCTTTTGGTTTCCCAGATCAGATGAGATTAAAACCAGCAAATTTTTTAGGGAGAGGAGCTAGCAGAGAGGTTTGGTAGCAAGACTGAAAAACTTCAAAAAGTGGATACAAGAATTTTGAGAGCCTGGTGGTTTTCAGTGAGATTTCCATTTGAAGTGTTGGTACTATTTAAGAAGCTCGGCCTCTATGGACTATCTCAGCTCATTCTTTGTATTCAAGAGCTGTTTTTGCTAGCTGCCTTTAAATAAGAGCCAAAGAAAAATTAAATTGGGTTAGAAAAGTCAGTTTTGCTGTAATTGCAATTATCATGGGGGAAGATGTAGGAAGAGCCAGTTATTAGAGGTGACTGTGGAACGTCCCTTTAGAGTTCTTCCCCAGGATGATGATGGTTGAGTGAGATCAGTGAGAGTGCTTTATAGTAGGAAAGTGCTGGAGGAACCATGAGTCCATTTGAAACTAGAGTTTGGTATTTATTAAAGTGAGGCTGATGTAGCTTCTGAATGACCTGCAGTGCCTATAAAATATTCCAATTCCTGGGCCTAATCCTAGGTCTGCTGAATCAGAATTTCAAAGGACAAGAACTTGAGAATCTGTACTTTGACACACTCCTTGAGCATTTCTTCTGCACTTCACACTAGGGCTCCTTGCACTAGAAGTTGCAGCCTTTTGAAGTTTGAGGTTGCAGGTTGTAAAAACTTTGATTTTGGAAACAGGAGAGAGGGTGACTGTGGTAGCTCAGTTGGACCTGACCATGATGTTGTTAAGCGAAAGATTTTCTTCCCAACATCTCTTCTGTCCTGGAAATAAAGGCGAAAGACTCCCATCTTGAGAATGTGCTATACTTAATTTACTTATATGACACATTTTCCCCAAAAGCCCGAGGAAAATAGGATTTTTATTACCCTTGTGTTTTGCACAGGAGCAAATTGAGGGTCAGAAGGCTAGTAACTTGTCTAGGACCACACAACTAGTCACAAAAGAGCTGAACTTGAACTCTGAACTGTCTTGAGTTTGAAGCCCACGTTCTCAGTCTCTGTTCATTCTGGATTTCTAAGTGTGAATGGTCACAGTATGGGACAGGATAGGGTGAAGGGGAAGGCAGGCAGGGGCTAAGGCATCACTGTAACAATGGGCTGATGTAGCCAGAACGCTGACCTGTGGAAACCAGAAGGGCTGAGTGAAGCCCTGGCAAACCCATTAGGCATGATATACTGCTGTATGAATTTAAGGCCTAGGAGACATTTTTAGAAAGCTGGCTGCATTGTCACCTGAAAGCTCATATATTGACTTCCTAAAGCCAGGTGGGAAGAGACAATCACAAGTTTCACTTAAACCACCTGTGAACTTTTTATAAGACTTCAAATCAATGTTCATATGCTTTTTCTCAACAGATAATGTAGCACAGACTGGTGAGAGTTAACAGGATTGTGTGAAGTTTTGCAGGTGGTCAGGGCTACAGCTGTGAGAACAACGGGAAAGTGGGAGGGAAAGAAAAGCAAAAGCTTGACGTGTGGAGACCCAGTAAGCTGGGCCGTCCTTTCAGTCTCACATTCTTGTCATTTTATTATGTCTCGGAACCAAAGATGTCTGGAGAGAGTGACAGTAAATGAGATAGAAATGTAAGTTATAATAGAAGTTCATAGATAAAAGAAAATTGGAAGAAGCCTAAGGTAGTTTGTGAGTAAAAAAACTTATGCTACATTCTGCAGACTTCAGGGTCTTTTACTTCTACGTTGCTCTGTTTTGTTATGCTCCCTCACATACCCAATATATAAGCTCTAGTATTTTTTATTTTAATTTTTCTTCCTTGTGATAAATAAGAATACCACAAGTACCAGTGTTTGGCCAGAAAAATTGGTTTGTCTTTGGAACATATGATTTTTGAAATGATTTACTCTGTATTTTGCTGTTCCGTAGGGACTAGTAGACCATAGAGTCTCATAAAAATGATTGTGATCTAGGCAAATGTAGGATGTAAGCTGCAGAAGTTAACTTGGTGGCAATTAAAATATCTATATTAAAACATTGATTTCATATGTATGGGGGAGATGTTATGGACTAAAGTACCTGAGTTTTGTGCCACACCCTCCCTGGCAGCAATATGAATATACTCCTGGACTGTAAGAGTTTAGACAAGTGATTTTTATCTTCTGGGCCTTTGTTTCCCCATCTGTCTGATGAGGGAGGGGAGTGACTGAATGACCTCCTTTGGGTTTTACATTTCACATTTCACTGTTGTCAACCACAGTTTTGTGGTGACCCTAACTGGCCCCATTCTGACCTGGTGACTCATGGAAACATTTATTTTTCTCCTCTCTTTGCATTGGTGTGCATTTAATCACACATGTTCCATAGATTTAGTGAGGCCGCAGGCGAAGGAAGTGTGTCTTCTCTGAGGCTCATAGAAGTGGGTGTCACTGGCAGTGTTGTCTCTTGGCTCTAGTTGTGCTTCTGCTGATCACCAGCGGCATGTGAGTCTCAGATGTGTGTCTCCTGGGTGTTCCATGAAAGTGTAGAATGCTGAACCTCTCACAGACATACTGAGAAGGAATCTCTGAAAGGCTCTGGAATCTGTATTTTAACAAGTCCTTAAAGCGATCATTGGGCTCATTAGAGCCTGTGACTCGCCTCTAAGTTATGTGCTGTGATCTTTAGGTATTACATGGTTCCATGAAAGCAGTGGCCATGCTGTATTTGTGTATGTATACATATAAATAAAACTTACAATAAGTCGTAATCATCTAGTTTTATTCATTTATTAATAAATATTTGCATGCTTGCTGTATACAAAGCCCTGTGTTAGTTGCTGTGGGAATTGAGGCAGAACAGACAGCACTCAGCAACTAATGGGATATGAAGGGTGTGGGAGAGGTCAAAGCAGGTTTATAGCTGGTGTGGGAACCTAGTTGTGCTATTAAGAGAAATGGACACACAGGCAGAACAAACAACAGCTTTGGGTGAGAGGATGCCTATGTAAATGGTTACAGCCTTTTTGGCAACAGGGACTGGTGCTCCTATGAGAATCTAATGACTCATGATCCGAGGTGGAGCTGAGGTGTGATGCTGGTGCTGGGGAGCGGCTGCAAATATAGATGAAGCTTCCCTTGCATGCCTGCTGCTCACCTGCTGTATGGCCCAGTTCCTTAACAGGCCATGGACTGGTACTGGCCATGGCCCAAGGGTTGGGGACTCCTGCTATATAGAGTGATGATAAAATATGCTTGAATTTCTGGAACCAGCTATAAATGTGGCAGTACTTACAGATTCACAGATCTTAGAATTAGGAGGGACCTTCTAGATCCTGTTTCAATCTCAGAAGTAGGAAAGACTGGTATTTGGAGGCTATAGTTTAGGTGGGGAGAAAAAAATATAAGGAAAACTATTATATATAAAGATGATCTTTCCTCCTAAATTTGAGAGAGACTGGTTTTCTTAAAGATGATTTCTAATTGATTTTGAGTCTACCAGAATAAGCCCTAGAAATAAGATTTGAAATGATATAGGCATTCTAAGCAGATATATTCCTTTGATGTTTAAAAGATACACTTGTAGAACTTATTTCTGTGGTCAAGTGGAATGTTGGTATATCTTCTTTAAAGATAGCTACTCAGTATCCCCTCCCTCCTTAGACTAAAGAAGAGGGGAATATTGAGGCTCTCAGTGGGAGAATGGACTGTTGCTCATCCATTGAATGGATTTACTTGGGTGGCCTCATAGTTTTTTTTCTTGGTTGCTTAATAAATGAAGATTATCCATTTTTGCCTTTTTCTTACTTTATTTAGCCTGAGAGTGATGCAAAGTGACCTGTTGAGTTTCTAAGGGTCTTGGGATTCTACACAAGAAATAGTTTTAAGTGTATGTTCCCTTCTCAGTAGCAGTGACTTCAGCATCTTAAGTCATCTTTGCACTTGTGGTGGTGACTTCCTTTTGTCCCACCAGAATTAGCAAAGTAGGTTGGGAGAAATCTTTTACTGGCAGGACCGGAAGCAGCAAGCTAAGCTGGGCTCAGTGGAGGAGGACAATTTAAGGAGATGGTGTGGTCACTGGAAGAATAGAGGCAGGAAGAAGTGTGAGTCAGGGTGGTGGCTGTCTGTGGTCTTCTCACAGCAGCAGCTGGAGAGCCGGGGCTGAAGGTTGAGTCAGAGCCGCCTGGCCGGAGATCTGGGCAGCACAGTGGATGGATCCATGTGCCAGACACCAAGAAACACTTCCTTAGGTTCAGAGCTTCTTGAGCTCTTCCTGTTACGTGGGAACCAATGACCAACACATTGCGAGTTATAGTCTACTCCCTGTCTAGTGTGTCAGCCCAGGCAGAGCCTTGGCAGCTGGGGATACACTTATATCCAAGGCATTTGCACTATGAGCAGTCAGTGTCTGGGTGTGATTTGCATTTGCAGTAGTGCTCACCAGCTGTAGCCAAATACAAACTTTTAAAGGCAGGAGATGCTAACATAGAATCTCAAGGAAGTTTCTCTACTTGGAGAATATCATTTATGCTTTAAATGCCAGTGGAAGTAAAAATACAGTGATATTTGGAGTAAATTTTAAGCATTCTTATAGTAGAATCTGTTTAATTTGCTGAGGATGTAATGAGCTTTAAGTATGAGAATGAAAATAGAAATTAAATATTTTATTAGTTTAAAAAAGGGTTAAAAAAGAACTCTGAGTGTTACATTAAGCTTCCTCCTGCAAAACCCCACCCTTTTGCCACACTAGCAGGCAGAGAAATTACAGAAAGCTGATTGTGTTTCTGTTTGGCAAGTCAGAGCAAGATACAGCAAGCTAAAAGATGAGTATACTAGATTGCTTTCACTTTCTGTGACATGAGGTTCTAAATGTAAGAAATTAGAAGCCTCTGGGCAGTTGCTCTTTGGAACTTGTGTGGCCGGATCCAGGTCATCCTTGTGCTTTATTTATGCTTTTCAAGAAATGAGACTTTCTGACTAGTACATCAGAATTTGCATGATGGCTTTTATGTTCCTTATTTAAAAACACAGTATGTTATACAAAATTCATATTTTAGGAAATTAATAAAGTAGGAAATTAAAGTTGTTCTCTTGCTCTCGATTTTATTTCTAAAGGTTTATTATAATTACTATGTTCTGAAACCTAGAATTTCTCTTCTACTTCACAAATATATTAAAAGACTCTGACTTTTATTTTTTTTAGCTCTGTGTCATTAAAGCAATTTGCTTAATTATATGTCCAGTATGGTTCTTAGAGAGAACTCTGTTAGAATGTATGTCATTTTAACTCACTTTTCATGGTAGTTGAAAATAAAGTGAAGTTGCTTTCGTGTCTTACTGCCTGTTTGCTTTATAAGAAAAATACAACCTATGTTTTGTTTTTGGATAACATTTATATTTCCTTTAGTCTTCAGTGGCATTTCATGTTTTAATATATTTAAGTTTTGCCAGTCAGCAATTTATCTGTCTGGTCTATTATTATTATTCTTGACTGATGACCCTTTGAAGTATTACTGAATTAAACTACATTATAAAATTATTAAATTGTAGAAGAGATGTATTTTCTTCCATCTTCATTCAGCCTCCCTTCCCCTTTGGAGATCAAAGGGTAGAAGTCCTACCATCAGATAGGTCTGATAATTTTTTAATATTTCAGTTATATGGAGACTAAAGATTTCTTGTCATTGTTTTTCACTTTCCTCAAAGTTATGGCATTGTAATTAACATTAAAATAACTAACTTTTATTTATTCTTACCATATGCTAGGTACATGACTAGACGTGTAACCTTCTGATCTCCAGAATTACTTTATGAAATAGGTGCTATTATTTAAACTACAAATGGAGAAATAGAAGTGTATAAGTAATTTATCCAAGATCAAATAGCTCTTAAAGGATGGAGTAGAGATTTGAACTTGGATCTCTATTGACTTCAAAGCCCTGGCTTTTACTTTGTGTTCTGCTTTGCATTGTTCTTTTATTTTTTATCACCCTCGTAGTATTGAGCACTGGCTGTACCACACATGATTCCGTGTGTTGAGAAGATGGCAGCAAATGGAGCAAACACAATTAGAGAAAATAGATAATAAAGAATTAAATAAGCATGTAATATCACCAGAGGTCGTAATAACTATGAAGAAAATACTGGGTCAGAGAGATGCAGGGAGTATGCTTTCTGGCAAAACATAAAAATATGAGTTAGTTTTCTAGTTTTTGTTTCTGTTTAACAGCCGAGCACAATACGAAGAAAAGGCAAGAAAAAATAAATCAGGCGTATAAAAAGCCAAACAAAGCAAATTCAGGATCTATAAAGTTTCAAATCTTAATTGAAATGATGATTTTGCTGACAGCTTCACTGACTTTCATTTTCTATAGGAAATACTGTTTAAAAAACATTTCACCACGAAGTGCTAATTAGCAGAGTTCTTTTCTTTTTTATCTATTTTAATAATTCCCCCAAATGAGTTTTTATGATTCAGAAGCAAAGAAAAAAAAACAACTTAATTTAAGTATTAAGAATGAGTGTTTGCACCATCTTTGAAGCCAATGTCTAAGCGCTAAAAACATTTTTTTAGGTCTTTTGACAAAAGCAAATATTTCCTGTTTTGCTTTTATCAAAGATGGCTGTCATGAACATTGATCTGGCACAGAAGACCATCTCAGCTCCATCGTTCACTTTATTTGGTTTATTTATTTATATAACGTCTTTCACATTAACTTTTTCATTGATATAAGGTTGGGAAAGGATTTCTTGTTTTCCCACCAGGTAGACTTAAAAAATATTTTTGTCTCTTTTTGGCCCTGTATCTTTCTCTTACCGTACTACATTGACTGGCTTGATAGCCTAGAAATTGATTAGAGACAAGCAATCCATATAGACATGGAAGACACCTAATCCTGTCTAGAGGTGAGGATGACCTCACCTCTAAAAGAGTATTTGTGCTATAAACCAGAACATTTCTGCTTTAGTTACTTGCATTATTTGGGGAAAACCAGAGATATACAGTTCAATAGAATGTATTTACTCTATTTTCAAGTGTTTAATGATTGTGTTGGTTCTTTCACAGAAATCTATTGAGATTCCAAGGGGAATGTTCTCATTTTAGAAACTAATGAACAGAACTTAGTTCCCTACAGTTTGCAATATATTGTGTTACCTGTATCATTTTATTTAGAATATTTTATTACAGTTACAGGAAAATTTAACTACTGTTGCCAGAAAACAGACCAGCATATTCTGCCAACTTTGTATTGGTAACTTTGTATTGGTAATTTCTTCTTTATAAAGAAAAATGATTTGTCTAATTATTCACTATATTTTTTAATTACAAGGAAATAACTTTTTCTACACTAATTTAATTTAGATCTGTACCTTCTTTGATTCTTTCTCAAAAATTGAATGCAATAATGTGTATCGAAGTCTTACTTGCTAGCTCTTGGGAGTCATCACTCCTTTTGGAGACTAAGATTCAGAAAGAGCAGGCAGTAAGGAGGAGCAGGAATATAATTGTAGATGTCACCAGTATCTCAAGTGAGAGGCCAGAAGAGGAAGACAGCAATGAAAACTGAAGTAAGGCTTTCACAATTTGGGAAATTAAAGACTTTCCATGAATTTAAGCCATATTAGGATAACTTTCATCACTCTCCTCCTCCAACAATGGAACTTTTTTCTATCTATGATGCTCTGTCTACTATACTTTTTTAGTTTATAGAAACAGGAAAAAGCAAATAATGAGTTCATACACTGTCATCTATTTCTTTTTGATATCTAAATAAAATTACATATGCTTTTCTTCTCATATTACCTTAATGAAAATATTTTGTAAAATTCTAATTTGAGATTTGAGCATTGTGGCGAAGTCCTTTTAAAAAAGCATCTGAAATGTATGCTTTATTAGTTCAGTTAAGAATTTAAAGATTTATAGGTAGGATGAAGTAATGGATGACTGTCTAGAAAAGCACCCCGGACATATTGATTGGAAAGCCTGACAAAGTGCATAAACAGATTCCTGTTTTCTAGTGCCTTGCTACTGTGCTCTTTTTTTAGTCCTCATTTACAAATCCTGTGTAAGCATAAGAAAATGAAGTAAATGGGAGAATAATGTTGATTCTAAAGGTCCTCATTTTGTGCCTCTCATCTTTGTTTTTGTCTTTAATAGATAAGGTGTTGAGAGGTTGAGGTTGACTATTTTTATATCTCAACTTTTTTCCCTCAGCCTGTCTTTTCTCATACTTTTTGTAAGTAATAGTATAAATAACACTTTTTAAAAATTATTATTATGGGCATCTCGGTGTGGCTTTTCAATGTCATCCTCAACCACCAAAGTAGATTAAATGGCCCACAGATTCTGTGACTTGAGTTTCAAAGACAAAGTTGTCTTTGACAACATGATTTAACTTTTACATTTATGGTAGTTGGATGTAGGGAACTATTGTAAAATCTTGTCTCCATTATTGTTTAAGATGAGTAATATACTTATTTGTCTAAATTAGTCTTTTTAGTTAGTTGCAAGCATGGTTGTTGCACAACTTGCCTCTGGAAAGCGTTTCAAGTACAGTTGCTTCTCTAGATGTATGGCAAAAAGTGGAATCACTGGTTGACTTTTCTCCATATTTAGTGAGAGTCAGCAAAGTGTATGTTCATCAGTCTAAAAGTGCTTGTCAAACATTCTTTTTAAATGTCTACATTATATGTTTTAAAACAGTATCTTAAAAGCATATTTTTATAATCCTATTGTGTTTTGAAAAATAAATGGAATTGTTTTAGGTGAAAACATTGCTTCTGCTTATTGATTGGGTGGTCATAATGTGTCACAATACTGTTTTTTTAGTAATTGACTATTTGACCACTATTACCAGTCCGTTCAGAAAGGTGAACATCAGTGAGAATAGGGATGTTGGGTGTCTTCTTATTCACCAGCATGTCACTCAGAACAGTACCTGGGGCTTGGGCACCAAGTGCTGGAGAAATGATTGTTTGACTACACGAATCATAGATTGGTTATAGAGAATGTGTAATTGAAATAGTAAAAATTTTAGACATCATCATTACAGTAATTTCTATGAGTCTTAAACCAACTTTGATTAGTTTAGCCTGAAGACATATCACCTCTTTATATTGTTATTAATTAGAATTCAGCCATAGGTATATCTATCGAATCATAATTAAAATCTAATTTTTTATTTACTTAAAATTATTTTCAATAGAGTTGATGTTCAATATCATTTTATATTAGTTTCAGGTGTATAGCATAGTGGTTAAGACATTTATATAATTTACCAAGTGATCCCTCTGATTAGTATCTATCTGGCACTATACATAGTTATTACAATCATTTTTGTTTTTAAGCAGAGTTTTGTAAGCACTACTAAGTGGTACTATTGCAACAAAGAAAGCTTCCCCTTGCTTTTTCATATTTAGAGTGGTGATACTGAATTTAAGTTGGAAAGATTTCAGGCCTGTGAACTAACTACACTAGCTGTCACTATGTACATTTTGCCTTCCGGCCTTTGTTTTTGATTCTCTACCCTCTCCTTAAAATGCGAAGCTCTTACCACATCTCCTTTCTTCATTGTGCCTCAGGTATCTTATCTACTTTGCAGCATTTAGACTACATTGTACAATTTTTCTACTCAATTACATCATTTTATTTTTTTTGTTCAATACTTTTTTTTTTTTTAAAGCGTTACTGCTAAGTTGTTTATTCTGCTGCTGGAAGAAAGCCCTACGACTAAACCATCTCAGTAGAAAGGGAAGCATTTTAAATTTTATTTAATCAAGAAGCAGTGAATTTGCCTAAATGCAGTAAATTTTGATCAGAATAATAGGATATTTATGATTATTCATATTTGTAACATATAATTTGCTTTAAGCCATGGTACCAGTTTAGGGAGGACAATTGTAAAAAATGTTCAATTAAAATATTGCCATTTAAACACTCTTATTTTTCAAGATGTCACAAAAACGATTTTCCACTTAGGGCAGGTTTGTTAAAAGCCATCTTACTCCATCCACCTCACCTTCTGTTGGGTGTCTCTTCTGCAATATCCTTCATTGGAAATAAACTGCTTTCCATTTCAAATTTCCTATCATAAGGTGCTTCCACCTCAACAGGAGCTCACCATGGCAACGAGGTAGTTTATTCCATTTTTGGAGTATGAAAGTAACACTTTCTTAAATCTAATAATATATGATAGTCCCAGAAAACCAGTGCTCTAAATTAATTTGATGATTTGCTTTGCTTAAAATCATACCACATAGTCATCGTTCTTACATGGTTTGAAATGGGGAAATATCAGGGAACTAGTTTGTGATCATTTATTATTTTTAAACACCAGCAGCTAACATTTACTGATTGCTTATCGTGTCTTGGCAGTATACTATTCTTATCCCTCGTATACAAATAGGGAAATTGAAGCTCAATGAAGATAGGTAACTTGTCTGAGTTCACAGAGCTGGCAAGAGAGGGAATTGGAATGCCAGCCCAGGCAGCATGACTTTAGATATGCCACTCTAAACCATTTCTCTGCCCCACTGGAGCCTTGCTAGAACAGTTACTCATGTGAGTCCAGCTTACCCTGAATGCATGACCCTTCATAAAGGTGCTTTATAAGATGTGTGGCCCCAAGCAGGACTGAGGTGAGCAGAATGATGGACGATGAGCATGAGGCTCTGGGAATGTCAAGTCAAAAACATCTTGGAATTCAGATATGAGGTGTCCTGTTGTTACTGACTTTTAAAATTATACAGTTTCAACTGTAAACTTCTTAATAAAGGCTACAGATGGCTTAGAAGCTGTAGGAGTTATCAGAGGCTGAGATGGAAATGCTTAGTGTTCTTCAGAATGGTAGGAATCTGATTGCAGCATCTGTTTTACATGGTATTTGTCATGAAATTCCTTTCTGTAGTCAATTTGTAATTTATGTCTCTGTAAATGTTAATAGGCTTTAAAGAATAGATTAACCCATAATGGATAAGTTTCTGTAGTATAACATCTAGGAAGTAGGTTGATGATTAAATATTAAAAAAATTTGATTGTGGTTTAATAACCATTGTATCTCTTGTTTAATAATAAAACATTTACCGTTAAACTACCTTTACAAATAATTTCATTCACCTGTAAGTTCATATAAGTTTAGAAGTAAATGAGACCACTGAACATAACCAACCTTATTTTCCAGATTAAGCGACTAAGGCTCAGAGAAACCACGTAATTTGCCCAGGGTCACACATCTTAGAGCCTGGGTTTTTTCACCCTCATCTCACTGAATTTTCTTCTGTGTGTTGTATGTCAGTGTTTGTGTATAGTTATTGTTTTCTATTAGTTCTTGTCCTCCTTATTACACTCACAAAGTCATTCATTTTTGTGTCAATATTTGGTGTCTGTACTATTGTTGACTTCAACACAGTAGTGCATTTTCGAGGCAGTGGGGTGTGTTAGAGGAACCTAACATATTAAACGTTTGCTTTGTGCTGGACATTGTGCTAAGTGTATTTTACTTTTAATCTCAATCATCACTGTTAATGCCACAAGAATTGATATTATTATTGCCATTATTATTTCCATTCTAGAGGTCAGAAGGCCTGAGTTCAAGCAAACTATTTAAATGGTAGATCTGGGTTTCAAATTCTTGTCTAACTTTCAAGTACTGGCTATTTTGCAGTGAGGAAAGTGAAGTTTCTGCTCTCCTGCCAGCTCTCAATTGATTGTGGCTGACAGGAGTGCCCTGTGCAGGATTCGGAAACAGCCTCTGGACTCAGAGGGAAAGATGCACTGTTGGATAATGTCTGCCATTTCCTTGGAATAGGGTCAGAGGTGGTATATGTGACACTTCTGTTTTCTATTGTGTCTTCTAATGTAATCATCTGATTCTTAGTTTTACAGGATAGAGAACTTTTAAGTTTACACGGAAAGGTTGTTGGTGATCAGGATCTGAAAAACCTACTCATATGAATCAGATTCACAGAAGGCTGTTTTATAAGTACTGGTAACAAATAGTTCAGCAATTTGTCTTTCCGTTGTTGGGTATACTCACATGTATTTATTCGGGGATGATGAATTCTATGGATAACTTATCTTTTATTTTGACTGTTAGGATCTCTAGTTATAGAGTGTGGTGATTTCTGACGTCTTAATTGCAGTGATTTCCTTTCTGAAGAGAGCCTGTAGCTTACAATGTACTTACTTTAGTAACAAGGACTTAATGGCAGAGCTTTGGAATTCTAAATTATTACCCACCACAATTGAGTGTACCAAATGCAATTTATTTCAGATTGTAGACAGTGTCTTCAAAAGTTAAATTCAGATACTTATCTGAAATATTTTATTATCTAGAGTCTCACTATCAAGAAGAATGAAGTTTATTTGGAAATAAGTGAATGTCTTAAATATATTATGCTTGTGATTTTTTTGTTCCTCATTTCTGTCCTGTTCCCCTCTCTCCAAATCTGTATTCTTCAGTTAATCTGTATTAAATATTAGGCCCCAGTCTCTCTTCTGTCTGTCCTCTTTCATTTTTTATCTCCCTTCTTTCTTACTTGCACTATAATTTTTTTCATGATATATTAAAGTATATTAAAAGGTGTTACAGAATACTTTCCAAATGCAGTAGTCTAAGTATATTAAAAGGTGCTACAGAATACTTTCCAAATGCAGAAGATTTGTCATACTACTCAATTTGTAGTAAACTGATCATTTTGAATAGCTTTTTATTTTGACTTGTAGCTCCTAATTTATTGTTTCGTAATCTTGTGCTGTGTTATTTCTGCTCCCACATGCTCCATAACATTTTGGTTGCTGGCTGGTAAACCCTCTGCCATCCTCCGCCACTGCTGGATGTTGTCTAGGATTTGGAACACCTGGATTTCGTCTAGGTTTATTTGGCCAGGTGCCATTCTTCTTTCTCATGCTGTCACTATTTGTTGGAAAGATGTTTTTGATGTGTGGAAATATGCCTTTGTGAGGAAACTGTAATAACTCAAGGTATTGCCACAAAAGGAAGCTCAATAAGGTTTTCCAAAATTGCATAATCTATATAATAACTGAAGTGCTCACTCTGAAAGATGAATGGGAAAAAAGAGTGTGTTAATTATGGTTGAGCAAGCAAAATTAATGAAATTGTCTTATCAGTGATACTGTTGTGGAGTAGTACTGATTGATGTGTTTGTTGAACCAGCTGCCATTAGTGAGGTTCTGCTTTTGCCAGGTACTGAAGTAGATTTTCTGGGAGCTACAAAATGGGAATGCATGATTCTTGTCTTAGATGAGCTTAGCTGTTATGTGAAATAACACGTGAACCGAATCTATATTATATAATTATGAATGAGGTTTGTTTCTTTTTATATATAGAACATTTATTAATCTTCTGTAATGTGTGAGCAAATTGTTATATAAATATTTGACTTCATTTTTTATTTTTTACTTTTTTAACATTTGATTTTAAAAACAAATTATCACCTGTTTTATAGATTTCTTTTAATGAATTGCACATCATTGTGATTCTTCTGTCATTTGCTTGTTAAATGGAATTTGAGTGCTTTCATACACACTTCAGAGCTTATTTTCTGTTTTGAATTTTGTAGAAAATCATATCAAAATTATACATGGTACTGTTAACATCTGTTGGTGAAAATTCTCTATGAAAAGTACCTAATTGTGGCATAAGTCATATACATAGCTTCAAATTTCTAAAAGTATTAAGAGCATTAAGGATTCATTTAGAATTTGGAATTATGTTTCTATAAATATCTACTCAGCCAGTTTAGCACTGAAGAGTCACGTAAGAACTTAATTTCATAGGTAAATCACAAGTAGCATTAACAAAATTTCTGTTTCTCTTGTGACCTTGGTGTCCTATAGGTTTATGAATTTAAATTATTCCTTAGGCCTCAACCCCTGTGGGTAACTTAATTCTAATACCATGGTGAATGGTTACTGTGACTACCATGTTGCTAAGAAACTTGTTATTTTATCAAGTTGCCTTGGTGAAGCAATGGCTCTTTGGCCATCTTAGCATTGCTGGGAGGTGGTTAATCAGAGCTTTATGAAGGACCTTTATAGAATTGATTTCCCAGGTTATAACTAATTTTTCATCAGGAAGGGAAAGAAACCTGGGTCTATAAAAACTGACATAAAAGAAAGTCCAAGTTATTTTTAAATTAAATCATGACCTCTAGTTATTAAAAAACAAGGCCGTTTTTACTAGTATTAAGTTAGACCAATTTATGTATTGAGTGGTATATATTTCCTTTCCTTCTTAACTTTGTATTTTGTTTTTTTTTTCTTTTCTTGGCAGTGCATTTACAATGTATAGATGAGCGTTTGAATTGAGAGAAGTGTGAGATCATTTTGATATAAATTGTTATTGCTATGAAATGATTCAATATTTTATAAAAACAAAAACTAAATACTACACTATATACAATTTTTTAAGACGTGCATGAAGCTTATTACTAGGTTAAGGCAGGGACCTGCCTTTTGCTAGCTTGCTCCATGGCAAAAAATTCTGTCTTAGATAAGGTTGGCATCATTGCCAATTCTTAGAGCTCTACAGTGCATATTAATATATTAAAGGATCTGAGAATTGTGTTTGTCTGGTAACTTAGGTTTCTTTCATATTATTTTCTTCTAATACCCATGTATTTTGAAGTGCTTGTTTTTAGCAAATCGTGTTTTAAGAAACACTGTTCTTGACTAGTGGTCCAGATGGAGAATGCAGAAGGGTCTGTTCCCAGTTAAAACCAGTCTCTTAAAATAGTACCAGTTAAATCACAAGCTAGCTTGAAGAGCTGGGCTGAGCAGTTGAGGCACACAGGAGTGGGCACAAGCAATTAAGAGCCCAGGATTTGGAAGTCAGGCTGTCTGGGTCCAGTGTTGGGTCTTCTGCCTCAAACTTTTTGACCTTAAATGAGTTACATAATGACTCTAATCCTTAATTTCCTCAACAGTAAAAGAAAGATAACAGTTCCTATCTCAAAGAGTTGTGAGGATTAAATGAGATTCTATGAAATGCCTAGCATGATTTCTGGCACTAATTGTGAGCCTTCTAAAATGTACAATGTTAACTTATCATAAAGGACATTTTTAGGGTGCTGTGAATTGTTCTCTCAAATCTTAAAGGTTTAGATTGTTGGCATTTTATAAGGCTTCCCACATGAAATCATTTAAAAAATGTTGGGAAGAGTTTTCAGGTTTAAAAATTTTATTTTATGTTTTTACTTTTTATAGTTTGTCTTTTTTTCTTTTTTCCTTGAATTTGGAGTTGGGCATTCCAGGTGTTGACTCTGACTCTTGGTCTCTCTGGAGCCTCAGTTTTCTCATCTGAAATGTAGCGGGTGGAGGTGGGATTTGTTGGATGAGTCAGGTTGTGTTTCACTGTGATCTGAACTGGGGAGTTCATAGTGACAGGTTCCATTCTGAACAGAAGGGAATCCAGAGTTTAAGGACAGCCTCAAATTCTGACGAAATCAGAATAGGCCACATAAATGATGATAGCATCTCACTTTTTACTTTTCTTTATCCTAAGAACGCAGCAAGAGCTCTCAGAGGCAGTGAGTAGACACTCGTTATTTGTTTGGATTAAATATATGCTTTAAAGCCATCGCTTTCCTCTTTTTTAAAAACAATCTTTGACAATTTTGAAATAACCTCAAATTTCAGAATTGTTGCAAATACAGTACAAAATACCTTATAACACTTGGTTAAAATCAACTAATTTTTGGGAAATAGTTAGACTAGTCCTAAGAACTTTGTATTTGAAGAGTACAAAGAACTCCTGGAAAGTAACTTGGTCTCACGATGCCCATCAACCCAGGAAGACTTTAGTTGTATGTCCTTACAAACAGTGACATTCTCCTTTATAACCACAGTACAGCCATCTAGATCTAGATAGATATAGATCGGTTCACCAAGATTTCCCATTTGTCTCCATTCAGATTTCACCAGTGGTCTCCATAAAATCCTTTAGAGTAGAAATTTCAGTTCAGAATTACATGTGACCTTTAGTTGGGCTGTTTAATTTTGAGACTGGGACATTTACACAGTCTATCTCAGAAGTATGTGACTTTTATCTTCTGAAGATTATAGGCCAGTTATTTTGTAGAATGTCCTTCTATGTGGGTTTCTTGATATATCCTCATAATTAGATTTAGTTATCCATCTGTAACAGAAATGTAACAGAAGTGATACTGCATTCTTATGTCCTATCAAGTGGTCATGATTTGTCCCATTACTGATAATGATCACTTTGTTGATAACTTGATTAAGGTGGTCTCTGCCAGTCTTCTCCATTGTAGACTTTTTCATTTCTCTTTGTAATTAATGAGTATATTATAGAGAGAGATTTTTGAAGTCTAAGTAGATAAATAAGTCAGTAAATAAATGAATTATTTATGCAAATAAATCAGTATCAGAATGTCATTTTAATCATTTTATTCATGCTAGTATAGACTTAATTCAGTGGATTATAATGCATTACATACATTAATTTTTGCTTGAATAAAATCTCTTCAAGCATCTCATCTGTTTTAACATTACCCATCATTTTTTGGAGTATTTTGTTTCTGGTGCAAAAAGAGATGTTATAGGCTCTAGTCCTGAATTAACCATTTCCTTTGAAAATCCTTGTTTCTCTTAGTAGAGAATGATATTTAGAAGCCAAGATCTGGGTAATATATATGTTTGTTATTGTTGAGTTTGTACCTCTTCAGAACTCTTGGTGGACAGAGTTGGGTAGTAGCTGAATGTGTGTGTGCGCATGTGTGCGCGTAATGTGCATACACATGTACACATATTTCTACATTTTACTGTCTGTATTGAAAACTGTGACTTTACACTATACTTTTAATTCCAATCTAACTCTGAAAAGTTTGTTCTAATTCTCCTTTCCATGTTTGTAAAATTCCTTTCTATGACAGTGAGAAATTGGGCTTCCTGTATATGTAACCAACCTTGCAGTGTGTCCCCTGCCTCACACCTTGGGCTCTGATACCACATTCCAGACTGACTATGTGTGGACACCCTTCTTGCCCTACTCAAGCTCTGATGCCCGATGCCAGGATGTCATCTTTGACACTAGTAGGTTCCAGACTCCTGTGCTAGGCCATGCCCTTTTACGGGGACACTGTATGCTGGGCTGCCTCTAAATGTGCATGTTGTTGTCACGTCACTCCAGCTGTCAGTCCCCACATAAGGCTGACCCCCTTGACTCTGGGAAGCATACCTTGAGAATGGACACCAGATAGAGAAAGAAGTATACGAAGAGGCATTTCCATGTTTTTAATATGCCAAGGGAAGGAGTGGTAGCTGTTAGGAATATTTTATTTTTGATGCTGTTGTACTAATCTTACCAAGAAAAAAGTTGCATATATGATTTTTTATTATTTGAGTTGGAGTTTAAACAAATGAATACAATTTATTTGCATGTGCCCTCAGTTCATTGGCCTAGTTTGAAACAAAACTATACCTGAAATCTGGGTTAAAGTGATCTTATATAGTTTGGGGAGAGGAGAGAAGAGCATTTGAAGAAGTGAATATTTTTTCTAAAGTGCACCAAGTACCTTTGCCTTCACTTAATTTTTAATGAAAAGGCTATCTTTGTGGCAGTCGTTGCCAATGTAATTGGTGCTATATGTGTATGTGGGTAGAAGATTAGACTTTGAACAGCTCTTGGTAACTAAAACAAGCTTCTTAGTGGATTAATTAGAACAGTCAGTGCTTCATAATTTTTATGCTTATGATCTTCTCCCTGTGTGGATGTTCAGGCCAGCCATATTTTCAGCTCATTGTTGCAGCCAGCCTCTCTGAAGGCTCCTACGGTGAAGTCCTGTTAGCACTTCTATTGGAAACCTATCACCGGGGCTGGGTTCTGGCACAGTGCCCCTCTCAAGAAAGCCACAGCCCAGTGGCGAAAGCACAGGGTGGAGTTTTTCCACCCAGATCTGGCTGTTCTCCAGTCCCTTTAGTGTCTGTGAGGTTTCTTCTCTTTTCTTTTTCCTCCTAAAAAAAAAATACTGTAACACTACTGCATCTTCGATATATTAGAGTATTAGAAATGTGAGCAGTAGTGTGTGTGTGTGGGTGTGGGTGTGGGTGTGGTGGGAGTATTTTAGTTAGTTCCCTAGCAGTGCTCTTCTGCTACTGGTTTTCTTGTGAGTGTGACCTCATGAGGAGTGGCAGTGGTACTGTAAGGTAAATCTATATTTCTAGAGAATATCCCTATCATGGGCGTTTGATTTCCCCGTGGTTTTCTGAGTAAGGCAGTAGGAATATCCTGCCTTACTCAAAAGTGGTTAAAGACCACTTTTCTATAGTATTCTTGGCACAAATGGCTGATGTATTGAGGTCTAAGTTATCTTTATCAGTTTCTCACCCTCTAGTCCATGGAGTGTTGCAAAATGGCAGCTGATTAACAGAAACCGGAATCCCTTTTATGTCTTGCTGCATTGTAGGGTTGCCAGATTTAGCATATAAAAGTACAGGATGCTCAGTTAAAGTTGAATTTTAGTTCTACAACAAATATATTTTTAAGTGTAAGCATGTCCCATGGAGTATTTGGAACGTACTTACATGAAAAATTATTCTATATTTGAAATTTAAATTTAACTGAGTGTGTCTTTTATCTATCATCCCTGTTTCATGAGTTTTTGCATGCTACAGTAACTTGGACACGTGGTGTAATTAGAATAATATGTATGTGTGATCAATTTCTAAAATTGTCAAGCTTCACAAATAAACCCTTGAGTGGATGAAAATTTGAGGCTTAATCTTAACCCTCTTTAAAAGGCAACTGAACTGCAGTTGAGTTGGCAAGGCATAGTTGCTGGATTTTCAAACTAAGTCAAATGGGCAAGCTTGAGGTAGAAACTTAAAGTTACAGCATCCAGAATTTCTCTTTTTTCCCTACCTTCTCATGAATGACTCTTCAGCTTATAGCTTAGAAATTTGGGCTCTCTATGCATTTCCTTCATAAAAAGCCTTTCCCATTTATTCATTGAATAGCATAGCTATCTGAGGTTGTATTTGTGCATGAAGCAGGGTGGTGGTGGGGGGGGGGGACCCAAAACAAGTTTTATAAGGTCTTCTGCCCTGCTCTGTCTTTAATTTTGTCAGTATTTCCTTTGGCATATTCTGCAAGAAGACCAGAGAGCCCCATGTGATACAGGTAAAGATCTTTCCCACCCTTCAACCTTTCTTCCCATCTTGACTCAGTTGATTCGACCTACACCTTCTTCTAAGGAAGGGCAGTGCTTATTATTCCTAATTTTGTAAGTTTAAGGAATTCTCCAAGTTGAATGATTTATTAGGTACCTTATCAAAGAAAAGAGTTTGTCTTATTATGAAGTCTCAGGATTGATTAACCGACTGTTGTTGAATGAGTAGAATCCTGGAATAGCCACTTCTGTCCTCAGCTCTGTCTTGTTCATCTTCTGAGTCTCTGGTCCTTGGCCCTTGGAAGAGATTATTTGAAAGCACATTTGTAAGGTGGCTTCCCACTCATGATTTGGCTTAAATACAATCAAAAGTTATTATTTGAGGCTTTTTAATGCTTTAGTGTGGGGTTGTCAAACTTTTTCTATGAAGGGCAAGATGGCAAAATATCTTAATAGGGTCTTTGATGTGTGTTTTTCTTTATTTCTTTTACAACCTTTAAAAATGTGAAAATCATTTTAAGCTCATAATCTGTATAGAACCAGGCCATGGGCTGGCAGTAATTTTTCTTAATCATAGTTTTCTTCAGAGTGGTTGCTCTTTAAAATATATTACATGGAGAGTTCTTTGGGTTCTGAGATTTACCCTTCATTGTTGACATATATCAAAGTGGTATTTTGGGGAGCGGGGGGAAATAAGGTGACAAATACTTAGTAATAAGAATATGTCAGTCTTAGAAGGTGTAGGCAGTAAAATATCCTGGGAGACATAGCCTCCTCTTTCCCTGACTTTCCCCTGTGACATATTTTATGTCATACTCATATTTCTGATTTCATATTTATACTAAACAGAATTGTTTTACCAGTTATATATGGACAAGTGGTCATACAACAGGTTCATGCCCAGAGTGGCAAGAAGGCAAGACAAGCCATGAGTTTATCTTCTTTGTGTGGTGTGTGCGTGTTTTTGTTTTTGTTTTGTTTTTAATTCATGAAGAATTTGGTGAAAGTTTGGGCATCTAACTATTGTTGCTGTCTTGTACAACCGACGGTTCTTAAATTGAACAAGCACATTACTTTGAAACTGATGGAGAAGGATATCACACTCGTATATACTCAATAGGAAGTTTGCTGTTTGATTAGCTCCATTTGTTCTCTGGCTTCCTATGAAAGGTTATACTTGGTGTTTCTCCAGATTGCAGTTCTAACATCATCCGTGCTCCTCCCCAAAGCACCTTAAGGGGGGAGATAGGCCATTAGATCCTTCATACCCTTAGTACCTTTCCTGCTGCTGTTCTTGCTGATTGGTACAAAGCCATTTGGTCACTTCTTATCTATTATAAATGGAAATTAGGGTTTGTTCCATTACTTTTTTCCCTGCAGCCCTTTTAGGCCTGAATGCAATTGTGACTAGACAGACATAGCTTCTAGGAAAGCCGTGGGGACCCACTGAATTGTGACTGTTGGACAAAGGCATTCTGTTTAGAAGGCTTGTCCCAAAGTGGTGTTGGAGTCTGAAAGCAAGGATGCTAGTGTCTGGTTCTTTCCGTTGTGAACTAATAGGAAAGCTGATGTTTGCTGAGTAGATGGCTGTGCTCACTGTCCAAACAGATCTCTGTTTGCCAACTGTGAACATATTGCTGCCTCTGTGAGGCACTCCATCATGCCTTGAATGGATCCTCTTGTATTCAGAATTTTCTGATTCAAAGAGAGGGAGAGAGAAATATTTCTTTCAGACTTCAGCATTCACTGTAGCATCCATAGTCTCATCAGACCTTTAGAAAACCAAGCATGTACCAAAGACGCTTCTTGACAATGAGGAAGGGGTAGTGAAAAAGGAAGAAAGTAAAAGAGCCCCATTGAAATGCCTTTATTCTGGCCACTTGTGGCCAAGTTTTCATAAGTAAACCAGAATGCCTTGGTAAATAGAAAGATGTGAGAATATTTCTGATTTCTCCTGAGAAATGTAAAACTTTCAGTACTGAGTTTTCATCTGGTCCGTTTCTATTCACTTTTACTCACACACACCTCCCAAAGCATATAATACATTCATAATATGTTACTAAAGGGGTAATGGAGTTTTATTTCACCTGAATAGTTCCGTCAAAAAGATTAATTGATATAAAGGAATTTTGATTACTTTATAAATTATTTTCGCATCCTAAACTTATTCCATGTTAAAGGGCGAAATAAAATGGATTTTTTTTTGGTTGACATTTTAGTCTTTATAGTCATTTTCTGTACTAATTTCTAGTTTCTGGGCAAGAATCTAGTATTAGCTGCATGGATCGAAGACACAACTCATAAGGAAGGACAAGTTTAAGCATTTCTTGCAATTATCCATTCTGTGTTTTAAGGTTTACAAACCTCGTTTGAGTCAGGGTGGGAGGACCAATAATGTTGATTGGCAGTGCAACTAAATGAACACATGGTGTGCAGAAGACACGTCCATTTTGGCCTGAGTTATTTATCACATACCTGTGAAAACACTGGCCAAACTTTGCTTGGCATTATGGGGGAAATGAAGAAGGATTCTTGTAGTTGATGGGAAGGACAGATGCTTTTATGAATGGAAAAGGAGATTCTCACGCAGCAATAAACTTTATTGCATTTCATTAGTCAATGAGAGGTCAGTGTTGATTTGCCTAGCTGAAGTAAATGGTTATTTGGCTTACCCTGATTAAACGCTTAGAAACCAGAATCACCACCCCATTGTGAGCTATGGCATTTAATCATTTTGTTGTCTGGATATTTTTATTTGTAACTACACATACTCATAGAAATATCTGCGTCTTTAGTCTTATTGGTTAAAACTGGGGGGGAAAAAAAACAGGAATAGCAGGGACAGTTGGGGAGGGAGAAGAAATGGCATCTGTGGCCCTGGTGTAATAGTAATGATCTCAGCTATATAAAATCTTCATTTGTGGATGAAGAAGCTGGCAGAGAGGTTTAGTAATATGCCTAGGACCACACAGCTAGTAATTAACTGGTGGAGCTTGGAGATGAATCTAGAGGAGTGTGGCTGCAAGATCTATGCCATAACTACTTCACGTGGTTGGCCAGTTAAGAAATCTTCATTCTCATAGAGTTTTCAATTTTCTTGCAGCATATTTTGAAGAAGTGTTTAAAATTACTTAAAATACAAGTACTAGGAATCTGAGATCATTTCAGAAAGATAATATATTCCATAGGTAAAGGAATTTGCTCCTCTCTCCTATATCTGTTTTTATCACAGTCAGGAGTGCCATATTTATTCCTTGGCAGTCATTATTAATTTATTGCATTATGTTGTGGTCTAATAGGTAGTGGTGTGTAATACCAGTGCTTAATTGGCATTTGATTTTAAACTTGATGTCAGTGAATCATTATGAGGTTATTTATATATACCTGTGTGCTGTACATGCGAAATGAAAAGTAGATATATAAATTATTCAGCCAAATATTTTATTATGTTGTAATGAGAGAAAGAGGGAATAAAAAGCTAAGAAGCAGTGTTTGTAGACTTTTTTTTTTAACCAATGTAAATTAGTATGACTGTCAGCGGCATAATATTTATCAAGGGACTATATGGCTGATTGAATCTGGCCAGTTTAAGATGAATTTTTTTAGAAGTTATATTTATTGTAGCTCATTAATGCTGTGTTTAGTAGTTATTTGTCATCTGAAATGGTACACCAAGTGAGAGGAGAGTTGGTCATATGGCTCTTAAAATAGCAGTCATAGTGGTTTTGCATGAATAACGTAAGGCAAGTTTTGTCCTTTATTTCTAGGCGCTCATAAAGAAGAAAGCTTGTTGAGAAATACAGTCTACAGACTATATTCCAGAAAGTCAGTTATAAAAATATAAAAGTAGATCACACTATGTTGTGATATTTTCTGTAGTTTGTAAACACTAGCTAAATAAAAGTTTTTTGCAAATGGGTTGAGCACATGAAATCTATAAGTTTTACTATTGAGTGCTCTGAAATGAAAGTTTATTCATTGTTTCCCCTTCTTTTGAGAGAGAAACTATGACAAAAGAATAGCTAGCTCAGCTTTCTATCTTTCCTGATTATTTTTAGGAATTTTTGTCTTGGCCTTCATCTTTTTTGTTTGTTAGTTTTGTTTATATTTCTTGGGTCTGTTTTACCTGTTTTGATCCTGTTTTTGAGGGGCTCCCAAACTGCCCCACCAAAGAGCTCTTCAGAGGAGTGGTGATTTCACACCAGAAAATTCTAGCCCCAGCTTTCAGAATGACTCCTATGATCACCACCTTAATCTTCTTGCAGCTGCCAGCCAGGAGTTTTCAGCAGCCTCTTCTGCTTGTTTTAGGATTGATCCATAAGACGTTAATTTGTGTGAAAACCTGGAAAATTGGAAAACCTGTTTGGTGTCGTTTTTGTCTGATATCTACTCAGAAGTAGAAGTAACTTATAACATATTTAGTGCTTATTTCCTAGACATTGAGATTGAATCATTGAGAGATGAATATCAAATAAATGATAGAATTTACAGGGGAGAAAAGTGAACAAAGCACCCTGTGGATCAGATTTGACCCTTTTGACCACATTTTGCTTTTGTGTACATATGTTTCATTTATTTTTATGGAATAGATTTCTCCAGATGTATTGAATCATTTTGTGAGTAGTGAAGTTAGTAAAATTTGGACATTAAAAAATAACTAAATAAAACTTACGCATCGACAGTTGTTATTTTTCCAGATTCTTTAGAGAGATTTATTTAACTTCCTGGTAAATCTCATCCTGTGCAGCCCAGATTAGGACCGCATGTTGGCGGTTAAAACCTGAATCTTTATTTCTTTCTTTCCTATCGCTGACATTAATAAGAATATTGTGATCACTAGGGAGCAAGAAAAACAGGGTGTGATGAAGCACAAATTAAATGAATCTGGCTTTCCTCCCAACTGCTGGAGAACAATAGTAGTTAGAATTTTAGTTACCATGCAGTTATAGTAATTATAGATTAGGTTGACATATTATTCACTGTCAGAAATGGCTTTTTCAAAACATGAATAATAATACATGTATTTATTTTAAGCTCTTCCCAATATGTAGGCTTTTCCAGACTTGGAAGCAAATGGAGAAGACAGAGAATAATTTATTTATTTATTTTTAGCAGAAAGTAATGTTCATTGGTTATTACATTACAAGAATTAACAAGATGAAGGGGAATGTAGAACTCTTTAAAACATGGTATAAAGCAGTATTTTTCATCGTTTGAGACTGAGTTTTAGAAAACATTTGTGAGAGAGGGGATTTTACTGCAAATAAGAGATATTGCTGAGGCCATGGGGTGACTGAACTTTCTTAGCAGTGTTCACACTCAGTCTACCCAGTGATACCAGCATTTTTTAAAGTAAATTTTTTTCAGTTTGTTAAGCAATTGTCCTACAGAGTTCTATGCTTTCAGGATATGGGGAAGATCGATTGATGGCTCCCCTCAGAAATTGTCTTCAGTTTAGATTTAGGGCATAGTGAGACTGCCAGTTTCTTCAAGGGGCCAGCGATATGTCTTTTCGTAAATTTTGTATATTTAAAATTTAAAAATTGTTTTGTATTTAACTTAACTGAAGTAAAACAAGTTGGATATAGAGATACTGAGTCCAACTGCGGTTCAATGGATCTGCATTCGAAGATAAAGGAGTAAAGGGCAGAGTTCATTTGTTTACATGAGCTACTCTATATCTTGGAGGTTTTGTGCAGAGTATGAATTTTGGTAGTTTCTAGAACATAGACTTAAAGTTGGATCTTACAATAGATCACACTGAGTTGTTAATGAGAATTTTGTAATTGTATCCACAAAGTTCTTATATGCCTGCTGGGCTGTTGGCCATGTCTGTAGTTTGGGATTATGAACTTTCTGGTTTCTTTTAGTTTTTTTTCTCAAACTGTATTTCATGTAACTTAAAAAAGCATATTTACACTGCCATTTTAACATATTTTAAATTGGCATGCATCTTAACAGTTGCTTGAATGCCAGTTGAATGCAATTAGGCAGCATTTTTTCTTAGAATATAAAATTATGTTGCATCTTATTGATTATATCTTAGACTTGGAGAACTGATATTTATAAAAATATGCTCCTATACTACACATAAAAAGATTTTTTTTTTCCCTTCATCTTACTCTGTTGGGCCACAGTAGGGATCCTAGGCTTTGGACTGCTAATTAGAATAGATGAGTTTTCTTTTCTTTTTTTAAATAGGTAATCTTTCAGGGAACCTCATTAATTGAGAGTTCTATAAGTTGCTGTAAACTCATAGCAATGTGATTATACCATGAATGGTCCCTATGAAAAACCAGCAGTGTGGTAAAATGAAGTTCATAAAAGAAAAATTAAATAAAAAATAAATAGAAGCATCTCTGAGTAAAACCATTCCAGTATATTTCACAAATTATATTGATACTTTGAAAAAATTTATGAACTTTACCGTAGAAGTAGTCGCATACCTTGTTTTTAGGGTACAAGCTGGTGTAGTCATTCTTTTAGGGAGGGGAACTGGGTAGGGAGTGGTGAAATAAAGGACACTGAAGTTATTGATGTTTTTCAGTAAAATCGGTCAATGTTAGATTGTTTTAGAGTTTAAGAAGACAATAATTAATTTTCTTAAGGTTATGCATTGTTATAGTACTTAAGAAAAACAACCATGTGCAAAAACTAAAAAATTTTCTTATGAGTATCCAAATGGGAGAGAATGTTGAGAAGAATAAGGTTTTAGGGATGAAAACATTCTTTTTCCTGGCTTAAGTGAGAGAAATATACAGTGAGAGGTTATTTGCTTTTTAGATGTGTTACCTGTATACAGAATCATTAAGTCATCAATTTTATACAAATGCTTAGACAGTTGAAATTTTGACACTGACACATTTGTAAAAGTTGGAACTGAGTACTATAAAGTATCTTGATTAAATCAGACTTGTTTAATGCTTGATTATTCTGTTACAAAAACCTTTGGGTTATAGTTACGGGTAATGAGACTATTTCATATGAAATGAACTTTGTTATGATTTTATATGACAATACATATACACGTACCTAAGACAATTTAAATAGTGACTGTAGTGCTGATTCAAATTCCAATGATCTCAATTACTTAGTACATTTCAGAATGAAAAAACACCGAAATCATAATCTTCAGGTTTGATCTTGGCAGTACCTTGTTGTTCAGGCTCTGCTTAACTCTGCGGTGGATTGAGTTCCCAGTACAAATCCCATGAGTCTCCAGAGGCATGTAAAATTCAGTGGTTCATCCTCATTGGTCACTTGGTCATGGCATGGGGGTAAGTCTTGTTTCTGCCTGAACTTGACTGTGAGTAGACCAGGGCAACAATACACCTTGTGCTTACTACAGACTGATGGAGTGTAATGTTTTTAGAACTTAATTTTTACAGGAGCCATAGACAAGGTAGATTGTTAGAATGATCCACAGGGATGGAGATTGTAAGCCATGTCATAAAAGGAAAAGATAAAGAAATCCCAAGTGGTTTTGTTTGTAGAAGTGGAAGCCCGATGAGATTTAACTCTCCAAGTATCTGAAGGGTTGTTTTATGGGATTGTAGGTACATTTACTCTGTATAGCTCAGGAATAGAATTTGCTGCATTTTGAGAAACTACATTATTCAAAGTATTCTGGCCACTTGCTAGAGATTTATGTTCACTTCAAGCCTTAAATGGGGACTTGGACCAGATGACCTTTAACTCTTTTCCATCCCCAAGGGAATTCTGATTCTGTGATCCTGACTGTCAACTAAAAACATTTATGAAGATTTTTATCAACTCTCTACCTGTTTACTTATTCTTAGATGTGTAGTGTTCATATTAAACTATCACTGGTGACCAGTAATCATATAAACACAATAATTTCATGAACTACTTCTTAATAACTGCTTATTATTCTATATTATATAAAATTCTATGATCATTTTGTTGTTGTCATGGAAATATACTAAATAGTTGCTTTATTTTGAATAAAGCTATAGAACTAGTTTTAGCCAAATTGTAGTCATCTTTGTTAGTTGAAATTTATTCAGTGAACCTTTATGGAACTCGGCTGTTTTCTTTTCTCTTTTCACTTTTAAACATTGTACTGATATTATGACTCAGCTAATTTGGCTTAAAGTAAGACCAATGAGATGTACTTTAGAGATCTTGAATGTGCTTATTTTTTTCCTTCTCTTTTATTTGTTTTCTTTATAGGTCATTATTCCTTTGACTGGTCCATAGAACACTTACATCAAAGTCAGTGGAGTATGTGTGCGAGTTGGGGGTCAAGGAAGAGGGAGGTCGCTAGCTTATGAAAACAGAATCTAGAAACCTGAAATTCTACATTTTCCAAAGGCCTCAGAGATTCTAATTGAACTCATATGCAAGGCTCACAGCTGGAAGGATTTTAGGAATTGTCAACTAAAAGATGTTTTCTAGACTCTGTAGGCACAGACCTAAATGATACCAGTGCCATGAGCATACTACACTAAAGGGAACCATAGGCATAATCTGGTTCTTTTTCTTTTACTTTGATTTGAGTTAGTTAACAGGGACAGTGAATTGCTTGCAGCTCCACAGATTGGATCCCCTATCTCCACTTAGCTCCACTGGTTTTGATGGGATGGTTTGAAGAGAAGAGCTTTTCAAAATACCATTCCAGAGCTGATATGGACTAAAGACTAGCCTCTGGATTTCTATGATGCTTTTTATGAGTTGCCATTTTGAATATCATGTATGTGCTGGCTTCACAGACCTGTTAATGCATTACATTGAACTGGAAAATGTTTCCGATTCAGAGATTAACTCGGGCCATATATTTTGTGGGTGTGGTTTTTCTGCCCGGCTTGTATTTTTCCCCAAATTCACTAGATTGTTTCCTCTTTCTGCTTCCCCAGCTTCCTTCTTCCATATTAGGTAATCTTCCTAGGTCCTCTCCTCTTATCAGAGAGGTCAGCTTTCTGCTCCAAACCATTCTCTTTTTTTATCTGCTTTTCACTTTCTTCTGGCAACACAGTTGCCTAAGAGACCTGACCTCATATCTGTGACCTGGAGATTTTTAATCAAATAGTTTGACATTCTTTTACCCTTTTTAAAGTGAAGGTGATCACTTGGTAAGTATGAGGCTGAAGACGTCTTATATGGTCCTCAGGCTATATGCATATATTCACATGGGGAACAATTTTAGGTGAAATTGGGGAAGAGAAGCCACAAAACACAGTAGTTTCTCAAAAAGCCGTGATAGAGGTGAGATAAAAAAGACAAAAACTTATATCTTCTTATGCTCACAGTTTAATCTGAGTAGGGATGTCTGGAAAGGGAGGGGTGTAGTCCAAATATTTGCCTTGAAGGGTTTTATAAGTTGCTCATATTTATATATCGTATATGCTGTCATCTAATCACCAATATGATTAATTTTGAAATTCCCATTTTGATGAATTTTTGTTTTTATTGAACACATAATTTTGCCTTCTCCCTTTTTTTACCTATCCTAGTATGGCCTAGTCTTGGCCATTCCTGATTAGCAAACTGGGGGCTGATAGTTGTCTGGATTAGATAACTTTAAAATTTATTTGTTCTCTTGAAAAGCTTGCTGTTTTTTCAGCACAGGGAAAAATAGTAGTGAATCAGTTAGAAGATCATTCTGGTAACCTGTTTCTCTAGTGTAGACCTTCCATTTTCATTTGTCTCAGGTCCCCTTGATAAACGGAGAGGTTAATATTTGAAAGTGAAATTGTAGCCTGTTGAGTAGTAAAAGAATTTCTGTGGAACCAGTGTGCCAAGTATTAGAAAGCATCTATGTGATAAAGTCTGCTGCCCTTAAACAATATCCATATCAGCTCATTTTTATAGCTGAGAAAATAGCCCACCAGGTTTGACCCAACCTTTCCACAGTTGCTTGGAGATGCTTACTGGCCGCCTTTGATCAGACTGCAAATGGGAGAGTCTAACCTATTTGCGGTTGTTGTTTAGTGTCAGTTCTCAGCCTGCCTTTTGTTTTTTTCTCATATAAACAAAAGTGGAAAGGCAACAATCTGTGCCAACATGACTGGTCTATAAGGAACTCTGATTTACTTTCCTGGCTTCCTCTATATAGTTTAGGTAAGACAGAAACTAGAATTAGAAATTTAACTAGTCATCTCAAAACCTGTTATTATGTCTCAGCCACTGGACAATTTAGAGACTTTTTATTAGCTTCTAAACATTTTTGTAAATTAATTTCAGAAGATTACTGGTCTTTGGTTGAGGGACAGCTTTGAACCTGATATTGGGTATTTATGAACGAGTGAGCAGCCTATTGGGTTGGAAGGAACACGGCATCAGGTAGATAAACTGTGATATGTGTTTTGTGGAACATTTGGTTCATTTTTCCATTCCCATAATAACTATTGGTTTTCTTTAGTAGTTATATTCCATGGATCTCAGACATTTCTCTCTTTCCTTTGGATTTGAGGTGCACAAGTTAAAAGCACTAAGCATGTTGGGGTGTTGTCAATAAAACACCTTCAGGATGTTGTACTAGGCTTTCCTTTATGGCAGGCACTCTTGCAGGGGCAGCTGAAAAAGCCAACCTATGAGTAGTGAAAAGGAATCTTCTGTGGTCTGTTTTGTAAAACCTCATCAGAACAATGGATAATTGAATTCCCCTCAATACATTGAGTGATGATATGTTAGTAAAGCTACATTATTATTATTTTAATTCAGCTTTCAAGTGAGTGATGTTTTAATGTTCTCTCTTTTTCACAGATGAATAATGAAAAACACAACTTGTGAGGAATGCAATCATATTATTGTGTGGTTAATCATTTTAGTACTGTTTTCAAACTTACCTTTCAAGCATGACCTTGAAATTGTCATGGAACACACTTAATATAGGAAGTGCACAAGGAATTGTTATGAAAATATCTCCTTGCTGTCCTGTCTTGCTTGCTGTTCTATCCCTTCTGGGAGAAGTAGGCCTTGCCACCAGACAGGGTGGGAGTAGGATCTGGGGAGGATGAGTGAACAAGAAAAGCTGATGAAAAAATGAGGATAACCCCCTTCAAACTACTCAGGGCTTCAGGGAACAAGCTCTGCCCCCTTCCTGCTGGTACATCACTTAATTGTTCTCCCTGTCATTAACTTTTAATGAACAATCTTTCCTTGTGATTATTTTTTGTCTTACAAAACTAATAGATTTTGATGTATTTCTTTAAAAACATGAGTGTGTGCTTTATCTTAGGACATTTAAAATGAAATTTTAGATACTCTGCTCTAATAAATTTTGCTTTCTTCAATAAGGCTATGTTCCCCTATTCAGATTCAATTTTCATCATTCAATTTTCATGGTACCTTCTTCTTGAATTTGTTATTAGCTGGAATACCAATAGTTCCTTGAATTGCTTCTCATTACTCTGTGTGAGAAAGTGTGAGGAGTTCTTGGATGACCTTGATGGGCATAAGAGAAAACATGCTGGGAAAGATTTGCCTTTAAAGGCTTTGAAATGAAGTGCTCAATGCTCTTTTTGATGCCTTTATTTTAATTTTGCTGCTAACATTTGCAGAGACTTTTTTTTGTAAAATATCAGAAGCCCTTTCTCATTATTATTGAGTTGTATTTGTATCATTCTTCAGAGCTTTGAAGTTTATAAGGTCCTGGTTTAAAGTATAAGTAAATCCATGGATTATCTGCCTTTAAAACCTCACATTAAAAATCAAAACAAAAACAGACTGAATCTTAGTATTCATTTATATAAATTTAACTGGCAGAGTAATACTGAATGTTCTTCATGTGAAGACTGGGTAAGTCATGTTTCAAATTTGGATACGATAATCTAGTTGAACTCAAAAAGCAGGGAGACTTTGGGAGATCCAGCTTCAATTCAACATCAGGCTGGATATGTAAAGCCACTTTTTGTTTTCTTGAACCATTTCTTATAGGCTTTCTACCTAATTTGTTAATCATTTCAATTTCTAGACTAGACTTCCACCAAATGCCCATGCTTCTTGAGACATCTGGGCTATATGCCTGATTTCATGCTGAGAGGCACAGTATCTGACAAACCTCAGGCCAAAACCAGGACACACAGCTGGGTCATGCCCCCCTCTCCACTCCTGTGCACCTGTGCATTACCCATTCAGCATGCCATTCTCTCCATAATTAAGAACAGAAATTCTTCTTCTCTTCAATATCATTGTGTCCTTGGCATCATGTGTAGGATCTGGCAACTAGACCAGGTCCAGAAAAGCCACAACCAAGAGTTCTAAAATCAGGAGTTGAAGGCTGTGTTACTGGCCTTTCTCGTAGTACTTAATATTTTTGACAGTATTAGAGCTTGTATTTTTGTAGCCCAGAATTTAAATCAAGTTCTTTTAAAAACTATGTTAGGCTATCATATCTGTTGTGAATGATTTCACCAAATTCCTTTACCATTCATTAGTAGTCACTGAGAATTTCAAATATACCCCTTCTACCCACCCCATGGATACTTTTTTACTGTCCAGTTCCAGAGCTCTTGACCTCTAATAAAATAATTGCTGCTTATTTATATAGTAGTTTGTTAGTAATGTTTCTGTTCTAAAACCCTCTGTGTGGCTTTTTATTCCTTATAGCATCTTCCACAGTAAGTGTTTATTGAATTGAATTCAATAAAATATTAACTAAGTAGAACACTCCATAATCACACAGTTATTATATAGATTTTATTAATATCTAAGCCTTAAAGCAGTTCAGTAAGGTAGTTTGGGTAGATATGTCAGTTTTATTGAAATTGAGGAAAACTGGGATTCATGAAGTTTAGTCTTATGTGAGCATTAAAATCATTCTCCGTACTCCTGATGCCCTTATAACAAGTACCAAAACAAGTTCGTATTTGAGAAAAAAAAACCTTGTATTTGAAATTGGCAAAATGGATTTGTTAACTAACGCAGCTCCTTCCTTGTGTTTTGAAATAGTTAAGTGATAAGATTTTGGTGACCCATTATTTATTAATTCTATCAGCAACTCAGTTTTGGTTCTTAATAGTGGTTTACAACAGGAAGATTTCAGCAGGAATGTTCAGTCATTGGGAAATTTTGGTTATGGTCACTTGCTACTTTTAAGGACAATGGCTGAGCTAGACTAGAAATTCTTGTAATAAAGCCAGCGTCAGAGATATGTAGATGATATGACTTGCAGAAAACATGGGATGATCCTTTGATTTAGAGTTATCTCAGGACATTTAGAAAGTTAGGCACACCCAGCTATCTAAGGTTTCCTAGAAATTAGGGAATGATAACAAGTAAATTGGGGAGAGGTAGAGGATTAGGATTAGGGGTGGGAAAGTAGCTACCTCTGGGAAAGCATCCATCCTTCCCTTTTTCTTGTTTCTTGTTTTCTAATAATCATAATTCATGTATCATGAACACATTAAATTTTTTTAAAGGAGGATAATAATTTTTCAAGCTATAAGATGGGAACATGTTTTTAAAAGAAAACATGTGAAGAACCAAACAACTAACTTACTTTGAGAAACTATGTAATTCTTCATTTGTCTCTGTGGTAACGATGACTCTCTATTAAAGTCTTTGTTCATACTGTATTTTTCTTCTTGTGGTACAATGCTAAAGTCATATTTCACAGGGCCCTATGCTAGGTTCTTTTCTGAAGATTAGAAGATGTACTACATGTATATCACTTGAAAGTAGCTCTCATTATCCCTTTTTGTAGGTCAGAAAGTGCTGATCTGTCAGAGAGATTTTAAGTAATGTGCTTGCTTGAAATTTCCAAGGTCATGCTTGAAAGTGGTAGAGCCCACATTCAAATCCAGGCCTTAGTAGCTCCAAGGCTTTTGATTTTTACTGTGCTCAGATTCTCTTCTTTCCACCCTGTTTCCTCTCTGGCGGGTTGCCTTTGGGAAGAAGTAGTAGTTCTATGTTGGCTGAGTATTTGAGCCAGAGAAATGTGCCTTCTAATACCTGGCTCTGTATGAAAACTACACCCTGAGAGAAAAAGACTTCGTAGCAGCATTATAAGGAACAGCAAATCTCACTGCCAGTGGAAAGTAAAATTAGGAATAACATTGGGCTAAAAATTAGAACTAAGTTCTAGACCTTGTTGTTCCATCACCTGCCTGCTGATCAGTTTGCTTCTGGGCCTCAGTTTCTTTATTTGTACAACAGGCCTTTACGAAATGCTCAGGGCCTTTTAACTGCTCATTTCTGTAATTACTAACCTGTTCACAGGATGATGATCTTTTAAAATCCTGCTAAATTTAGTCAGTGTCTGAAGTGCTTACTTATGTCTGAAGTGCTTACTTACATGTCTGTATCCCCATAAGACTATCAGTCCTTTGAGGATAGAGAATTCGTCTTATTGGTCTTTGCATAGAGCAATGTCTAGAAATAGCATCCTCCCAAATACGAATGTGTAAGGAATGGAGATGTACTCTAGGAGATTTATACTCAATTGCTGTATGGCAGTTTATTAGTAACCCCGATTTTACTATCATACATTTCTTAGGATTTTTGCTCATCATGTTTTTAAAAACATATTTTTATTGAAGGGAAATGTACATAACATAAAATTAACTATTTTGAATCATTGGCATTTAATACAAAGTGTTCTAAAACATTTTCATCACCTTGAATGGAAATCCTGCCTCCATTGAACATTTGTTCACATCCCTCCTACCTCTCTGCCCTCGGAAACTACAGATTTGAGTTCTGTCTCTTGATTAATATATTCTGGATATTTCAGATAAATGGAATCACAATATGTGACCTTTTGTATTTAGCATAATGTTTGCAGAGTTCATCCACATTGTAGCATATGTCAACACCCCATCCCTTTTTATGGCTGAGTAATATTCCATTGTTTATATTATATCACATTTTATTTATCCATTCATCTCCTAATACAGGAGTCCCCAATCCCTGGTCCATGGCCTGTTAGGAACTGGGAATTTGAGGGCTGACTTTTTCTTTACTGCCAAAGAGGCTGTTGGAATTTTGGTAGAAATTACATTGACGCTGTAGATTGCTTTAAGTAGCATTGCTATCTTATCGATATTAAGCCTTTCATGCATTCCATGTCTTTATTTAGGTGATATTTATTTCCATTTATTTAGGTCTTTAATTTTTAGCAGTGTTCTACACTTAAACAAGTGTACAAGTCTTTTCACCCTTGTAATTAGATTTATTCCTAGGTATTTTATTATTTTCGATTCTGTTGTAAATATAGTTTTTTAAATTCCTTTTTCAGGTTGTTCATTATTGGTGTATAGAAATACAATTGACTTGTGTGTTGCTCTTGTTTCTAGCTAATTTATTGAATTCTTGTATTAGCTCTGGGAGTGAGTGTGTGTGTTTGTGTGTGTGTGTGTGTGTGAGAGAGAGAGAGAGAGAGAGAGAGAGAGAGAGAGAGAGAGAGAGAGAGAGATATCTTTGGTATTTTCTTTATATAGGATTATGTCTTCTGCAAACAGTTTTACTTCTTCCTTTCAAATTTGGATGTCTTCCTCCCTATCTTTCCCTCCCTCCTTCCTTGTTCTGGCTAGAATTTTCAGTACAGAGTTGAATAGTACTGGTGAAAATTGTCATCTTTGTCTTTCTTGTTTCTGATGTTAGGGGGAAAACTTTGTATTCCTTTTAGTTTTCTTATGGGATTACTCAGTGTTGAATAATTTTTTTAAAAAAAAGTCATTGTTCCCCAAAGTTTCTACATTAATCTCTTAGTTTGTTTATGTGTTTTGAGTCACCATGAAGAATTGGAGATTCATTATTAGACGTTCACAGAATTTATCAGAAGATCTTACATTTTGTATTCAGTCTTAAATCTATAGCAAACAACCCAAATGTACTTTTATTTAGATCTTTGTTCTGATAATTACTTTATCATAATTTATTTACTTACTTCTACTAGTTGTGGCCTTATCCTTGTGACTACTGCCAGCAGGAATTTCTCTTTTTTGGCTATTAGAAAGACTTGAGGGTCACTTTTATAGGGTTTATTGGATTTTATCACATCATTATTTTGTTTTGCTTTATTTTTCTCATTAGTTTTATCTTGCTATGTTGTGATCTCAGTCCCTTTATGTTCTTTCTGAACAAAACATTCAAGTTAATAAGATAAAATTGTGATCTCTTGATACTAAGAGCTATTGTTGAAAATAGCCATTTGGACCCACATGTACCAGTTTATGGCCAAGTACAATAGTAAGATTCTGTTTGTTCACTACTTGTTCTCCTGTTGGTGATACTTAACTTATAAAAATGCCATTTAAGCATGTCCAAAGTTGTGGTATAATTACTTATAGCTGGTCTCATTCTAAGGATGGTCTCATTTTCCGCCACTTTCAGATTTTTAAACCTCATTTATACATTTACCTCAAGTTAGTCTCTGCCCCTAGAATGGGTAAATATTTTGAATATAGCATCAGAACAAGTGCTACCTAAATGTGTGAGCTGTGGGGGAATCCCAGCGAAGAAGCACAGAGTAAAAGAGAATAGCCTCACAACCTTGGCTGGGGCTCAGAAGCTCTTAATGAGCATGTGTGGTCCTAAAAATGTCATTTGCCGGGTTTTCCTTCAGCCTCTTTGATGGGAAAAAAGTTAAAGAATCATAGCATGAATTACTATTGATTGAATAATTAAGCTGCTCTCAACTTTTCACGTTGAAAGTTTGCTATAAGTAAATGAAAAAGCTATTCATTAACATAGTAGCAGACTTTTAAGATTTTATACCATGTACTTACATATTACAATTTAATATTTTAATGACTGTAAGCCAATCAAAGTTCTTGTTTGTGTCTCACATCTTGTTCAGTGAAAAAAAAAAAAAGGAATTCTCGGCTGTTGTAGTCACAGCCTAAAACCTGTAATTGATCAAAATTCCCAAGGATTTTTTTGTTTCACAGAGTTACTTGGCTCTTAGCAAATATTCTAGTTCCAGTTCTAGAAACTGTGCATGTGACATTTTCCACCTGTCTGTGGAAGACTTCATGTGGTATCTCGCTAAACTTCTTAGTTATCTTCTCAAAGGAAAAAAACAACAACAGTATTTTAAAAGTGTATGTTCATTTCCTTTTGTTTTCAAGTTATTTAATCTACATGCATCTGTGTAGACCTACCTGTATGTAACTAGCATGTTTAAAGAGGGTTCCAGATACCTTAGAGATTTTAAAATTATTTTCAGGAAGTTTAATAAAGTGATTTCCCAATATAGTCAGAGAGGAACTTGGTTTGTTTGAGAAGATTATATGACTTTTTCCCCCCCATCTATTCGTTGTAGATGGTTTGAAGAAGGAAAGAACCATTTTTTTAAAAAACCATATTCTAAGGGCTGTCTCCTTTGTCTTATGTTTAATGAGGGTAACAAAAATTCAAAAGGAATCTAGTAGTCTTAGAGGTTTAGGGAGAGAAGTTTGTATATTAATTAGGTAAGAGTTATAATAACATTAGGAGGTTCTTAAATACAGACAGTTGAGCAGAGGCAGTAAACTCACTGATTGGGAGTTAAGTGTTTAGTGAGACAATAAGTTCTCATACCACCATTGCGAATAATATATATATATATATTTTTGACATGGAGAAGCTTGCGGATGCAATGGTTTATTTCAGAAGGGAGAGGAACCTTGGCAGTGGGGTGGGGTGGTTCCAAGGCACCGTTGAGTTACAGAAGCCATTACTGTATATTTTACAGTGCCCTTTGTCAGGGTTTTGATGACAGTGACAAGAGGAAGGGGGAACAAACATGTTAAAGTCATTTGGCTACTTTTGAAATCAAGGCTGGGAAGAAAACATTTTCTGGCAGTAAATCACTTACTTGTCCTACAGTCTTTAAAGCATTTTATACAAACTACTTTAACAGTTTTAGGGGTCATGCCCGGGGTTAAGAGACTGTTTGCCTGGTGTACATTTTGGTGACTAAACAATACTTTACTGAGGTAGTAGCATTTCGATTTAAGTCAGTACTGTGAAATATTTGATATTTGTTTGATGAAGAAGGTTTTCCTCAAGGCAATGTTGTACAAAGTTGATTTTATACTTGTTGATTTTATGTGTTACAAGGGCTATTAAAATAAACCAGTACTTAAAATGTAACCAAAAAACAAAGCTATAAAAAAAAAATTTTAAAACATTTTAAGCATTGCTAACATTTTGATGAATGATTATTGTGCCATGAACTAACTCTAAGCGCTTTTACATATATTATTTAATTTAATTTTTAAACCCAACCCTTAGAGATAAGAATTGTTATTCTTGGTTTTAACTGTTGAGAAGTGAAGCCCAGATGGGCTAGCAAACTGTCCAAGGTTACACTACCAGTGTGGGTAGTGAGCTAGGAGTTACACTAGGCAGAGGACCCTCGGGTTTCACGGACAGTACTCATAGCTAAGGCTGAAATAGTTGCCTGTGATTTTTAAGTGAGGCAATTCAAATAAAAATATCTATTAAATAGCTAAATGCTTTATTGTCAATAGCAAAACTGCTGAAGCTGAGGAAAAAGATAAATTTGGAGAGTGGCTTTAGTGATTGGTGGATACATTAGGTTAAATCATACTTAAAAATAGAATGAGCTTATGCAGTTATCCATTCATATGACATTGCTTTATGCTTTAAATGACCACCAGTGTGTTTAGCCTTTGAGAGACCACTGTAGTTTTGTATGTGTTTAGAGATTATCAGATAGTTTAGTGCTTTGGTATATTGTCCATGAAGTTGCAGTGTGAACTCTGGTCATATGGTGTGTTACCTGAATATTAGCATTTTTCCACTTTGCTCCTATGTTTTTTTTTCTGTACTTGTAGACCTGTTGATGGGCACCCCAGCATCCCTGTCTCTATACCCCCACTGATCCTCTCCTGTGGAGTAGTTATTACAGTGGATTGTAATAATGCACCTTTTACTGCCTACATGTAAATGCAACATTGGGTTGGCAGGATCTGTCATTTTTTGCCAAGAATAGGGTTGCAGTTTTCTTGTTTTACTGTTTTTTGTTTTTTGTTTTTGTTTTTTGTTAGTGTACAGCAATTTTCATTGCCAGCAGCACAACATTCATTAGGCAACAGCAAATAAACAACACAAGGCACTTGGAGCCAGGAAGTTGCGTCTCAGTCTAGGAACACAATTTTGGAATGACTTTTGGTGAGGTGGGTTGCTAAATAAGGGGAGTCAGCTATCAAAGTGAAAATTAGTTACCATGAGGCTCTTGCACTTCTGGGGGAATCATCTCATCACAGGATCATTGGAAGGGCATCAGAGGTTGGTTTTGATGTTATAATCAGATTTTTTGTAATTAAATATTAGCTCAAACTGTGTCTTAGGTAACTGTGTTGTCTTGCTGTTCATTGCCGTAGATATGTGATTAACATTCTGTGAATTTGAAACTGATGTCTTGTTAATTGAATGCTTTGCTTTGAAACAACCCCAAATAAATTTGGCGTGAATATTCTTAATAGTGCCTAGTTTGAAAATATGATCTATATTATTCCCTGTCTTATAACATAAGAGGAATACCAAATTCAGTTAATATGGAGTATTTTATGGGTTCTTCTATTTCAAAATTAATGGCATCTTACAGTAACGTACTGAAAATTATAATTTGAAGTGAAAATTTTAAACTCAGGTCCTTTGGAGCTTTTTAAATCAGAGGAGATAAACTTGTTTAAAAATTGATTTGTTCAAGCAGTTATTAACACAGTCTTTTAAAGACGAAAAAGAAACTTTTTGCTTCACTTTTTAGACTACTCTTAACTAAGCAGCCTTGCTTTATGGAACTTGAGGCGTTGGGAATCATTAAGTTTTTATAAAGATGTGCATAGTTCTGTTTTATTCCTTCCTGACTTATACAGCTGGAGAATTCTTTTCATGTGTAAAGCACAATGTACCCATTATTGAAAAGAAAATAGTTAGTGATTCATTCACTTTAGTTTTGATACTGTTGAAAATACCAATGATTATTTTGAATAATGTTTATTTCTTTGACTGTTAATATCTTATTCTTGCCTATTTTAGGACCTGCTGAAGTTCCTATGATGTCACCCAATGGATCCATTCCTCCCATCCATGTGCCTCCAGGTTATATCTCACAGGTAAACCATTTGATGGACTCCCCCACTTACTATGGGCACTGTCATTGTCCTGAGAGAATATATGTCGAGGCTTCAAAACTTACTCCAGGATTAATTTAGTTAGAATAATGCTAGAGTTGTCATCATTCTTGTGGTACCACATGGCCCTTCCCAGGTCTTGCCACTTCTCATGCCAGACAGTTAGAGGGAGAAAAACACAGCAGGGCTGCTAAGCTGCCATCAGACTAGGTGGGTTTCACACTTCACCGTTTGATTGTCATTCCTTCACAGTGCCTGTTGCTTTAGAGATTTCTTTCCATCCCTACCAGAATTTGCTAGGGGAGAAAATTTAGACTTAATTAGTAGACATGTCAAAGGAGACATTGTTAATATAAATAGTGCCTGCCCTCTGTTATGGGAGTCCCGTTTCTTCATAATGTGGCATGTCCTGGGGTTTGTGAATTACTGAGTATGAGGTGAGAACTTGGCCACCTGCACTTAAATTTCTCTAAAATTTGATTTTCTTTTAAGTAAAATAGCAGTATCAGAGGTATGTTGGGAGGGAAGAAATATTAAAGGATAAAGTTATACTCTTAAATCTGTATAATGTTTAAGACATTCTAGGTGCCTGGAATGTGGATGTCTGTATATATTCTAGTATTTTGTCCTGGGCTCAGCATGATGTGAGTGCCACGCTATTTCTCCCTGTACATCTTCCTTTCCATACCTAACCAACAAGCTGTTTCTCTCTCTTTGCTTCTCCCCCCATCCCTTATTGTAAGAGCATCCTGTACTCATTGGGAAAAAAATCAGAAAAGACAGAGGAATAAAAAAAAAACATAATTTTTCTACCTACAGAAGATAATCATTGTGTTAACATTTTTGGAATTACAGTCCTCCAAATCCACCCCTCCTTCCTATTTTTTCTCTGTCTCTGTCTGCTTTTACAGTGGTTTAAAAATCTGTCATTTAAAGTTTTTAGTGATTTGCTAGGGTGAAAAATATTGGCAGCTACATTGGAAAATTGCTAACGTGCAGGCAGAATCAAAGAAGTTTTATCCTTCTCTGATGTAAAAACTTATCCATTTCTTCATTGTCTAAGCCATACTGCAGCCACTATAATTTTATTTTTTCCATCCTTACTTTCATGTGAGCCAATTTGGCATCTTTCTTTGTTTTGTTTTGTGTAGTGAGAATGTTGGCCAGTTTTTCTCTTGTTGCAAATAAATGACTTGTTTTACAAAGTTCTTTGTAAATAAGAATCACTGGAAGGAGAAAAGGATGCAGAACAGGCCCTTCCAGCCAGAACATATGATGATGGATCACAGTCACCTTGCCAGTCAATTAACAGAAAAGAACAAAGAATGTAGAATTTCATTATGTCTGCTGCTCATTTATTTTCAATGAGTGTTTTGAACAGAGTCAGTTCTCACCATTGTAATAGAAATAACACCTCCTTTTATGCTAAAAGGTCCATTTGAGAAATACCAGTTAAAAGTTGCACATTTAGTAAAGAGAAGCTCAGTGTACTATTGCTTGGGATAGGTGTTGCTGTGATAGTGGTAACTGCAAAACAGTTATTGGGAATCCTAGGGAAAATAGAAAATTTTAGATCATGGTTTATTTCTGATTCTAAAAAGCTTCTATAGACAGTCCAAATAAGAGTAAGAGCAGAGCTATAAATTCACTTCCATAAAACTGATAATGAAAGTAGAGTGAAACGCTTTCTCAATTGAGGATTATGGAAGAAAGTGCTGGGAGATACTGGAAGAATAGTAAAAATGGGTCCCTGATCAGAAGATGGGCCCAGAATTAGATGACCTTCACTAGTAGCAGTATATCCTTAATATTTGACCATGAAGTGTCTGAGTAAAACATTATTAGCATGTAGAAAATTGAGAAACTGACAGGATGCATGTACATCTTTAAGACTGTCTACATGCCCACTTCAAAGAAATGAAGGTAGAACAAAGTATAAAATGTTTAGGAGACTTGTTATCACAAGATTTAGGGAGCTAAATACATGTGGTCATGTAGATGTGGAAAGAAAGAATGACAAAAAAAAAAAAAATCCCCACCTGGACACATATGAGAAATATTTAATAGTCTGTCCCTGAACCAGTCAGCCCTACATCTTATCCCTACAGTGTTTTTTCTTAAATACATATGGCTTTCTTGTTCAGATCTATAGTTGGGCATATGCTGCATAGAAGTTCTGTAGTGTACTGTATGAGATCCTTACTGCTCAACTCTGCTCTCTCTTTTTAGGGTCACCATTACCCGTTGTCTCACATTACTTCTACCTTAAACTTCTGTCCCCTGGGTATGTCTGGCCTTTTCTCAACTACATGCCTTTTCTGTCTATTCCTTCTCTCTCTTTGAAATACTCTAGAGCCCTTTGTCTGACAGTTCAGTTTTGTGAGTCAAATGCCCCTCCTCAGTGTGGCCCTTTGAAAACCTCCATCTCAGAAATGGTTGCTCTGCTTTTTCAGCATCGTTGGCACTTTGTTCCATCTCTGTCATGAATACAATTCATCTTATAACTATCCCCAAGAACTCTTTGTGCCTCAATGGGATTATATCTGAGAATCTAGAACATTGCCTGGTATATAGTAGGTACAGGCATATCTCGACTGGTAGCTATTTATTTACTTTATTGTGCATCACTGATTTTCCTTTTCCTTTTCCTTTTCCTTTTCCTTTTCCCTTTCCCTTTCCCTTTCCCAATTCCTTTCCCTGTCCCTTTCTCTTTCCCTTTTTTTCTCTTCTCCTCTCCTCTCCCTCTCTTCATTTTCTCTCCTTTTTTCCTTTTCCTCTCCCTTTTCTTCTTTCTTTTCCTTTCCTTTTTCTTTTTCTTTTTTTCTTTTTTTTTCTTTTTTACAAAAGATAATGACTCTCTTTATAGCACCATGCACTTTATTGAGATAATTCGCTTTATTGCGATATCCACCTTACTGCAGTGGTCTGAAATGGAACCTGCAGTATCTTTGAGGTATGCCTGTCCTTGATGATTGTTTTTAATATATAAGTGATTTGCCAAACTGAAATAAAATACTTAAAAGAGAGATTCATAGATTTGTTTCAAAGATTTGCAAGTTCAAGTAGAGTAATAAAACACTTGGCGGCTGGAAAATTAGCAAGATCAAAGTGATGTATAGCTATAAGGAATGAAATGCTCTTCCTGTGGATTTAAGAGAGAAAGATGTGCCAAAACAATTCAGTAGTGCAGGGACGATGGGATCCAGGGACAGTTGGATATCCAAATACAAAAGGATGAAGTTGGACCTCTATCTCACATCCTAAACACAAATTAACTCAAAATGAATTATAGACATAAGTACTAAAATTTTGTAACCTTGGATTAAGCAAGGTTTCTTAGATGTGACACTAAAAGCACAAGCAGCAAGAAACCAAAACCAAAACCAAAACAAAACAAAACAGACTGACTTCATCCAAATTAAAACTTTTTGTGCTTCAAAGGAAACCACCAAACCTCATAGAATGGGGGAAAATCTATGCAAATCAGTTTTCTCAGACTTTTAGCTAGAATATATAAAAGAGAAATTCAAGAATAAAAAGACAAGCCAATTTTAAAATGGGGAAAGGATCAGAATAGACATTTTCTATGGAAGATAAATAGATAGCCAGTTAGCATGTGAAAAGATGCTGGACATCATTAACCACCAGGAACATGCAAATCAAAGCCACAGTACAGTATACTTCAGATACACTAGGATGGATATAGTAAATAAGATAGATAATAATAAATGTTGGCAAAGTTGTGGAAAAATTAGAATCCTCATACACTGCTTTGGTAATGTAAAGTGGTATAGCTGCTTTGGAAAACTGTCTGACATTTTCTCAATGGGTAAATATAGAGTTACCATGTGACTCAGCAGTTTCACTCCTAGGTATGTTTACCCAAGAAGAAAGAAGACAAATGTCCTCATAGAAACTTGCACATGAATGCTTATAGCAGCATTATTCATAATGGCCCCACGGTTGGAAACAATGCAAGTGTCCATCAGTTCCTGAATGCATAAACACGATGTGGTATATCCATACAATGAAATATTCAGCCATAAGAAGAAATGAAGTACCATTATATGCCAAAATATGGGTGAACCTTGAAAATATTATGCTCAACGAAAGAAGCCAGAGATAAAAACCACACACAGTATCATTCCATGTATACGTAATGTCCAGAATAGGTAAACCCATAGAAAAACTGAAAGTTGTTGCCAGGGGCCAGGGGAGAGAATATTGTGGAGCTAATGGGTATAGTGTTTCTTTTGGGGTGATGAAAATGTTCTGGAATTAAATAATGGCGAAGGTCATTCAACTGCTAATTACTAAAAATCACTGAATTGAATACTTTAAAATAATGGATTTTATGCTGTGTAAATTGTATCTGCTGTGTAAGTAAAGCTGTTTCAAAGGGCAGCGGGAAGATAATGACTAGTCCTAATTTTTATTCAGCCAACAATTGGACAGCTGGGAAAAATGGCCCAGCCTATCTTGGTGCAGGTGGTGATGGTGGGAATAACTACTGTGTGTGGTATGTACTGTAGTAAATATTTAATGTCTCTGAGGTTTTACTATCCTAACTTTACATTGAGAAAGCTAAGCTCCAAATAGAAAACAGGATGGCAATTCAGGCATTTCTGATTTTACTGATCTATTATTTCTCACTATGATGTGATCTTGAAGTCAGCAGCAGAGCCTGCCTTGATGGATGTATTTGCTTTACATTACATTACTTTCTGACAATGTGAGTGTGATGTGTGGTGTGCCTATTTGTGCATCTCCACTACTAAAACACCAACTTCTCATGTATGAGACAGTCTGTTATGGTAAGAAAATTGAAGAGGGGAGGTACATGAATGGTTAAAAATATTACATTACTAACTCTAAACTAAGTCAATGGAAAAATTCTTGATTATAATGGATCCGTTATATAAGTAGCTGAAATTGCTTTAAAGATAAATTGGTAAAATTGGTCAAATAAATTTGACAAAAGGCAAATGCTAGTAGTGAGCAGAGATAATCTTCTCATTAAGACAAGCACCTGGAGTTGAAGAGTCAGCTCTGGTCTGCTCTGGAGTACAGTTAGTGTAACAATCTTTATTAGGGTGAGAAGGACTGAACCTGTGGACTTAAAGAGTGTGGACTTTAGGGTAGGAGGACAGTGGAATATTGTTTCAACTCAAAAGTCTCATACAGTAGGCTTGTATGTGTTATAGTGTGTGTTTTGTGCTTTACTTTTTAGTGGGAGGCTGGGGAAGATAGGAGGAAAAAATAACCTGACCTTTTCAATTTCTGAGAAAATACAGGCTGTTTTCTTTCAGCTATGAGAAAGTGGATTTAGGTAAGAGGGAATTTAGCCTCGTCACATTCATCATCATCCTTTACACTATGTAGAGACATTTGTGCGTGTGGTTGGGGTTGAGACTGTGGTAGACATGGACGTTACTTGGAGAGGCCTGCCTTCCATTTCCATCATGGCTACTTCCCATGTCACTTTTACAGATTCTCTCACCAGGTAGGTATATGCGAATACCTACCTGATCTGGTAGAGGTAAGAATTAAGAGAAATGTTATGTGAGGTGTGTATTCTACAGTGGACATTCAATAAGGGAGAGCTATTATAATGGAGACTGGTAGAATAATTTCAATGAAAGTTTGGCAGTTTGCCTGTCTAAATACATATTGAGATCACACACTATGAAGCAAATTTTTCCTTTTATTGTATGCTGGCCATGATTCTTCCCAATTTTTAATCTCATTATTAACTTTCTGAATAATTTATATATAGAAATTTCTTAAGCAGATGGCTTGAGTTTTACTTTCCATGCTTTCATAGTAATTTATGAAGAAACTTCATGTAGACCCAAAGATTAAAAAAACATATGAAAATAAAAAGTGAAACATCCAAGTTAATGTTCTATCATTTGGGAGACCTCTCTTTTTCTCAGATAATTGATGTAACCTAAAAACTGAATAGTAGTCAAAAGTATTTCTGTTATAGCAGAAGTACACCTTTTACTTCATTCCATTGTTTTGGGGCTTAATGGGTCAGTACCTATGGAAAGTACATATATTCCATTTCCCTTGCCCAAGGAGAGACAAGAAGTCTATCTAAAAACATATTTAAATTTCATTCCCCAGTGAGGAGTGTTTAGAGAGCTGGCCAGAAATTAAAACCCCTGTGGGGACAGAACGGAGTCCATTTGGTCCCTGGTGGGAGCCATGGAATCCTTTCCCGGTTTTGCTTAGCTAAGCCAGCTGAGTGATAAACAATAGCCTCAGCTGCTTCCTTGTGGTAATTACAACCTGGGATTATGCCAGTGCTGTGTTTCACCTTCAAGATTTTGAAAATGATGAGCTGAAAAAAGCATGGGGGATTTCCCTGTGTTCTGAGAGATTGAGAAGCAGACCCATTTTACAGCCAGGAATAAAGAGAATTGGCATCTCTTTGAAGACTAAGTCCTTTGGAGGAGTTGGTTTTTCTATAAGAAATTAGGAAAGTGTTCCACAAAGAAGGATTTGTTCATGGAGGTGAGGAGCTTCTAATGAAAAGAGCAGAGGACTTGTGTATCTATTCTGATTTAGTTTCCATTATCTGCAGATTTCCAGCAACTTTATTTTTCATTTTATGGTTTATTTTGTCTAATGATTCCAGGCAGAGTTGGCATTGCTAAATTAAAGAAATGTACCAAGGACGTACCCTCTCATGAAGCATTGTGCAAGTTTTCCTCTTTCTGAACCTTCTGTCTCCCTGTTCTGCATTTTCTCTTGGATTTTTTTTTGTTTCTGGGATTTGTGGTATAATAGAACACAAGATTAGCAAGAGGAAATGTGAGCACACTTGGGACTCCGTGTCCAACTCCTTGTGTGATTTTTAGGAATATTTTAATTTATTTACTTGGGTGTTTGACTTGTTTTACTGGATCATTGTTGGCCTTCTCTTTTAGCATTTAAGTTCCACAAGATCAGAGATCCTATGTGTCCTTTTCATCCCTGGATCTCTGGTTCCTTGAAAGGTGCCCAGCACTTATCAATTAAGTGCTGGCTGGCTAGGGAGTCATTGTTATCTTACTGGAGAGTAGAGGGGAAAGAAAAAAGGATCTCAGGTTTTTTTCCTAAAGTTAGGTGACTTTCCTCTGCCGTTCATATTGTTAAAAAGGAGACAAGAATATAAGTAAGCGTCCATTAGCAGTCATTACCAAACATGTGGCAGACTCCTTTGGTATTTAGCATTGCCTTGACTGGAATTCTTGTCTTCACTTAGAAAGTGAAGTGAAAAATGGTTAATTTTCATAGTAATATTGAAGAGGTGTCACATCTAGAAATGACTTATAAGTCATCAGTAAGGATTAAATTATGCACATTATATTAATTGATTTTATTGTATAGTTAGCATAGTCTTTCTAAATTATTAACGTTTGTCACATGTAACAACTTTTCTTAGAAAAACACCTTTGCCTATTGAGTACAAAACTTTACGAAGGTTATGTGGATTTTATATTCCTACACACTCTTTGGAACCCATGAGACTTACAAACTAGTATTTGTATAATAATACAGGTATTTTGCTATATGATAAATATGATCTCAATATCATCAACATGGATTCTGAATCCTTTTTTGTGCCATGAACCTACTGGCAGACTGGTGAAGCATCTTAAAATATAAAATATAAAATTCATAGGTATCATCTAGAACAACCTGCCTATGTTTTCATGTACATGAGTGTGCTTGAGAAGCTGTCATGAAATCAGCTTTGTTTTTGGCCATTTCTTCTAGGTTGATCAATGACAAAGTGCTAGAGCGATCGTAACAATTACTATATACACATGCCTCCTTTTGATAGCTTTATTAATATCTTAATGGCAATTCAGTTTGGCAAAAATGAAGACATCAAATTGCTACTTACTGTTTGTCTTCTGACAAATATTCTGTTCCTTAAAACAGCACATCTAATTAGTTGGAATAACTGGCCCATTTTATTGCTCGAAACTATAGATGTAACTTCTTATGTCTCGTGTTCTTAGGTGGCACACAGATACTGGGGAGAATTAGACTTGATTTTTGATCTTTAAATGTGGTTTGTTTTGATATTTAGGTTGGTGATATACAATAAAATGTGATAGAAAAGGCACAGCATTTCCAGTCACAAGTACTTATGTATGAATCTTGTAACCCACTTAGCTGATCCTACATTAAGTTACTTAAGTGCTCCTGAAATTCTTCATCTGGAAATTAGGACTATGTTAAAGGATCTTCTATGCAAATCAATATGCAAGTTACGTTTTGTGCCAAGCATTTTAAAAATTATTAAGTGATATATAAGTCACAGGAGTTGTTATTGTTACCTTTGTTAATTTGGTAAATTGATCAATTTACCATTTGCCTTCAGTATCAGTGCCCAGTGCTGTATTTCTGTGTGGAGAGAAGGCGTTTGACTCTTGGCAGTATCTTGAGAAGCTTAGCTGTGTCCAAACAGGGGCCCTGGAATCCTCAAGTTGGGGCCACTGGGATGTGGTATTGAAAGTTAAATGATTTATGCTCCTTTTTCCAGATTACAGACTTACGTAAGTATGAGTAGCTTGGTGTGTGTGTGTGTGTGTTTAGGTAAAATGTTTAGGAGATTTTTATTCAATCTTGAATCACCTTACTTTTTAAAACCTTAGACTCAGTTACTTATAAATCAGATGGAATGGTTGTTTACTTATCCATTGGCATGAAATGTTTGAGAAAGGTAATTGGAATTTTCAAAGAACTTTAAAAAAAAATTCTGGTGATATCTACTATCAATATGTAACTATTATAAAGAGCTTTTAGAAACCTAGAAACATCACCAAGAATGCATTTTTTCATTTGACTAAAATATTACTATGCTATATGGAAGAAGGAGCTGATCTTAAACCTATAGAGTCTGGAGTCTTAAGACATTAATGATAATAAAACATTGGAAAGAGCAAATATTTCATCAGTGTTAGCTATTATAGATATGAAGAGAAACAGGTAGAGAGGTATGTTTGGTGTTTTCAACCATAGATACAATAATTAAATTTGAAAAGACAGAAAAGTAACTCAGAAGATTTGGAAAATACATTCAATTCGCCACCATCTTAAATCAACTAACTCATCTTGATCTGTAAAACAGAATGACCACTTGCTTCTATAACCTTTTTCGTGGGAGAGGCAGATCTGAAATTCACACTGCAGGACACAGATGCCAGTGGAGGGGTGAGCACCAGTTGAGAGAACCTTGGGTGATGGTGGTGGGAGTTTCATCCATATTAGCAAAAAGCAGATGGGCTAGGGAAAGTACAGTTCTTGTTTCAAATTTCCACTAAAGGATGTCGTTCCATAGTATAGCGGTTAGCACATCTGCTTTACACGCAGAAGGTCCTGGGTCTATGGCCATGCCACCTTGAACAAGCCTGATGTCAGATCTTGGAAGCCAAGCAGGGTTGGGCCTGGTTACTACTTGGATAGGAGACCACCTAGGAAGACCAGGTGTTGTAGGCATAAAAAAAAATTTCCACACAAACTGGCTTATTCTCTTATATATTTTTCACATTATTAGAAAATGCAGAGTGAAGAGGTAGTACAAAAAAGGAAAAGTAAGAGCTTAGCACTTTTATACTCCTGGTTGGTGATGAATAAGATAAAACTCAGCTGCATTTCGGATTGAAGTAGTACTTACATAGGAAATGTATGATTTTCATTGTCTTTCTTATGAAATAAAATATTAAATAATATTTAATATTTTAAATATTTAAGAGAGTCAGGTATGACAGATCTGCAGTTTGCTGGGTTTAGACTTCTGAAATTTTAGAGGATAATGTCAGATATTTACCTGGGATACAGGGTAGGGGGTGGATTTGATAATGAATGTATTAATAACTGGTGGACATCAAATGTAAGCAGATACACTTTTTTGTTTTGTTTTGTTTTTTCACTTGTTCACTTAGCTGCTTACTGAAAGACTCTGTTCCCAGGTACCCTTTAGGGACTTGCAGTTGGGTGGGAGAGACAGGTCTATATTTCATACTGCAGGACACAGATGGTGGTGGAGGTGGGAACACCAGGGTCTTGGGAGAAACCTGGACTCTTTTCCTGCCCACTGCTCTATCCGTCCATATAACTGTTTTGTATTGCCTGGCCTTTTCTTCTGCTTGTTCATTGCTTGTGTGCTTTTTGCTCAGTTTTAGCTTTCTTCCCTTCCCTAAATAGCCCGAGAGCCCATTGAAATATGTTGGCAATAGTTAGGAGTTGAGCTTGACTTTTATAAACTCATTTGGTCCTAGTTTTCAGTGTGTAAGCAGCTCACTCTGTGTTCCTTGTCAATGAGCAAGCTGGCTGCCCAGCCTTGCCCACTGCTTACATATATATGGGTTCATGCGTGTCCACGTACATTCTGCTCTGCCCACTTCATGGTTCATCCCTGGCCATCTGGGGCAGTCTTTAAAATTTTTTCTATTGCCTCCAGCCTTTTAAGTAATTCTTTTGCTTGTCACTTGCAACCCGAAGTAGAAGGAGGATGGAGTTTTAGGAACCGAGTTAATTAAAATAACTGTGAAGCATTTCAGTTCAGTGAAGGGAACTAGCTTCCTTCTCTGTCAGCTATGAGAAGAGACACTTTGACTCTCTAATTGCTTTTAAGGGATGCATTTTACTTAATTCTTGGACTCAAAATCGTTGCGCCGATAGGTCTCTGTCCTTGGGTGAGTTAGCTCGACTTTCCTGAACTTTATTTCTCTTGTCTCCAAAATGGGGATAACTGTATATGCCTCACAGGGTTATTGGGATAATTTAATGAAGTATTAGCATTAATAGCAGTAATTGCTAGGTAAGATTTTCCTATTGTGTATCAGTTTCAGGCCCTTAACATGTATTGCCTTATCGGTAGAGAGTATTAAAGCAGAGCAGCAGGTATTCAGTAAATATTGGTTATATATGGAATCTTTTCACATCTCTTAATAACCCAGCTATCCTATATCTTACAGTTCATTGTCTACATATTTATTTCTCAGCATACCTAATACGTGTTTAATTCTTCACATAATGAAAACTTTATAGAGTACAGACCAAAATGTATTGCATTCTGGTTCTGTAACTGAACTAGTTGTACATTTTGACTATGTTGTGTGTTGGTTTCCTTCATGTTCAACAGGGATGCTACTATATAATTCTCCTATAGTTAAGGAAGATAACCCATGTTGGGCAGCTAGCAGACCACAGGCACTGGCTCTGGGTTTCTTTTTCGTCCGTCTCCCCATGACTGTCCTTATTGCCTCCATGTTATTTCATTTTGTTTTTAATGGTTCTCTTGGTCATGTTCTAAAAGCACTTATGCAAAGAAGACACATTTTTCCTATTTATTCTTTTGTTCTTTATTCTCTAGCATCTCATTCTTGTGTGTAGGCCATAGGATAAGAAGCATACTATGTACGTAGAAGTTCCTCAGTAAATTCTGATGAGCAGATTAAAAAGATATGATGAACAATCAAACTAGCTGCCATCAGACTGACTTTCTTACTTAGCCTGAGGAAGATAGTTAGGTGTTTGCTCATGGGTGGAGTGGGTAAACACATTACTTTTTTATAGAAGGTTTTTTGCTTAAAAACAAAACAAAACAAAAAACCCAAAAAACAGACAAGGCTTGATAGAACTGAAGACAGAGGAAACTTGGGAGGCTCAGATAGGGAGCATTAGTTAGCTAGGGCTACCATAGCAAAGTGCCCACAGACTGGGTGGCTTAAACAACACTCATTTCCTCACAATTCTAGAAGCTACAAGTTTGGTTTCTTCTAAGACTTCTCTCCTTGGCTTATAGATGGTTTTCTTCCTGCATGTCTGTGTGCTAATTTCCTTCTCTTACAGGAATGTCAGTCATAGGATTAGGGCCTGCCCATATGACTTCATTTTATCATAATTATATAACTTTAAAGGCTCTATTCACAATCACATGCTTAAGTACTGAGGCTTAGGACTTCAGCATACAAACTGGTTGGGGGTAAGGGTGACATAATTCAGCCTGTAACTGGTGGCAACCTGAGAACCTAGCACAATGATCTTTTCCAAGGGTCTGAGCTCTGGAGAAGATATGTGAGTGACCATCCTGTAGAGCCAGACAAAAAGCTAGAAAAAACAATACTTTGTTCTCATTTCTGAGCAGTACTTACTAAGGTTTAGTCTGATTTTTCTTTATATATTATTCTTAAGCTGTTTAGGTTAATCTTACTGTTCAGCACCTATTCCCCTCACCTTTGAATAGCCAGTGTTTAGCTCATAGTGTGTTTCAGGAAATAATTGCTGAATTGAATATAGGTGGATTTGTTTGCCTCTGGACATTGTCATAATTTCATTCACTCCCAAAAGGAAATGAATCTGTCTTTTCTATGGTTATTTGTGAAGATTGACCTTTTATTGCCTGAGGATTTTTGGACTAAACTCTGATTTCTAAATTCTTCTGCTACAGTAATATATTTCTTTATGAACCTTACTTTTTAAACTAAAGAATGTTGTTGCCACCTTTTCCTGAGTTCTTTATTATTTTGTGCACTATTATTGCTTCTCAGACTTATCCTTTGGGGAACATAGGCATAATTTCCTTAGACATGGCTCAGAACTGAATTTGATAATTAAAATATATATAATTTGTGTTATAGAAGAACAATAAACAAAATAAATTACTCAGCACATATTTTTTTGTTTCTGATTATTTCATTTTTAAAAAATAATTTTAGTGATAAAGTATTCCTTGATTGGTAAAGGAGCAGGTTTCTGAAAGTATCCCATTATACATGTACATGTAAATAAATGTCTCTCACAGATAACACAGAATAATTTAAGTTAATTAAAAATGGGGCTGTCAGACAATTTTTATATACGCAATTTGCGGTTTCAAAAAGTTACTTAGTTTGCTAACTGGAAATCTTTTTTGGTGAATGGTAATTTATACTTTAGATTTAGTTTTAAAGTAGTAGAAGTACTTTTTCTTACAAAATATAGTAGTAAAAGATAACGTTTCAGCTCTTTATCTCTTTTTTCCTCTTGACTAGCATTCTTGTCTTTATGCTTTTTGCCCAACTTCTTAAAGTGCTTTGTTTTAATAAGCTAGAAATTATATGATAAAATGAGTAATTTCTTTCCATTACAAGCCCAAAGAGTTAACATTTAGTGAGAGCCCTCTTCTGTTTTACTACATCGGTCAAGTTCATGTGGCTGGTTGACCTAAAGTATTTGTTCTAGAAAACAAATATTTTGCTTCTGTGGACCTTCCAGTATCTATCATGGGATTGAATGAAGTTTCCATGAAAGAGGAATATCAGGAGTATTTACTTAACTTTTTCTAAGTAGCCAGTGGCAGAGAGTGGGGATAGAAGACACTATAGAATGATACATTTTATATCAAAATTTAAGAAAAATATAATTATACTCTGCATTTATAAAGTATAGAAGATGCTTCGATGATAATGATAGCACATGTGTTAGAATTTCCAATATCACGGTTTAAGCACTATTCCACATATACTGGTAGGTTGGCAGCCATACATTCAAAAATGAGGTTAATGTGATTAGCGTGCCAAGGTCCAGAAGAGGTTACATTTATTAAAGAATACATAAAAACCTATATTTTGAGGTTTATCAGAGAGTATGACTCAAAATCTTAATTTTTTCAGAGTTAATATTGCTTTATTCATGAACAATTAACATAATAGTTAATTCTGATAGTTATGTTAATTGGTTCATTAATAAATATTTTTGTCTTCTTAACATAAAGATGAATGCGTATTAATTCAAACTAAACCTATTTTGTATACTAAAGTACATACTAACATTGATAAACTTGCCATTTTGGATCAAGCAATATTTTAAAAAACAAAACTTAGGATAAATTGTTTTTAATATTATTAATGTTTTAGCTAGCATTAAGTCATTTCATTTTGACCTATAATCAGATTCCTGAGGTATAAGGAGAAATGCAATTCAACATACAAGTTTAATTTTTAGTGTTTTTTGTTTGTTTTTAAAAACAAAACTTTCTACCTTGATTATATCTAATTAAATACTTGGTTAGACCAGCTAGTCTCTTGGGCAGCCTGGTCCTGGCTTCCAAGTTTACTCTTGTGCCCTTGCTATCTCCTTCTTTGCAGGGTCTTGACCCAGGGGCCGTTGTCTCAACTTTCTCAGCCTTATGACTTTCGAGGTCTCTGAAGGCCTCCTGATTCTGTAATTCCATGCTGTTCCTCTGTACTCCACCATCTTCCCTTTTGATTATGGGATCTGTTATGTTTGTTATTTCTTGTGTCTCAACAAAATTGTTTGCTCTTAAGAGCAGGTAGCATGAAGTTGGCCACAAAGGCAATAAATATTGGTATTTTACTGCTTTAAGTAATTATCTTCCTTGGGCAAATTGAAAAACATTTGAAGGAAGTGTGGATAGAATGTCGATTCACACTCACTCTGCTTTATAACAGGTCCCACATCCTAGTGTCTCCCTTCACAACGCTCATCACATCATCAGGGTGGGGACAGGTGTCCATTTTGATTTAAGATTGCTCAAGGTTTTCATTGGTTGGAATCCCTTCATTTCATTTATATCCTTGGTCCCAGATTAAATTACTTTTTAGTACTTCTATGGCTTCTAAGTTAATGTTCCCTTTGTTTCCTAAAGCCCTCATGATGATGGAGCTGAGCACACTGATACAGGAACAGGGTCAAGTGTTAGCAGGCAGATCTGGAAGCTCAGCTCTGTGAAGCACACTTAGGTGCCCCAGAAACTGTCTTCCTTCTAGAAAAAACCACTGAACTGATAGTTACATTCAAAGTCATTGTTAAAATCAGCTTAAGCACACATTAAATTCTCTTGTCTTGGATGAAGTCTTCAGAAGTCTTCTTCCAAGTTTTTTCGAAGTCTTAGGTGAAGACTTCATCTATGAAATATTTATGAGACAAAGAGGATTTTGAAACCTCTAAAAAGTTTCATGTTAATCAGAATTAGGTAGTTAATGAAAATTTCATAAATTTTAATAATTTAATTTTATTACTTCTAGAACTCATTTGACTGGTTGAGCTAGAGAACCAAAATTTAACATGCACTACTTTTTTTTTCCAATAGAGGAGAGAAAATTAAAATTAAGAGGAAAGCAATTAAATACTGTATATATTCACAAGATGTTGTTTAATAATACATACTACACTCTTTGCTGTTTTCTCTAGGTGATTGAAGATAATACTGGAGTCCGTCGGGTGGTTGTCACACCCCAGTCTCCTGAGTGTTACCCCCCAAGCTACCCCTCAGCCATGTCTCCAACCCATCATCTACCCCCCTATTTGACTCACCACCCTCATTTTATTCATAATTCACACACGGCTTACTACCCCCCTGTTACCGGACCTGGAGATATGCCGCCTCAGTTTTTTCCTCAGCATCATCTTCCCCCTACATTATACGGTGAGCAAGGTGAGTAGGTTATTGCTGTCACTGACAGCTGTTGAAACTGGTTACAACACTTAAGTAGCTTAAGAAAACCGGAGAGCCCTTTGTTTCTTCTGTAATATATGTGGTAGAAGAGGGTCTATATGGCTCATGGGAAATTTCTAGTCTTTTTTGTCCTGATTCGTGTCTTGCAAAAATTACTTTGTGGGTTGGCAGCTCTTTTTTTATATTATCCCAAGTTCTGTCCCCTATCCCAAAAAAGCAGAGTAGGATACCACTTGTTATTTTAGAAGAGAGGCAGCAAATCTATCATTTGTTCCTGTGTCCTGTTAACATATTTTTATGTGAGTTGCCTGAAGCAGAACTGCAACACATGATTTCTTAGATATTCATACAATCTAGCAGTAGAAGGGAAATTCAACAAGTGTTTTTTGCCCCATTTCCAGTGATAGAAGACTGTGAGGTCTTAGTAAGTAAGCTTTGGGCTTCCTGGATGCTCATGTTGCAATCTTGGCAGAACTCAGGATCTGATGTGGTCCTTCTGAACCCTGTCTTTAGTTTAAGAATAGCCATAGTGCAGTCAAAATTTCACTGGTTGTTAGGCAGATACTTACCTTGAAATGAAAAAGAGTCTCAGAGATACTGACAGTATGATTTCTTAGTTTTGGCCTTGGTGTTGGTTTAGTCTAAAGCCCTTTTCTATCAAAATGGATACAAAGAAACCAGATAAGTGAGGGTAAAAATTAGATTTTAATGTTTAGGACTCTGCAAAGTTATTATCCTCTAAGCGTGGGTATGAATTGAAGCATTTTATTACTTCAAATATTTATTATGTTGGTTCAGATAAATTGTATGAGAAATACCTGTCATACCATAGAGTCTTAGAATAAGTTAACTCTACACTTTGTCTATCGGTTACACATATATATTTCCTCCTGTATATTCATCTCGCATTTTGTTTCTTATTAACAAAAGAAACATATGAGATGGGTATTTTAAGTGAAATATCCTGTTGTAACTTAAGATTAGATTTTGATTGGTAGTTTTTAGTAGTTAGATAGAAATTTAGTATAATTCAGAAGAAGCAGATGCTATGATAATAGGGATACAGAGAGATGATAGCAAAAGGTGAAAGAAGTAATTTGAATTCATAGAGGCATCAATAATTTCTATGCAGGTAATCTTGTCTAGTGACATAACATCCCAAAACATCAGTAAGTGGGCATATTCCGTGAAAACGTTTGGATAAAACTGGAAAAAAAAGTTAATTAACTGTAATTAAAAAATAGTAATGCTGTGACACAATATACATTAAATATTTGAGTATTTGTCAGAGTTTTCTGGTTGTGTCTGCTTAGTGACATTACGTGAAAAGCCTTGGCTACTGAGTCTTTGCTTGATGAAGAGTGACCTGCCCTATTTTAGCAGTCTCTTGGTAGGATGCCACGTTGTTACTGTTTTGTAAACTATATACTTTGCAGTTTTAGATAATAGTATGATTTAAATCATCATTGAAATTAAGCTAAAAAAATTATTGTGTCTTCATTTCATAGGGTATTTTGGTTTAATTTCATTAAAATAACAGCAGTAATGTACAATAACAGTGCCTTCATTGATTTAAAATTAGAGAAAGCAGTAAAACAAAATCCCTTTGCTTAAAATCCACTTATATGTTCTTAACCTTAGTTCTCAGTGTGCATACCTAAAAGAAATTTAAACATTGAATTTCCCAAATCATAAGCACTTAACAATTCCTTGACATGTTTTGAAATGTTTTTATATAAATGTCTAGTGTGAATATTTTAAATCTCAAGTGTAATGCATTGTGGTAATTTAAATATTTATCCTTTTTGCATATTTGAACATAATTTATTTGGATATATGCCCTTTGAACAGGGTTGTATTTCTTAACATTATATGGTGCAAATTGGTTATCTTGTGAAGATTTGCTTTTTAAATATTTTCCTTACGCAGTGTGAACAGAAATAAAATGAAAAGTGGAGATTTACCATTGAACAGTGGAAACATCAGTTGTTCAGTTACCTAGGGTGACCATACATTCCTGGTGTGCCTAGGACAGCTTTGGCTGAGGTCTCATGACCAGAGACTCCTCTTTTTCACTTTCAGGAGTATTCAGGTTTGGATGGTAGTTTATATGGTCACCTTGTCCATGTAGGGCCCTTTTTTCTGACGAACATGTAAGGATCTGTTCTCTTCATTATATATTGCATTTTTATCAGTGTTTAAATATAATTTTAAATTGATTTAAATTTAAATTTAAAATATTTTCTACCCTAAGATCATGAGATATTTTATAGGCTCCCTGTAAATTATCACTATGCATAGTGAAGCCAAGTGATATTTTGTTAGTCAGTTTGTCTTGTTTCCTTATTACTCCAACATTGTAGTTTGAAACCACAGCTTATTATGTTTGGCACCAGGTTGCAGAGATAGCTTCTGTTTACCCCTAAAATTTTTCCTTGTTATTTTCCCTGATTTTGTGAGCATCGATTATATTCAGTGGAAATTTCTCATTATCATCTTAGTAAGTTTTGTTCAAATGTTGGCTCTTTTACCACCAATAACTCCTCATATTCTGGTTGCTGTATAGTTTCCAATAAAAATGCTATTCTGTCTACAAGGGTTAGTATTCTTTTAAGTATTTTCAGTCTATGTAAACATTTAAGAGGGGATATTTTGTTTATTCTAAATTTTTGGATATTGCAACTATAGAAAAAACATCTTGATAGGCAAAGTCAAACTTATAAATTAAACTAGAATATGAATTATTTGTGGACAATAACCTTGTCTTCTTCAGTATTCTTCATAATTTCTGGAACATTTCTGAATACACAATATGGATTTTAATGAGTAATTTATTCCTTGATTGATGAGAAATGAAAGGGAATATTTTAATACATGTAATGGGAATGTGTATAATATGTATATTGTTTTCTTAAAAATATGTATATACTGTATTTAGTAATACTTTAACTCCTTTCTTTAGAAGTCAGGTCATTTAACCATTTAATAATTTATTATTGAAAATGTAGACTGAGCTCGTATTTGTCGTAATCACCCATTTCAGAAATTATACCACTCTATGGAATGTCAAGCTACATCACCCGAGAAGACCAGTACAGCAAGCCTCCACACAAAAAACTGAAAGACCGCCAGATCGACCGGCAGAATCGCCTCAACAGCCCGCCGTCTTCTATCTATAAGAGCAATTGCACCACCGTGTACAACGGCTACGGGAAAGGCCACAGTGGCGGCGGTGGTGGCGGCGGAGGCGGTGGCAGCGGCGGTGGGCCGGGGATTAAGAAAACAGAGAGGCGAGCAAGAAGCAGCCCGAAGTCGAATGACTCAGACTTGCAAGGTAACACACAAATACGTTTACCCTAAGGAGTGAATTACTGAGAAGAGTTGGCAGCCTAAAAGAAATATTTTTTTCATAAGAAATACTTTGTTGGTCTTTCTACTAGAAATGATTTGAGTAGACCTCTGATCATTTTGTTAGTGAGTTGGGAATATTGCATCATCTTTTATTAACACTTCATGGCAGAAATACTATTTTTTGGTGACATGTGCCAGATAATGGTCTACTTAATCCCAGTAACAAGTGTCTGAAAATGTTTTCACATCAGCCTCCTTCAGATGTTTCACTGTAACATCTGATAGATGTGGAAGAGAAGAGATCCAAAATAAAGCAGCCTTTCTGAGAAGTATAAGGCTTAGTTTAAATCTCAAATAATTACACCTTAGAAAACCAGATATTATTACTTTTGTGCTGTACTGAAATTTATCGTTGCTTAACGGGTGTGTGTGTGTGTGTTTATATATGTTCAGACATCAGTCATTGTTTAATGCCACCTTTGGCATCCTGAATGAAGTATTTATAGACCAAGAATGAGATAGAAGAATTAGGGTCATCATATATAGACAGACACCCACTTTAAAGGGCATGTGATTTTTGGAGATTGATTTTATGGGTGTAGATCAGTTAATTGGTGGAAGAGGTATATGTGCTTTAAAGTTTTTAGGTAAGATTTGGAGAAAACCTATTTTGATGCCATAGGAATTAAAAACAGAGGCTTTTTATATAGGCATATATAGAAAACTGACTTAAGTGAAGCAAACGAAGGTAACATTTTGATAAGCTGTGTGAGTTTCTAGATGTAAATAGACAAAGACAATGAACAACTATAAAAGACAGTATAAGAACTGCTTATAACACTCATTAAAAATATACCCCTTATTGGACCATATCCAGGTAAAAACAGGGACTGTGTATGAAAGAATGTGTATGCAATTGAAAAAGAAGGGAATTATGTATTCTTTCCTTAATTTTCCAAGATTTATGCAGTATTCTTATAATGTATCATAATTATTAAAACTTGAACAAGTATGTAATAGAGACCCAAGCTTCAAGAGGCCATTGAATAGCTCTTAGGGCAAAGTGCTATCTGCCACATAGAATGATTTTTAGTCAAATGATACTGTAATATCTAAGTTTGAAATTATATTACTAGTGATGTTATTTTTAACCATGACATATAAGAAAATTTACACACATAAAAATTAGAAATAGGTTTTCCTAAGGAGGATTTTAATTCATAGAAAAGAGAAAAAGAATGTATAAACTGTCTGTTGAGAGCTTATGAGGTTTGAACTATCTTGATTACTGAATTTATTCTTTGATAATCTTTGCCTTGCCTTGTACTGAAAAAGATTTAAGAAAGATGAAAATGACGTAGACACATATATAAGATGAAACTGGGCTGATTTGTTAACACTTAAAATTAATGTAGTCATGGATTAACTATGACAAAAGTAAATACCTTTTTTATATATGCAGTTATTTCATAGCACATATTCCTAACTATAAGCTCCTCTGTATTTTAATCTTCTCATAGCTATAAGAGAGGAAATGAAATTTCCATTGAAATCTGTGCTACAATATTTGCTAAATACCGGTTTACAAGCATTTTGGCATTTTACATTCTGAGGGAGTACATTTATTTTGAGCACCGTAAGCTCTTTGCTGTTGTGTAGAAAACATGTTACTGTGTTGGTTAACAGCAAGGTCAGTTTTGCTATGGGCTTCTGAAAGTGTGTGTTTCACAATGAAAAGAGCTGGAAAATATCTTTTTATTTCAGTTTTAGTTTGAATTTGGTCTGTTGCTCCTTTTCTCATCTGCTTTCTCATTATTTGCTTCCTAAAAATCAAAGTGCTGCTCTTCGTATGGGTTTAGCCATTAAATAAATAATTAGATGTAGTATTATTTTATATATCTAGCTCATTTCAGTAAGAATCTGAGGGGATTTACATGTTGGATAAAAAGTAAGTATCAATTTATCTAAATTAATTGAAAACTTATGTCCTGATAGAAAATTGCACACAAGTGTTTATAGCAGTTTAATTCATAATTGCCAAACCTTAGAAGCAACAAGATGTCCTTCAGTAAGTGACTGGATAAATAAATTGTGATACATCCAGACAGTGGAGTGCTACTCATTGGTAAAAAGAAGTGAGCTATCAAGCCACCAGAAGATAGGAAAGCACCATAAATGCACATAACTAAGGGAAAGTAGCCAATCTTGTAAAGGTTATCTACTGTATAATTCCAACTATATGATAGAGAAAGACAAAACTAGGGAAGCAGTAAACAGATTTGTAATTTCTAGGGGTTAGGGCAGTGAGATTACCCTCAATGTTACTGTAATGGTTACATGTTTTTGTACATTTGTCAAAACCCATAGAATGTACAACACCAAGAGCTACATGTGCTCTAATGTAAACTATGGACTTTGTAACAAATGTACCACTCTGGTGTGGAATTTTGATAGATGGGGGGGCAGGTTGCATGTATGTGAGGAGGGGGTATATGTGGGTACTTTGTGTACTTCTGTTCAATTTTGCTGTGAACCTAAAACTGCTCTAAAATAGTCTATGAAATAAATATCTGAGGAAACTGAGGACATAAGATAGATATTAGTAAGGCTGTACATGAAAAGGAACCTCTAGATAGAGTTGCTTGTTGTAGGCCATATATTTGGCTTTGAGCCGCTTATTTGTCAAACCAAAGAGGGAAACAGGTGGAGCAGGTGAACAGAAGCACCGCTTCCATGGAGTCCTACTATGCTGCCCATGATGTTTCAGTCTTGCCTGCCTCGGGATGTGGTTCTTGGCTAGAGATTCCAAAAGACTTCTTTCTGCCTTCTTGTAAATGGGGGCATTCTCCAGGGTATCTTTTTACTTGAATTTACTGCAGCTGACTAGTATACCCAGGAAACAAGTTTCTTACATAATTCTCAAGTTAATGATGCCATCTGATTAATATAAACTGTACTTAATCCTAGTATGATTGATCTATTTACATTCATATATGGTTTGCACAAAAATAGGACATATACTTAACTATGGCATGTGTCTTGTGGTGGTATTTTTCTACATCCTACTTTGGTTAAGATGTCGGCATTTCCAGAGGAGGCCAACCTTTTATCCTCAGAATCCCCTAGCTTCAGAGAGAATCTACTTGAGTTAATTACCTTCTTACCACTTATGAAAGACAAATGTTAAGCAAAAAGGTCAAACTTTAAATTTGTACTTTAATCCTGTGATTAAAGTACACTTAAAGAAGCAAACAACTTATTTTAATCTAGACAATTAAAAATATTTTTAAAAGATGAAGATAAATTAAGTTCTTTTGCATCCTGGTTCTCTCAGTTGACTTTACTTCAGAAACACTGGTGGAACTTCAAAAAATACAGATCCCAAAACCTCTTTTCAAACCTACTGACATCAGAATCTGTTCACCTGATTTCATATTTGTTTGTTTATTTGTTTTTAAATCAGACTTCCTGTGGAAATGATGGTTAGCCAAGAGAACTTTATCTAATATTAAGGATGTTATAGAAGGTGTGGTTCACACAGTTGTTCCCAGTATGACATAGGAACTTTGTTTAGTCGTTTTCTCCCTACCTCCTAGAATTATACCTGGCATATAGTAGCTACTCAGTAAATATTTGCAGAATGAATCCTGTATTCTTAATTGCTTTGTTTTCCAGAACAGGCCTTCTCTTTGAACACATAACTATTGTACCATTTCCTCTTCTAGAACAATTTGCTGTATTGCTCAAGGATACTACTCTGCAGCCAGCCCCTCCTTTCATTAACTGTTACTTTCAGGAAAACAACCTAGAATGGACAGACTCCCACGATACCCCCCCCACCCCCGCCGCCCCAGAGAAATGTGGGATTCCCGTGTCCTTGCATTACCTTGGAGTTAATGGTGTGATGTGGGTGGAGAACAGTTGGGGTTTAGGTATCAGACATCGGACCTTGTCACTTGCTAATTATTTGCTTTTAGTGTTCCCTGCATCTCTGTATCTTCATTTGTAAAATGAGTATTTTAATTCCCATTATTAATTATTAAAAATAGTCTACTTCAGTTCTTAACACCTAGGTATAATGGTTACCCTTGTTTCTGAAACATTCTTATTGTCTCCCTCCTGTAATCTTAAGGTTGACTTTCATCCAAGTGATCCCCTTCTCAAAATAGATATTTCTCTACTCTCCCATCTGATGGCCTTCCCTCTGCCCTTTATGCACTTCCCTTGCAATCCAGAAATGGCTTTCTTCTACCTAAACACAAATCCCTCTTACATTTTGAAAGCCAAACCCTGCACTCCTGGACCACTCCCACTGAAAGTCACATTCAGGCTCTCTGGAATGGGTTGCTACTGGAGCAGAAATCTAGCCAGGTGCCAGATTTTACATATCTTCTCATTGCCTCAGTTTGGAACACGTACAGCCTGAGAGAGCACTCTGGTTACCCTCTTAGAGCATTGTTTATCATGGATCCTGTCTTTGGTGTCTCATATTTCTTAACAAGCTCAAATTGTGATTCCCTTTGCTCAGTGTGATCCTTAATAGACCTTTCAGAGGACCACCTAATGTTTAAAGATGTGTGATTATCCATTTTCCTCCCCATCCCATACTCGTTGTTATGGCTGTAGTTACCTTACATCCAAACATGCCATTTTTCTTCTTAAGGAGACTTCATAGTAGTCTGTATTGTCTAGAGAATAAAGTCTAAACTGTGTAACATGCACTTGCTGGCCTCCTGTGGTACTTCATTCAGATTTTTCCACCGGACGCCCAAAGTTTTGTCCCATTCCATTTGTGCCTCATTCTCTCTTCTGGGCTTGTCCTTCCGGTCCCTCTCCCTAGCAAACTGCAACTCATTTCTTCAAGAACTAGCTCAAATATCACCTCTTCTGTGAATCCTGCTTATCTCCCCAGGGCATTATAATGCAGGTTATTTAGGAAAAAAATATTTTAAGAATTTGTCCATTTTTTTTTCCTTTTTCCCCTTTTCCAATATTTGATTTTAGATCAGTTCTTGGGCACCAAATCCATAGTTGTTCAGGGACAGGAATGGAAAATTATCTGTCTTTGTGTGCAGATTGTTGTGCAACTGTTAGGCCATGATCCTGTCCTGTGGCCAATACCCAGTTAAAATTGTCCTATTGCATTCATCACAGAGGCTAAAGATGTTTTTGTAGCTCTTTATTGAGTGAGAGAGAAGTTTTATTTCTTCTGTTTTATCCTTAGTAAAAACCAAAGCAATGATATTAAGGAAGTTACCCAGTGGGGTACAGGTTTGTAACTGAAATTCCCCAATTTTCAACCAGAGTTGTCGTTCCTTTGTCATATATCTATAGAAAAGAGAGCAAGATTATCTGCTAGAACTGCTTTAGAAAGGATTATGTGAAGCTAGAGTGAAAAATAAAAACTTTGGTGAGGATCACTGGTGGCGGGAGAGTCCCATTTGTGGTGCTAACATACAGGTAGAAGCTGATATGAAGGCCTTTAGAACTTAGTGTCATGTGGGAAAAATTTAGGCCAAATGGTAAGAATTCCAAATATAGAAGAAATGAGGATACAGCATACTCTTGGCATTTGACCTTTGGAATTGTTGACAATCCAAAGATTCAGTTACACTTTAGATGAAATTCCATCACATACAATCATCATTTCTGACTGTAAGTAACACTGAAAGCTGGTAACAAAAGCATTATTCTTGTGCTTTTTCCAGAGATCACAGATTGCCTTCTGACCCAAGCCATATTCCTTACAACCAGGTTTTTATATTCTAATTCCTTCCCGGAAGGTCCTCCTTGAAATTATTTTCTCTTCCTATATTTTGTTATCATTGCTCAGAAACCGGATTCTGACTCCATTATCTACTGAAAATTACCATGGAAGTTTATCCATTCTTCAGATACTACTGTAGTGAGGCTAGGGAGGGCATTTTCCTCTAGGGGTCTGAGATTGTGAACAGTTGTGGGTCTTGTTGGACCATGTGGGCTCTGGGTGGGAGTGGCTGCTCCACCTGTGCAGGGCTGACTGGTTTCCTTTGTTTGGAAGGATGAGCCTACTGTTAATAAGGTGTGGAATGTTGGGAGTCAAGGCAGGTTTTCTTTTGGAATCTCTTTTGGTCCTGGCTCCCTGTAAGAGAAAACACTGTGCTTTTCTGCTTAAAATAAGATGTTTAGTGGGGCTTTTACACTATATGAGAGACTGACCTCTTCTTTCACTTGCATTTTTTTTCTAGCACATGAGTATATATCCTGCTAGGCTTGCTCGGACAGGGTGTTCTGGAAGAGAGTTTGGTTACGGAGGGACCAGGATTCTTCTGGAGTGTGTGCCTTCCTCACTGCATTTGAAAATGTACAGTTTATAACAGGATTTTTACTATTGCTTCATCTCTCAAGTCTTTAGTGATCGCAAATCCTGTGTTTTCACCTGTCTACAGCTGTGGATGAATCCTAAGTATGGCAAACATATTAAGAAAATATGAAAAAAATGAGCTCAGGTCAGTGGAATTCACCCATCTTTTCTGCCAAGTACAGTCTGAAAAGTGAGAATAGTCCAAATAACTTTTATTTTTTAAAGGACAATGTGGACCCCAGGATCAAAATGCAAGAGATGTTCTTTCTGGCAAGAAACTGAGCAATTAACACTCTCATTTCCATATCAAACTTGCGCTGCCTAATGCATCCCTAGTTTTGGAGGCCTCTGAGTGACTTCAGACCTTGTAAACCACTGCCTAAGTGTGGAATGGGAAACAAGACGGGCTTGGGGACAGAAGTCTGTTTCTGGAAGGAGGGTGCTGCTCATTGTGAGGGCCAGAGCTTGAGAAGTCAAACTATGAATAACTCTGTAACACCTCAGTATGCTGCTGCTGCTGCTGCTGCTACTGCTGCTGCTGCTGATGATGATGATTTTATTACAGAGGTGTCAAATTTACTGGTGCACAGGCATATCTGCAGCTTAGCAGAGGAAAACATGGTGGCCGAAATTATTGCTAATGAGTAGAGTGTAGTTGTCAAGTTACTTCACCTATCCTATCTTTTTGCCTTTTGTGCTTTCTCCCTTATTTTTTTATTACAATCTGGAAAGTATAAAAGATGTTAACTACATGATTCTTTCAACAGACAGGATAAGACATTTTTGTCATGTCAGTTTAAGAAGTTTTAACTCATTAAATCATATTTGAAGCTTCACATGTTTTACTTACATATAAAAACAAACAACATGTGAAAAAATTCTTTGTATTTTCTTTCAAAATGAATGTTCACCTGAAGATTGAGGGCAGAATTTTGATTTGTTTCTACCATATGTAGTACTTAATTCTGTTAAACCGTCATTTTCTCTGCTTTTTTGCTTTCTTGGGAAGTGATCATAGAAGCATTTAGATGACATCAGAACCCATGTTGGTAAAATACATATCATCCCAAAGAACACTTTAAACAGCAGAGATAAGTGATGACGTGGTCTGTTTCTGGTACATATATAACCTTTAATTTTGTTGAGTTGAAATTTTTGTTTTTCTCTCATTTAACTAAGTTGAATTCTGAATTTATCTGGATCAGAATCCATCACAGATGTGCCATATTAGAAGCAAAGTAACTTACTAGCTGGGACCTTGCAGATCTAGGTTTAGCCCCAGCTCTGCCGCTTGTGAGCTGTGCACTTTTCGGCAAGATAGTTTATCTCAAAAACTTCAGTTTTTTCGTGTATGTATAAAACGGAGGTAATTAATAACCCCTATTTCACAGGGCTGTCATGAGCTCTTAATACAGTTTCAGACACTTAATAAATACTTTAAAATGTTATAGATAGTAAGGATGAAGAAAATCATAACATTTTTCTGCTTATGACAACTGTCTCCAGTGACTCATGATAGCAGAATGAACCCCACCTATGAGCACACCCCTCGGAGTGCTGAGAGACAAAGCAACATGAAGTCTGGGTCAATTTTGAGTAACCATGAGTGTCAAGGACTTGAGATATGAAGGGACTTCGAGGGGCATCCAGTTCTAAAAAACATTCTCTTGGCTATGGCTACCTATAAAAAAACCTGATGAATTCTGGGCAAGAATAAAATTCAGCCCTCCTTCCTCATCTTTTTCCCTGCCTCCTCTCTGGGCTAGGCTCTGTTGTCCATCTAAGGAGTGAAGCATAAGAGGCAGAGGAGTGAAGCATGACAGGCCAGCTTGGTTCTGTGTTTGAACCTGCTGAACACATTGACTATTTTAAGTTACTTTGCTAGATATTAGAAGTGTTGGGAAGAAAGGAGGGGAGATGGTTTGCTTAGAGACGACTTGGGCAAACACTTCTTGATATTTATTTTGCTAATACTCATATTACCTGCTATGGGAACAGTTAACCCAGGTGTATAAGCTAACTAGGAAACTCACTAAATTTCAAAGTTTAACAGTCTTTCCTTGAACCTCAAATTGTTGGCCATCACTTCCACATTCTTTTAGCCATATTCTATTAGTCATTTACTATATCTGTTGGTACTTGTAGAAGACATCTACACAGTGGTATGAATAACAAGAGAGGATGATCAAGAAGTGGGATAGATAGGGGAGCGTGCATAATAGAAGCTGGCTACCACATAGTGTGTAGAATCAGAAACCATTTCTATAATAGTCTATCTGAAATAGTCTCAGCATTTGTGATAGAATTTTGTCAACTTTCCAGCTGTTATATCAACATCGATTTGTTGCTGGATCTCCTGTGGAATGGTTCTTCAGGATCCTTACATACAAGTGCTATATGTAGAAGCAGGGTGTTGAATCTCTGGTTTTATAGTTTTGATGACAATCGTACTCGGTATTGCAAGTGTGCTATTTACAGGTCATTTTTTCTTCCATGACCAGCTTTGGCGTTTATTTTAAATTTAATTTGCCCATCTGAACACACCACAGTGTAGCAAGATATGTTACCTTGTTCCAGTTTGGTGCTATAATAAAATCTTGAAATTATGTTGCGTATTGAGAACAGAAATGTGAAAAGGGAAAGGTCCGTGGGAAACAATAGATATGCTAGCTCATTGCTTGTGATTTATAGTTTACAAAGTAAAGAGTAGTAATGTCCCTGTAGTTATCTACAAAATGTCCTCTTTTTCCTCTGGTGTTGAATTTAAATTTTAAACCTGCCTCCACCCCTACGCCCCAGCATAACTACTTCTTTCCACTGCATCAGAAGAATGGGGCTTTCCATGTAGGTGCTGTACTCAGAAAAGGACAGGAAAGACTAGTTAGTGGTGGGGATGATTTGCTTCAAGCACAAAGGGGAATTGTGATGGCTCAGGAAGACTGGAAAATAAAAAGGCAGGAGAGAAATGAGAAGGGTCTAAGAAGAATGACACATTGAAATAAAAGGAAGTGGCGAAATAGGAAAACAAGTAGATTGAAAGGAGCAAACACAGTGGACGGGGAAGATTAGATGGACTGTGGAATAAAGATAATTTAGAAAAAAGGCAGGAATTAGAGAGGTTTTATGTTTCATTTTTATATTCTTCATTTCTCCCCCTAGGTTAACATTTTCCAGTGGAATGGGGTGGAGAGGGGAAGGCCTTTTTGCCTATTATTGTCCATGAGCAGTTTCATTGGCAGCTCCACTTCGATCAAATCTCCATGTAAATAAACTGTCTCTCACTCTTCCTATTTGGACTTTCCCAGCATTTAAGTTTTCCTTCTGTGCTTGATTAGAGCATCCACTGTCAGTGTACATTGATTTGATAAGCAAATTAAAAGCGGAGTATTATGTAGGACTTTGAAGAGAATTAGCAATACACAGTTTTGAGGTACTGGGATTTTGAATAGTGATCTGTAGAGTTTTGATATGCTTAAAAACTGGAAATTTAGAGAATTTTTTTCTTTTTCTTTTTATTCTTTTCTCTTTTTTTTTCGTTTTAACTTTAAAATTAAGAACAAGAAGGGATTTACCTTTTGCCTTTGGGTTAAATGTGTCTTTGTTAAAAGCAGTCTGCTTTAATTGAAAATGCCAGGATTATTTTTGGGTCTTCTTACAAACTGGAGTTACTTTAAAACGCAGCCAGTTCTTTCTGAAGGGAAAAATAGTTCACTCTTACTTTATCGTTATATACAAGAAAAAGGAATATGGATGACATTTCTATTATATGCCCAAGCTTTGCTTTCCAGACTTATTAGAACTAACCCATCAGAATAACAATAGGGAATGAGAGGAAAGAACTAGGTCTACCAACAGTTTTTAAAAATTTTTTTATAAATGCATTTGTTACTGCTATTCTTAATTCACATGTTGAACTTACATTGACCTCTTTTTTCCTATTATTTGAAAAGACACAAATTATTATATGGAACAGTGAGATCCTTAAAACCAAGAGGGATGGAGAAACTGCCATATTTTAAGTTCACTGAGTTCCTCAAAACTATTTAAGGATCTTGCCAAGCACATTAAAAAAATAATATTTAGTCTTTCAGGAAAATTTATCTTTTGGTGGAATGTTGCTCCAATGAACTTCGTAAGATACCAGCATCTTTTGAAAACCCTGGTTAAAAATGTGTTTTAAGTGAAAAATGGTTATTAGTGCCTTAATTCTTCAGCTGTCTAGTTTTTTTTTTTTTTTTTAAATCTTTTGAGATGCACAGACACTGTTGATTTTATTTACTGCTCATATTATCATCCATGAGAGAATGGCTCAAATTCAGTTACAGTTTTTAATTTGAAACTATATTTTGATTTCATTGAGGATTTTCATGTTTGTGAATTATTATTCTCCATAGATTTCAGTATCTGCGTCTAGTGGACCCAGCTCCATCTAAAATATCATGCATGGGGGCAAAACTGTCTCTGTTAAGTTTGATAAGCCACTGCTGCCACTTTTTTTTGTATTTTATATTTTACAAAAGAAAGTCTTTTAGGTAGTAAAGTTATGTAATGTGGAATCAGTAAGATCTTCTACTGATTGGTCTAATTCTGTGGTGCATACATACCTGTTTACTCCATCATTTCTTTTATATAATTTTAGAGCCGATTGGTTACCATTCTGTGGTCATACTACCCATAGTTAGAATGGGAAATACAATAATCTTTTTCTACATTAGCCTCTGTACTTAACCTTTCAGAACTTTGGTTTCCTGAACTTGATAATCTGTGGGATGTTTTGTACCCAGAAATTAGGATTCTCACCCATTCTTTTTTTTATTTTCCTATTTTTTATTTTCTCTTGCATTTTTAAATTCTGTGAACCCCCTGTCATATACCTGGCTTCTGTATTTATCATGTCTACTATACAGAATGGACTTTTCAAATCCAGAACTTTTAATTCATTCATTCATTTGTTCATTTACCACTGGAGTATTTTTATTTTGTTTTACTTTTTGGAATGGGAAAGGAAATAGAAAATGATGTATGAGAAGACTGCTTTTAGTACGAGATTTTTATCATGGCTTTTCAAGAAGGAAGGTTCAAGACTTGCTTTTACTTTAAAACTGTTAAAAACTCTCTGAGTGCATCTGAGGGAAAAAGATAGCACTTTAGATAAGTCATGGCTCTTCTGGAATGGGGCATAATCCAGTTGATAGATGATTCGTATCCTCATGTTTCCATTCTTTCCTGTTCACCCTTTTGTGCATGTTTACCTTTAGTAATCTCACTAGCAGGTAACAAGCCCTGGATAAGAGCATAAGGAAAAACGTGTCCAGATTACTGCTAATAACAGCTCTGGTAAAGATTTGGTGTGTGAGGAGAAACCGAAATTTAAAATGATGCTCAGAAGTTATCTGTGGCATTGATTCATAACATTGGGTACATCTGTAGGAAACTGATGTTTTTTGGTTTTAGGTCAATGGTGTCTATACAGTGTATATCTTTGTTCTGTTTTTCATCTTTTGCTCTGCCAGAGCTAACTTTTTCCCCTTTCACTGTCAAGAAAGAGTAAGAGAAAACAGTGAACATCAAGGGATGCAGATGATTCATCCACTGATGAATGGTTATTTTTGCAGGCAGCATACCAAAAATGATATTTTTGGGGAGCAGTGGATCAGTTAGTTATTTGTGTAAGGCAGGATATACTGGGTTTTGTAAAGTTACCAAGGAATAAAATGGAAGAAGGTTACAGTGCCCAAGAAGATGTTTACTTGAAATGATGGCTACAGTCCTATTGATTAATGCTGGTGAATGAGACACCAAAATGGAAAATAAACCATTCCTAGACAAATGGTAATCATAGGCGACAGTTATGTTAATTATACTTTAGGTGGTGTTTTTCTCCTTGGAAAATTACCTTTTTTTTTTTTTTAAGAGAAATTTGAGGCATTTGAAGACTAGATATTTTGTGGAAACTCTTGAATGTAATATTTTAGTTTTATCCAATTCCATTAGTCCTCAGGGAATATTTTCAGGCCAAGATTTATGGACACTGTACATAGTATCTGCTACCAAAAGAACATTCTCCCATCAGGCTTATTGGAAAGTATATTATCTGTCTTTCTGCTACACTGTTGTGAGCAGATGTTCCCTCAGTATTTTTGAATCATTTTAATGCCCAAGATGAGAAAACAGGAAATTAAAAGAAAAAGACCAGCATTAATTTCTGTGACTAGGTAACTGCATTTGAGCAGGGGTAAACGTCTGTATTCTCAATCTTTATTATCCTTGTGCTAAAAATTTGGGATTATGCAGTGTGATGACCCAGTTAGGCATTGTCAGATCCCAAAAATTGAGCACAAATTTCAGTTCTGTATTAGTAAGCAAATGGATTAAAAATAAATGTTTGTGATAAACTCTAGCACAGTACTGGCACATGTTATGAACACATTTCATTTAATTTGGCTTGATTTTCTTTGCTCTCTCTATTCATGTTGAAATTACTGCATTCCATGAAGAGGTTAGCGCAGTGGGGCACATCTCTGATAGACTGTGTATTAGTTTTCTGTGAAGGAAAAATTAACACAGAGTCAGTGATTTCAACAATAGAAAGTTATTCTCTCATAGTTGAATACAATTTTGGAAGTCAGGAGTCCAAAATGAGTGTCACTGAGCTGAAATCACGGTGTTGGCAGGGTCTGGCTCCTTTTAGAAGCTCTAGGGAAGAATGTGTTCCTTACCTCATCCAGCTTTTGCTTATGGCTCCATCATTCTCGTCTTCAGGACCAGCATCTTCAAGTCTCTCTGTGCTCCATCTTCACATTGCTTTCTTCTCTGTGCATATCAGAGCTACTCTCTTACAAGAAGAGTACATGTGATTTCATGTAAGGCCTACTCGGATAATCCACAATAATTTTCCCAACTCAGAATTTTGTCTCCAAAGACTTGACCTGTAAGATAACATACACAGGTTCCAGGAATTGGGGGCAATTTTCCGTCTACCGCAGGCTACTTCCAATATACCCAATCTAGAGAACTGGCCAGAGCCAGCCTACTGCCCTACATAGTGTTTAGGTCTAATTGATTTATTACCTTACCTTCCCCAGCTTCACCACAGGCTTTTCAGTGAGTTGCAGTTAGTATAAATGTACCGTAGCAGCTCTGAGTACTTGTCTCTAGTAACACAGGCCAGGAATCATTTAGCAGAGCTACCTCCTCTCTTTGTGGTAATAGTTTGCATCAGGGAAATATCTACACAGATATTTCTTTTTTTGAGGCAAGTCAATTGAATGCTATAACGGTTATTCACTTGAATTCTGGAAGTAGAAGTGAGTTGTCTTGTGGATTAGTGTATGTATATACATGCAAAATGGTGAATATGTATTTTCAGGACATAGTTAATGGAAATTAATATCAGGTTATTTATAATTCCTTTTAAGAAGTAAGTAGTAGAGTTAATGGCATTTCTCAAGAAGAAGTGAACAGAACTTACCTAATTTAGAACATACATTTTCTTCAAAAGGAAACTTAGATAGTTTTCACCTAGAATGAGACAAGACTCGCAAAGGTTTCAAAATAATTGTTAATGAATCTAATGATTCTATAATGATTCATTGTTGTAGAATTACTCCAAGAAAATTCCATACAAACTGATGCTTGTTAGATACTGACTGGATAGCTGATGCTGTAGATTGATTACATGTGTCCTTTCCTTGATGGCTATTGTCTAAGTGGGGGTCTAATAGTTGGAAATAGGTTATATCCACTCCAAGATGTCATAAGGGTGATAAATTTGAAAGCCCTTTTACCTCTCTTGCTATGGTTTTAATAATTATTGCTTGATGTAGTGAAATCATATCTTAAAGATTTCCTTTTTTATCCATTGGTAGTGTTTTGCTTAAAATAGAAGATTTTAACTACATATGAGATAGTTTTTGAAATCAGTTAAGATCTTTTCTCTTCCAGAATTCTATGATTATATGAAACTTGGTAGGAAATATATACCAAAGTTAAGTGTATATAACTTTATAATTTAAATATCGGAAAATTGTTGCTTGGATGAGCAAAGTAGTCAGAACTCTGTATCTGCTATAGGTTTCAAAAGTTTCCTTTTGCTGTAATTACAGAATTATTAAGAACCTAAAAGGAGGTTGACAAGAGTAATGAAGTTGAGTAAATGAAGATTGTGTAAATGAAGAAAGGAAAAGGGAAAAAAAGTTTGGGCCAAACATTAGAATGCAGTTGGATTATATAGTATCAACCAATATGATACATGTCTGAAGGCAGCAAGTATGGATGTCATGATAGTTTGTAAACAGGATATGGAGAAATGGAGGATACAGCAGTAGATCAGTCTTCTCTGTAGGTACAGACTGTATCAGATGTGCCAGTTTAGTCAAGTCTTGTTTTATTGCTAGAACCTTAATAAGGGGGAAGAGAAGTTGTTGAGGGAATCACGTTATGTTACCTCTCCAGAATAGCTCTCTAGCCTTATTTTTGATGGATTTAAAACATTAAGTCTGTCTAATTTAAGCCATTTAATTTTACACATAGTTATGAGCCTTTAGTTTTAGTTCCTTACATGTTTTTTCCATGAGAGTAGCAGTTACTCTCGCAGTATATACTATGCCTTGCCAGTTCCTTTTGGAACCAATTTAAATGAGAGAAATAAAGGACTTTGGGAAAAACTATTTAAGTATGTCTGGTAAATTGTTTTACTATTTGAGGACAGCTTTGGAAGCTGAAATACATTTTCCACTTAGTAGAATTTGGCTTTTTTGTGTGTGTGTGAGCCACAACATTCATGGAAATATGTTGAAATCTTAAATGTAGAGAATATGACTTACTGCTTTTGGTATTACTTGCTGCTGTCTAGAATGATGTTATGACCTACACTATAGTCTATCTCTGATCAACAACATTCAAAACAAGGATAACTTCAGACTACAAATGAGGTGCACATTTCATGATTGACAACTTTCTATTATAGATTTTTCAGATTGTAGGGCAAGTATATCACAAATCTCTGCTTTTCTATAGGTCTCAAAAATTACATTGATTATTGTGAAACAAGTAGTAAGTTCTCGTATCTCCAAAACATATTTCATTAAATGTGAGACTCTTCCTTAATTTTCAGTATTTTTGTAGTGCTTATTTTTTTTTTTTAAATTTTGGGTTTTTTTAGAACAATTTTTTTGATTCACAGCAATATCGAGAAGGCACAGAGCTTTCCCTTATACATTGTTTGTGTTTTATATCTATGTATACATGTACATGCACTTTCATAAAGGTTTTATTCCCTGACCTAATAATCCCTATGCTTTAACTTTGGTTCCCTTGCAGTTCATTCTGCACACAGCAGCCAGGGGATCTTGTTAAAACCTTGCATTTTCTTTTTGAACTTAGCATAAAGTGCAGACTCTTTACCCAACTTTCAAAATTCTGCATCAGCCAGCTGCTCCCTCAGCTACTTCCAGCCCTGCTCCAGCTCTCTGGCCCTTAGATGCTTTGCCTTCCTTTCCAGTACTCTAAGACTCCCGGCCTTCCTTGCCCGAGGGCCTTTATTTACCCTTTGTTTCCTCTGCCTCAAAAATTATCTTAATCCCTCATCCTTTCTGGAATAGCCCAAAGTGAGAAAGGCCTTCCTGACTATTCCATCACATCACCCTTTAAAAAATATTCTTATGGCACCCACCGCTAGCTGACCTCATCATGTTTGTTCATGTATGTTTATGTTGTCTATATTCTCCTGCCAGGGTTCACCCCTTGAATGTATTGGAAACAGATTGGAGTCATTAAGTTCAAGTGCAGAGCTCATTCAAAGGGACTGCTAAACATCTTTTATAGATAATAAGAATTGCCGAATTTTGTTTCCTATTTAAAAATTTTCATTTTATAAGGCTTGGGTTAAAATACAGAATTCCAATTACAGTTGGAAAGACTTACCAGAGCTTATTATGCGGTTTGTATGCCAAAATTTCACAGCACGTAGCACAAAATGTTTTTTGAGGAACTGAGCAAACAGGTAGGAATTTTACGCTAAGCCTATTTCATCCCCACAGATGAAGACCTTTTCCTGTAAATGAAGTCAGATAAATGTAATGAACTGTCATCACTGCTTCCCTCCATTTTTATTCAATAAGAATTAGCCTCTTTTGGTGGTTGCAGTCACTTTTGGTCATCCATTATTATTTCTGCTATTGTTAGCTCTTATCCTTAGATAGAACCTGGACTTGGTGTTTTCCCGTACCCAATTTACATTGAGTTTCAGGTAATTTATAGGAATTAAAACTTCACTCAGATACTCTTGACTGCATGACATTAAAAACATTTGAAATATTAAAACAGGATTTTAATATGGAAACTGATTCAGCCTTTTTTTTTAAACGTGATTTCTTCCATAGTTCAGGGAATGTTTTCTAGATAACATTTCTTTGTAGTCTCATTCTCTTAGCACTTTTATTAAAGCATCTTTAAAAAACGGTGTAATAATTTTGGTATTACTCAGCACCTTTGGCACTCAGAATGGTTTTATTTGCTCTTATTCTGTTGAAAGATGAGATGAAAATATTTTGTTCTGGTTGTAGGGAAAAGTCGTGGAACATGACTTTCTGACCACTTTGTACTAGCATCGAGGACTGCTTGCTTACTTGCTCCTACTTGGCACTTCCAGCCAGGGCCACCTCCTCCACTGGTTACCATGTTCTTAGGAGGGAGTTCTTAAGTAAATTTTAAGTCTGTGCCCAAAATTAAAGTGAGGATCCATCGCCTTCCAAATTTTAATGAAATGGGAGACAGAACAACAGGTTCTACTTGGAAAGTTATTGATGGAGACTCCATCCCCATAGGAGAGCATGTTTTACCAGACAGTAAGTACATTGAAAGGGTGAACTCTGCCACCTTAGTTCAGAGACCAGTTCAATAATAGCATTCTAGGAAAGGAAGCTTCTGTGATGTATAGCCTAGAAGATAAGCCTGTTCTGATAGAAGATACCTGAATAGAAAACAAATCCTAGCCCTACAGTATCATTATGTAGGTTCAGATCACCACTGTGCTTTGGCAGAGACCTCTAAAATTGCAATGTTTTCTCAAAAAGATTTCAGCAGTCTGAACTAAAGATTATTATAAAGATATAATAAAGAGATAGTAAAGAGATTGTTTGCCTGGAAACCAGGTTGTCGCCAAGCTCAACAGTCATAAATAGACCATTTCTTTTCTTACAGTGGTATGTACATTGTGAGGGTGGAGGGTGGAGGATGAAAAGGTATTTTGGAATTTAAAAGAAATAAACACGTATTACCATGAGAGCTGCTTGTAACTTTAATAAAATTGGATAATTTTCTTTAGAGAACACCTTTTCTATTCCTGACTTAAACTGTGATGGAGCCTAAGTCAGGAATGTGCCTTAAGTACCTTAAAGAAAAAGTAGCTGAGCTTTGTGACAATGGGGAACAGTTCACAGTGCCAAGACCCTGCTCTGGTTAGTGACCAAAAGGCAGAGGTTATGGATTTCTGTGGGGGAAATGGACTGACTGCTACAGAAGACATAACCTCATTCTAGACACAACTAGGCAAATTTTTTTTTAGATGTTGCCTTTTATAAGTTTTACGGATTTTTAAATTTCACATTTCAGAATAATGTTTTTTATTTGAGCCTTTGGATTTTGCTGGAGACCATAGAACTCTAAAAACTCAATGTAATCTTTGAACCTCCGTAATTTCTTTCTTTCCATTCTTAGTCTCTCATCCCACTTCTTTTCACTCTTCTGAAAATTAACACCTGCCAGCAAAATCAACTTTATGCTGCTTTTACTGGAGGCTGGTGTCTAAAAATCAATCCTGGCAACTAATGTAAAATGAAATTTGGAATACGCCTGGATTCTCATGGAGTCGTGCAGGCTGAAGTTATTAAAGAGGATTAGGGACCACAGCTGGTGAGCAGATGGAATGCTTATAATTTCACAATCTTAGGTAGCTGTAAACCCAAATCTGCACAAAGCCTATTTGCTTTTTCTCTAGTTCATTTCACTTTATCTTGCTGTAATATAACCATGGTCAAATGTGATACTTTAATTGTTATACATGATGAGTGGTCACTCACTTAGATGGCATCATTATAATTCTGGTCATAGAATTTCTTACTCAATTGCATTTTAGTAACCATTATTTAATAATGTACTTATGTGAAGCTTAATAGATAGGGAAGAGAGAATAAGGCTTTTACATTTCATTCAAAATGTAAATGAGAAGACTAATTCACAATACTAATGGTATAGTATTATTACATTGCGATGAAAATTAGTTCACAGTAATTGCAACGAAACAATTCAACCATTTGCTGCTTTAAAGAAACTCTTGAATCAGTTTCCTTTGCTCTCTCTGTGTCTGTTCCATTAGAAAGTTCTTTTTCATCCATGTTGTCAGACAAGTCACCTAGACCAGCTGCCTTCAACTGCTCTGCTACCTAATCACAGCCCTCCCCCTTTGCAAGTCCCCCACATTCTCTTCTCTGTTTTTTTCTGGCTTATCATAATATGGGGTTCTTATACAAGCACAGAGCAACTGTTAGCCGCCTCAGAAACACAAGTCTGGGCAACATTGTTTGGTGGATTGGTGTTTCCTTCACAAATGAAAATGGTTTTTTTGGAGACTTTGATTCCTACAAAGGCCAGATTGGGATTTTATTCTACTAATCAAAGATACTAGTTTATACCTTAGTGGTGGTTAGTTATCTAAACATAGAATTGGTGTCTACTATGTAGTTTAGCACTTCTTTATCCTTATTGAAAGACTTCAGAAAAATGGCTGCTCTACTTTTGAGCAAATGCTGTGTCTGAAAATACAGAAACAGCTGGAGCCATAAATAACTTGAATAGTCTGGATGCACTCTGTACTACCTGATGGGGAAGAAAACGACACACAGATATTTCAGGTGGTGCCACATAGCAAACAGCTGTAGCTGATGTCTAACATAGTCTGTTCTTTTGGAACCAGTGTGGGCTTCTTCTCTAAAGTCACAGTCAGCTTTAAAAATATTCTAACATGTTTTGGAAGGAATTACTGCAGAATAGTGTTGTAGTCTCAAAACATATTTCTATATGTGGTGGAGGGGGGAAGGAAGAGAATATTGTGTTACTGATAAACTGGCACAAAATAATCTGTAGAATAATTTTCAGTAGCTTCCTTCTGGACTTTTAAATTGGCCTCTGTAATTGGATGTGACTTCTTATGGAAGCAGTAGTATAAACACATTTTAACTTACACTGTAATTATTTTGTGGTCTAGCTATTTCGTTAAGCTGATAGATTTGTTTATCTCTCACAATTGAAATTGTTCTCTCCATCCTTCCCTTGTTCCCCTTGGATATAGGAGATGGCAGGATGAGAGGTTTTTGAAGTCCTCTGAAAAGAAATAGAGTTAGACTGGGAATCAGAAGACCTAGAAGTGACACTGGGTTCTTTTAGATTTGCCTATATGATCTTGACCAAATTTTTTAATCTCCAGTTTGTAGTATTTGTATCTAGTAAATGGGTAAAATAATGTCAAATATCTATTTGCATATATATGATACATGTATTGATTACTAGGGCCTTCATATCAAAGTACCACAAGCTATATGGCTTAAACTGATATTTATTGTCTCACAGTTCTTGAGACTAGAAGTCCAAGATCAAAATGTCTGCTGGTTTTGTTCTTTCTGAGGGTCATGAGGGAAGGATCTTTTCTAAGTTTCTCTCCTTGGCTTGTACATGGCCGGCTATCTTTTCCCTGTATCTTCACATCATCTTCCCCCTGTATGTGTCTGTGTTCAAATTCCCTCTCTTTAAAAAATATGCACTTATTTTAACTGAATTACCTCTAAAAAGACACTGTCTCAGAGACAGTTATAAGTTATATTCTGAGGTATTGGGAGTAAAGACTTCAGTACACAGATTTTAGAGGAAAACAATTCAGTCAATAATAATACATTACACAGGGCTATCTAATAAATGATATTCTTATAATATAGTTTATAGTTCTTTGAGTTGCTCTGGGTATTCAGATGTTTTTATACAAATTTTATTCTGATGGATACATTGATAGAGAAAATCACACCTTCTTTAAAACTGAAAATCTACGATTTACCTGTGTTTTTATTCTTTGTGGTGAATTGCAAGTGAAAAGTTAACATCTTTTACTCTAAGAATAGGATGGAATTGTGTACACACCATTCAGGTCCCCATCTTTTAGGACATCTTTTTGTTTGATTGTTAGAGAGGGTTGTTTGGAAATTTATTGGGAAAATTTCAGCAGAAATTGTTTATTGCCAGGAGGATCAAAGAAATCTTAATTAATCTTTTGCATAAGGGTCAATAGACTCCTGCTTGGAAGTTGAAGTTTGAGCAAATGGCAGTGTTTTACTCAGTCTCAAACTGTTAGACTGCTTGCTACAGGTGGTAAGCCATAGAGACTGAGTCTGCAGTGGAGCCAAATAGGACTTTGTTGGCCTGGGATAGTGACCAATGCAAAGAATGGGATCCCTCAGTGGAAAATGCTGAGTTTTTCTTTTGCTGGGATTGCAATTGGAGGACTAATTATGGTAAGAAAGGCAACCAGATGGTCACATACTCCACAGTAGAAAGGAGAAACGGTCGTCAGAGGAGTTGGAAGCATGCATTGATTGCAAAAAGGGAGACTTGCAAATACTGTTGCAGAGCAAACTTTCCTATTTGGCTAATTAATTAATTGCTAAATAGGAATATTAGAGTAGTCTTAAATGGTTCTTTAGAGATTCTTGATTTGTATACACAAAAATCTTGTGGAACAGGAAAGCTGGAAAATAACAAACTTGGCTAAACAAAAGCAAGGCATTTTAGCCTCTAAAAACAACTTTTGCACATTCTAATTTTATTTTCTGAAATAAGATTAGTATGTAGCAGATTAAAAAATTACCATTGGTAGGTAGAATTCTCCATTCTTCTCCAGGATACTGTCCAGAGTGAGATTCAAGAACATTTAATTTCTTAATTATTAATGTGTTTAGTTGGATTTTTATCATCACAGTAAATGTGATGGCTTTATTGAGGTTTTTGCTAATCCACACCAAGTTCAGGATTCTTGTTAAATTTATTTAGTAAGTACTTACTGGCTTCCTGTGCAAAAATATAGATCTATAGATTTTGGACAAAGTTTTTATTATAATGTGTTTTTAATATAATCTTGTGATCTATCGAGTTGTCTTCCTTTATAACTCTCTCCAGCATGATGTCTATCATGTGCTTGCTTTTAAGACTAAAAGCTTAATATGTGCATTTGTGGGTAGTGTTTCTTTGAGCTTTTATTCAATCATACACTCAGTAAATGTTTCTGTACCAGGCATTGAGCCAGGCACTGGAGAATCAATGACACCCAACACAGACATGATTCCTGGAATCATGGAGCTTACTTTTACCATTTGAGGAGAGGTAGAGAATATACTGTGAATAGGAACATGCAATAGAATATATGCTTAAATAGGAGAGGAGTTTGGGAGGTTCGGGGGATCCTACAAAGAGGACCATTACAGGTGGATGACAAAGCCAACACTGCCAGGATGGCTTGATCCCTCTGCAGAGGCATGAAGGATTGGAAGCCTCAGCCAGACCAGGAGGGAGAGGGACAGACTTGTGTGCATATTCTCTACTATCCTTCCACCCTTGGGTCACTCGAGGTTTGTCTGTCACAAATTATCCTTTTACATTTTGGTGTTTTATAATAGAAATATTATCAGTATAATCTCTAGGAAATTATTTTAATCAGTTATCTAGATGAAAAGTTGTCAATTTATTGTAATCACTGAGAGCCATATTTTGAATCTTTTTATCTCTGTCACTCATTTCTCTCCCCTCTGTTCTTGGAGGTGGGGGGAATCTCTTCTATTTTTTTTTTCTTTTTTATCTTGTCTTTTATACCTTCCTCTTGTGTATTTTTATTTCTTGTCTAGTTTGTTCCATGACTCAAATGGCTGCAAAAGCTCATGAGTTCCCCCTCAACCTGATTAGCTCACCATAGTCCAAGGGTTGTATACCTCAGCTTTTTAGGAGACAGGGACCAGGTGAGACTGATTTGTCATGTGCAGACTTTAGAATGTGGCTGGGTGGATGTTCCATTTGTAGAGTTTGTAAATGCATTTTTTAATATACAGGCAAATGACATTATTAAGGGCTTATGACAATCACATTTTGAACAACAAGGGTAGCTCATTTGGACAGCAGAGATGCCAGCTGCGTGCTTCAAAAGAGTCTTTTATTTTATACAGAAAACTGAATAACAAATACTACATAGTTTAATTTTGTAAAAGACTTTGAGACAGGAAGATCAGTGCATATGACTTTGATATAGAGTAGTTTGCTTGAAAACAACTCATGACTTCTTTCACATTGACCTTGGCTTTGTGGGATGTTTTGGAGAATAAAATGAAAAACCTTTAATGAGAGCAGAAGGCTTCTGGTTCTCGGAGTAGTCTCTCCAATTCTTGAGAAAAATCTCTCATAGATAGTATCCTCATAGATGTTTCCTGCTTGGTGGCCCAATCTTTTTGTTTTAGTTTATTTCTTAATTTGATGCATTTAGGATAAAGTTCATTTTCTTTACTGGAATGGAGCAGATGGTGCTGTCTCTTTTGATTATCTTTTTTTTAAAGGGAAGTGCTGATTAGAGTAAGAAATAAAATGTAGCCAGATTAAATTGAGAGCAGAAATTACACAATCCAAGAAAAGTCAAATATGTTCTGTTTATCTGTTTAAAGTCTATCTACCATAGTTTATGTTTATGTTTCTAGAGTTCAAGTTTGCTGTATTTTAAAATGTCATTTAAGATGGCTCTTGGGTTATTGGTTTGCTTTGTTTTAACTTTAATTTCTAAAAGATATAGAAACTAGAAATGTTTAGGCAAATACTCACCCCACCCCCATTCTAGTCACATTTAAATAAGAAAATCCTTGGGTAATTGAGGCTTTAACAAATCCAACAATTCTGGATATCTCACCTGTGGTCTGCACATTTTCTCATTGTTGGCCAAGTGATGGGAAACCAGAATATTTAACAGGTATTCAAAATGGAAGTCTCAGGGATGTGGACAAAAGGGGCACAGTAAACAGCTTAAAGGGCTTCTCACTAGCTGCATCTGGGACAAGTTTAGCTTTCAAAAGAATGATGGCACTAGAGTATTATGAATTTTATTCAACTTTAAAAAAGAATCTGTGAGTTAATAGGTGAAGTAGAAGAGGGGACTGATTAACACAGAAGGAATGATAGAATTAGGCACATCCCCACCTTGCAGTTATTAATATAATATCTTCTGGCAAAGATTATCAGTGTTTACTATTAGCATGTGGTGAAGTGGGGAGAAGGTGCTTTGACAACAGAGAAATATGTTACCGAACACTGTAACCAAGTGATATCAGTGCTGAGCCTCACTAAAAGGTTCAAACTGGCACTGCGTGCTTCCTTGTGTAATTGAATGGGAAGTACGTCTATGGAGAAGTCTTGCCAAAAAAAATTAGCCTAAATTTAAGTATGAGAAAATAGCCACACAGTCCAAATAGTGATATATACTATAAGAAAACCAGTCTAGACTCTTAAAAAATATAAACCTTTAGAAGACAAACAATGAAGGAGATTTCTGTTCTAGATTAAGGGAGACTAATGTAACCTCACAACTAATGCAACATGTCTTCCTTATTTGGGTCCTGGATTAAGGAGAAAAACATAAAGGCATTGTTGGAACAATTGGGGAAATCCAAATATGGAATGTAGAATTTATCAGCGTTAAATCTCTTGGTTGTGAAATTATTGTGGTTATATACAAGAAGGTCTTTATTTTTAGGAAAGACATGCTGACATATTTGGAATAAAGTGTCATAAGATCAACAAATTCCTTTAAAATGGTTCTGAAAAAAAGTGGGGTTATATAGAGGTAAAATGTAATCATGCAGCATAGCAAAGTGTAAGCAGTTGGTCATTCTAGGTAAGGAGAGAATCGGTGTACATAATACTTTTCTATAGAAATAAAAAAATTACAAAATTAGGCAATTTTACAAAAAGTTTTTTATTTCCAGATTCTCTGGAAAAATGGCCGTATCTATCAACCTTACACCCATGATTCTGCCTGGCAGTAATTGATTGACTACATAGCAGCTGTCCCCTTTAGATAGGATGAGGGCTTTGTCAGTTTTCCACAGTCCTTGCCTTTGCCATCTGCCTGATAAGTCCATCTTCTTTTACTCATTGATATTACCTGCTTGTTTGCTATATGTGTTTTAGTATGTACCCACATAGGTAATATTTGCTGATTTCTTGGGTGAGGTAGTTTTTATCATGGATAGTAATGACTTCTCCATGTGCCAGAACTCTGGTGAATTATTTGGAGCATATGAAGTTAGCTTTGTATTTAATCCTCATGTCAGCTGATTAGCTTCACTGGGTTAATAGGCCATGGATTGAATTTCTGTCATCTCCAAAGTTATATGATTTAATCATGAGATGTCAGTTAAGAAAATGTGGATGTAAAAACTTCAAAACTCGCTGTGTCAGTGGTATAAATATTAAAATTCTCTTTCAGATTTAATGTGTTCCAAAATTTTGCTCTATGGATTCTGCCTGTCAGTTGACACAGTCTTGCAAAAGTATTGAATATGCTACTTGAAAAATTTTCATTGTGACATGCCAAGTCTTAATGAAAAAACATTTTGTGGAAACGTTTTAGATGCCAATGCACAAAGTAATGTATAAACTTTAATTACCTTTGTAAGTCGTTCTATCCTGTGTTTAAGAGATTGCCTTCCTGTTACACACCCAGGGAGGGTACTAGCTTTTGCCGTATAATCATGGAGTTGAGCCTTCCCCCAAAATAAAAGAGCTATATCTGGCATAGGTTAGGGCTAAGCTAGCCAGTGAATTGGTTCAAACATGCAGGGGGAAGGAAAGGAAAGGACTGTGCTGGAGTCAAGCTTGCCAGGCAAGCATATCTACCTAATACTTTACCCATTTTTGTGGGTTTTTCATCCCTGTTTAATTTGATGTTCTTAAAGATACTAGCTGTTTTTGTTCAGTTCATGCATATATATGATTTTTGTCTTGTGAAGTAAATGCAAGAATTTTTTTTAAGGAATTTGACAAAAATGAATATAGAATCTCCACTATTTATTTCAGGTAGGACCTAATTTAGTTGGCATCGTGAAAAGCGACTGAGATAAACTTTGAGTTGACCTGGGATTCCACATACCTGAATAAGCAGTTCAGCAGTATCTTATCTGGTGCTTTCCGTTTTCTTTCATTAAGGACCCAGACTTAACATTGCTGTTTTGTCCCACTTATTACCTAAAGTGCTGTACAGCTTTTGCCTGAAGGGACCATATTGCCTACCAGTGGATTAATGGAAATTTTCTCTGTAGGACTTTGCTCAAATCTTGGGCCAGGAAAGAAAAACATTCTTTCTTCTGAATTCTAGAAATAGCAACAAAAGTTCAGAGGAAATCGGCCTCTCTTATCCCATTTACATTCTCTGGCCATCTCTCCTGTCTAGCCATGCACTCCACCTGCAAAAGGAATTTATCTCTCCACTTCTTTCTTTAAAGTTCCAGACTTTGTTTAGAACCCATGTTCCTCTTGAAAATAGTATCTTAGACTGGAAGGCAACTTCCACAGCTTATGTTCACTTGCCTGCTGCTTCCTCTTTAGTGTTGAGAGTCTGGTATTCCCTTGTCTATTTTTCAAAATTTCAAATAGAGTGACCACTTAACCAGCTAAATGGCTGGAGATATTTGTCTTTGCATTTTTAGCTTCAGGATGATTGACATCTGAAGATATTTTTGGAATATGTGTCTTTGGGAATAACTTATATTTTACAAATTTATTTCTTGCGATTTTACACATTTTTAATATTTTACACATTTAACATCATTAACTGTGGATCATAAATGGAGGTTCTTAGGTATTTAATCCTACTTTTGTATGCATTTATTAGATTCCTCTTTTTTCTCCAGCATAGGTAATATTCAAAAACTAATATAGCTGAATTATTTTTTGATTGGAAAACCAATTCAACGAGCATTCTTCAGTTGTCCTCCTTCATTCTCATCAGCATATGTAGGCATTGACTAACTGTCCAGCTTTTTATTGAGTCATATTTTTCTTTTTTATCCAAAGGTATTTATTTCACCCAAAGAAGAAGGAATGAAGAAGTACAAATTAGTAGTTACAAAACAGTCATGCAGATGTAGAGTACAGCATAGGGAATATAGTCAATATTATTGTATTGGCTCTGTATATTGGCAGATGGGTGCTAGAGTAATGGGGGGGGTCACTTTATAAATTATATAAAGGTCTAACCATTATACTGTATACCTGGAACTAAGATAAAATAATTTTTAAAAATGCAAGAAAAAACTCCGATTTATTTCTGTTCATTTAGTTTTCGTATTGAGTATTTGCTATTGATTTTAAGCCTCTTATCTCCAAAATGGTCATGAGCAGAAGTTGTGTGTTTTCCACGCCCCCTAGTTTATTAATACATAATTTATTAAAGAGATTAGCAAAGTCAGCTCCTTGGCACATCTGAGAAAGCATATTATGGTATGCCAGGCATATCTGTAAATGGGCCCTGTGGATGAGAACTAGACAGACGGTTTACAGAGCAATACTGCTGATGTCATTCCACTGGAATGAACGGGCTGTTACAACCATAAATACATTCTATAGCTAGCAGCTAAATGTCTAGCTGTATTTCTTTTCTAAGAAGTAAAAAATGTGAAACAAACCAAAGAAGTAAATTGTGTTTATAAAGGGGGATATTTTAATTACTTTAAGTCTTAATAGTTATTCAAACAGTCTGAACTTAGGGTTCATTTTGGAGCAAACATAAAAACCATTATTTGTGGAAAGTTTAAATCTCACATGACACATATTCCCTCTATGTGTGTGGGTTTTTTCTTTCTTTCTTTTTAAATGTATTTCCTTGTGTATTTGTTTTTAACCTTCCCTTTTCTAAAATTGCTTTAGTTCTTAGGAAGAGATTTGCTTTTGGGGGCAAGAAAGGCATAAGCTAGCCGATTTACCCCCTTCTCCTTTCTTAGTGTTTCCAGATAGGGTGGTTCCCAACTCACTCTGGCATGTTTTGACTAGAGGCTTCCTTCTGAAATTACCTACCCCCAAATGCATTTATATCTGCAAAACAAAATGCACCTTCTGTGTTTGGAGTAGGTCCGGAAAGTGCCCTGGAATTCTTCTCTGCTGCACAAACTTCACCACAGGGAAAGGCTTTCAAATATTAAGAAGGTAGCGATGTAAAATGTGGGTTGTTGTGTCCATCTCTTTCAGCTGTGGTTGCAAACAGAATTGAAGAACATGGAGAAATGGTTTTAATCTCTTTGCTTACCTCATGGCAGCTTCAGTGTAGGGAGAAAAAAAAAGTTGGCCTGTAAGATTTGCCTCTGGATTAATTTACTTGCAGCAAACCAGAGGGAAGAGGCAGGCCTGATAATGAAGAAAGAGAAAGTTGCCCTACAACCTTGCACCTGAACCTTACTTTTCTGCCTTTTCTAGTACAATCTCTTGTTCACTTGGCACTCAATTTCTTAAGGGGAAGTAAATCAAAAGCAAATATAGTTTACATCAAAAGGCAAATTATCAAAACTGTTTGTTAATTTTTGTGAGTGTATTAGCTATTTTTCCCCCCTTTTACAATATGGTATGTGTGTATGTGAGTGTGATAGAGGCAGAGAGAAAAAGCATGTGCACATGCAGAAATATACTCTGTATAGTTAGGCTCCAAAGCTGTTTTATGAAAAAGGGTGATGATTATTCATAGACTACTCCAAGGCACAGTTAAATCATGCGTAGGTAGAGGTAGGCCAAGGTCTGATTTAACTTATTTAGGTATCAGAGTTGTGAAACTTGGCATTTTCATACTAGACTATTAGCTTTCATACGAGAGCTTATTTTATGTGTGGTAACTGTCACTTTAGCTCAGTTAAACAGATTTTATTTTCACTCTTGTGTGTGTAAATTGTGTGCCTGGCATGTATTTACATTTTTTCTCTTAGTCTGTGGCAGCACAAATGGAAAAACATTAAATAAATGTGGTGCGAATGTTTTTTTCTCTCCCCTTTCATTTTCACAATTTAGAAGCTTAAAGAAATGAATCTAGTCTGGATCTGATACATCATTTCTCCTGGATAATAGGGTATTGATGGTCCTGTCACTACCTTTCCTCAGTACACCCTGCCCTTTTTTACTTTTGATCTCAAAATTCTTTATTTGGCTCCATTTATGGCCACTTTTCTTTTTCTTTTATCACATACCTTCTTTCACATTCAAAGGCCTTTGCTTTATTAATTTGACAGGTTTTTCAAAGTTTAAAAAGAGCCAACAACACAATCTTCTCTTAGAGAGCCTCTCTGCTGCTGCCTTCTCTTTCTCCCATGCACCTCCATCAGACACCCTACCAGTCTCAACCCTCTGCTCTTCTCTCTACATTATCTTCCTTATGACTCCCTAGTCTCTCCTAATTTGTCATGATGCAGTCAAAGTTTCCACTTGCTTTGGTATCATGTTCTAGGCTTGTTTTCCTGGGGAAAACACATCTTCTTTTCAAGCCTCAGTTTCCTTATTTGTTCCTCATCATTATTCCTCAGTCAACAAAGACACTTGCAGGCATTTTGCTCAGTACCGGACATGAGAGCTGATGTGCGAAAAAGACTCAGTCCTACTTTCTTCTGTAAAATGGAGCAGAGAATGTCCATCTTGCAAGGGATGTTCTAAAAATTAGCAAGATGATATGGTGCATTGATTAGCATGTGCCTAGGTGCTCAGAACATACCAGCTTTCGTTATTACAATGAGACAGACAAGAAGATCTTAACCCTTTTTGGAAGTTGCTTTTATCTTAGTCAGGACCTGTCACTTGTATTTCTGACTCTTAATCCGAAACTCATTCTTTTCAGTTTTAAACAGACTTTTTTTTCTTCTAATCCAACCTCCTTTTCTGTTTTTTTTTTCTTTTTTCTTTTTTATGTCAAATACATAAAGATTTCTTCTGTCATCTGTGTTTGAAAGCTAACTGGGTGGAGGGGTCTCTGATTATTTTTTTCTTCCTTTCATGCCCTATATCTATCTAGTACACAGTTCAGAGGAGTCTTCCTTTTCAGGGCTCTTTAATTCTTCCCTTCTTTCTTTGATGAATTGGTGAGTATAAACCTTTGTTACCTCAAGGACAGGGTCTGGCTTCCTGTCCTTCTAAGATACTTAAATTCAACGTGTCAGTCATGACAGAAGGAAACAATGACCTCCTTCAGCTATCTGCTTGAATGTATTTCGCTGTGCGTATGTTTGAAACCATAGGGTCTTTTAAATTCCAGATTAACTGGTAATTGAGAAAGTTCTGTCTTTAACAACTGAACCAGTTCATTTATTGAAGCTTATGGTTTTGTTTTTTTTTTAACTGACAATTAACTTCAGAGACACACAGTATTTATGGTTTACTTAGTAGGAGCTTCCAAAAAAGTGAGGGTATGTACACTTTTGACTTCTGGATATAATCCATCATCTATATCTTAACGTAAACACATGATTATAAATGAACTTATGACACTTGGTCTTTTGAATGTGAAAGGATTTTTTAGTCATTAAAATATGATACTGCCTCCAGCTCATTTATTTTTATCATCAAAATAAAGGTAAGTGTGTTCTACTAAACAGAATGCAATGGGAAAAAAAATGAAGAACTGATCTATTTAAAGTTCAAGGTGGTGCCAACTAGAAGTTTGTTATTTCTTCTGTAAGCTTAGTTTATTTACTTAGTCAACAAGTATATTGAGCTCTGATCACGAAGGAGCTGTTCAGGGTGCTCTGAGCTAAATGGTGATCATGTCCTATAAGAGAACTCAGCAAACTGCAGCCTGCCTTGTGGCCTGTTTCTGTATGCTTTTCAAGCTAAGATGGTTGTTACATTTTTAAATAGCTATAAAAACAAAGAAGAATGTGTGACAGAAGCCTATATGTGGCCCACAGAGTTTAAAATAGTTATTATCTGGGTGAAATAAGTGAAAGGGATTAAGAAGTACAAACTTCAAGTTATAGATAAGGCACAGGGATGTAATGTGCTGCACTGGCAAGGTGTCAATAATATAGTAACTGTACAGTAACAGAGAGTTATGGGACTTATCCTGGTGATCACTTTGTAAGGTATATAAATGTCAGATTGCTGTATTGTACACCTGAAACTAATATATGTCAACTATACTTTAATAAAAATTTAATATTTACTCTCTGGTTATTATAGAAAAATTTTGTCTACTCTGAACCTATACTATAGTGTCTCTGCCTTCTTGAAGCTTATATTTTAGTAGGAAAGACAGTAAACAAAGGAACAAATGAGTGAATTAACTTTCAGATTTTGATAACTGATAGGAAGGAAATAAGTAGGACATGCAAATTGATTGGAGTGAGGCTAGGACCAAGGGTGGGATTTGAGGTGGGATTCTTTGAAAAGGTGACTTTTAAGATTAGACCTGAACAGAGAGAATGAACAGCCTTGTGAAGAGCTAGGTTTACTGACCTCTCACTCCCTAGTTAACTTCTCCCTTCACCTCCAAATACCTGCTTATCCACAGAGCTCAGTGGGATATTGATTCCTAGAAACCTTATAGAATCCTCTTTTGTATTTCCTTTACTGTAGCACCTATCATATTGTAATCGACTGTTTGCTTTCATTTTTTCCACCCTCGGGACTTGAAATATCTTGAGGGCTGGGACATGTGACTTCCTAATCATATATCTCTAGCATTTAGCTTATAAATTAGGTTTCACAGTTAAGTAAATCTAAAAATCAAAATTAGATTCCATTAAGCATGTTTCCTTTAGCAAAACAGATTCTTATATTTAAATCCTGTCATTTATCTTCTTTTTTTTATATACTTAATGCTTCCCATCCCATTCTCTCTACTCCACCTTTTCCCTTTTATTTCTAAATTCTTGCCCCACCCCCAAATCTTGCCTATTTTCTCAGTTCTTATTAAGAGACACCATCATCCAATTGATAAGCCAAAAAAAAAAAAAAACCGAAAAGGATTTTCCTTGATCCTTGATTGTTCTCATCCCCTCGCCCTTGTCTATGCCTATACCAGTCCTGTTCTCATCAACTGTAGCCCAGGCCAGCTTTATCTGAACCAGTACAGGAATGTGATGACTGGTCTTTCTGCTTTCACCCTTACCTCCCTATGTCCATTATTCATGCAGAAGCCAAACAAATCTTTTTAAACTCAAAATAATACCATGTCAGTTTCTCCACTTGAATACTCCAGTGGCTGCCCGTTGAACTTAGAATACAAATGGAACTCAAAAGCCTGAACTTACAGCCCATGAACTAGCACCCTGTTTCTTCACCTTCATCTCTTCATTATCTTCAGCTCCTAGCTACACTGGTCTTCCCCTTCTCGTTGGGGCTTTCTGTTCCCTGTTGCATTATTAGGTGAAGTCACTGTTAATATAGTCCACTTTGGGAATATGTAAACCAATATGGTGGCAATTTAGCACAGTCACAGTGAAATCCCTACCCCCAAAGAATCCCCATTCCTGATTTTCATTATCATGTTTGTGGTATGAAAAGTTCACGGTAACAGGCAACTGACTGAATGATAGCCCTTGTTAAAAGCCCTAGGGAAGGAAATTGACAACCTTACTGCCTTCTAATGGTATTAACTGTTTTTCCCTTTTTTTTTTTCTTTCTCTGTTTTTTCATGCAGAGTATGAGTTGGAAGTAAAGAGGGTACAAGACATTCTTTCGGGAATAGAGAAACCACAGGTATGTCTTCTGGATTTCTCAACATAAATGACACTTTCTTAAGTATTTCAAGTGTGCTTTTTTCTTTCACCACATAGTAGGTAAGCAAAAGGGCCCCTTTCCATCGCAGATTATTCATAAACTATGAAAAGTGTTGCTATTAATGGAATATGAAAATATAGCACAGCTGTCTTCTGTTTAGTCATAATCCACTGAAATGTCCTCTGTATTTAGATATTCTGAATGCAATTAGCTATTCTTCACAACCTCCAAGTATATATCCCTCTCTCTCCCCAAGGTCTACAAAAGTTTTTCTTTTGGTAATTTCCTTTTACTTATGTAAATGTAGTAATAATTTTTGAAAACCTCAGTAATTCCAAGTATTTATCCAGGTAAATTTCAAAAAGGTACTTAAATATTAGCTGAGAATCGTAAGTCCAAAATATTGAGTGTAATGGCAAGGAAAAAAACTGGTGGAAGCAGTGATATTATGAAGTTTAAAGCATGATTTTGCCAGATGCTTTGACATTCAAGTGAAAATTTCAAAATGTTGATTCAGCCTTTCATCTGAGATTAAAGAGCCAAGTTCTTTGGAGTATTTTCTAGCTGAATTGGAAAACCTTGATTCTTTATGTATTTGAAATACTGAGGCTTTTTAACAGAAAGGCCCCAACATGCCTCAGGGTACATAGTTGAGTTTGACTAAACCAAAAAGCGTGAGGTATGTTGGGCGAGGGTCACAATAAGGCACTTGTAAAGGAAGTGGGGTGTTGAAGTTGGGTCAGAGAGTCTTTGCTTAATCTTGTAAGGAGCAGGTTGCCATCGAGAGATTTTGAGCTAGGAAATGTAATCAGAGCTGTGCTTTCAGGATGATCAAACAATTGTCAGGTGAGTTGGAGTGGGATGAGGATGGACCCAGGGAGACATGCATCAGAAGTCTGTTACTGTGGTGGTCGTCAGAGGCTTCGGGAGTCAGAGTTTGGCAGTGGCATCTGGTGTGGCAAGAAGATGGATTCTAGAGCCATTCTAGAGAGAAATCAACAGGGCGTCATAGGCTCTAAGAAATTGGGTGTCATGATAACTGGGCCTTCAGGCTTAGAGGCCTCCTTTCAGAAGTTGCTTCCTCTAAGATGGCTCCCTGTTGGCTGTCCCTGCCCACTGAGTAGGACACTCTGCACAGTACTTAGTATCACTAGTACTACCCCAGCTTCAGTGGTTACTTGTTTCTGTGGCTGCAGCTGGGTTCTGGCAGGTGAGAAAAATGCCTGAAAGCAGGCCAGCATCAGATGAGGCTTGGCCAGCATGGTGGAATGTGGGGACAGACAGGTGCCAGAGTGCGAAGCAGCAGCCTAGAGGGGAAAGGCCCAAGCCTTGCAATCTGGTTCTCCAGGTTGGGGCCTATGTGACCATTAACTGTCTCTGTGACCTTGGGTAAGTTAAATGACCTCTTCTGAGCCCAGGTTTCCTCATCTTTGAAAGGGAGGGTAATAAATACCACATGAGACTGAAAAGTAAATTATATGCTATTTATAGAGTATTTGGAATGAAGTATTTCTCTGTAGTTTATAGCATATCATTAGCAAGAGCGACACTCCCTGCTACCTTCTGAAATGGGAAGGAGGGCGGTCTGGCCACCATTCAGGGAAGGTAGAGCTGCAGAAGGTTTAGCACACAATTGTATAAAGGATTGTTGTTCCTTTTTTTTTTTTTCTTTCAGCTACATCTGGTAACACCTCTAAATAAAAGACATATATTTTTCTTTGAGATTTTGCAGATGATATGCTTTAGGCAAACAAACAATATTGAGGACTTATAGATTTCAGTCCTCTTTGTAGGACTTTGGGCATCCTGAATTAAACAAATTATTTTCGGAAACCTAGATACTATAAAGATCCAAATACTTACTCACTGAGTAAAATAGAGTCCAAACAGATCGGGTATGTGTCCTGAGACTCTAAAAATTAGGTGCCTTGGGGACTGTGCTCATATGGCTACCGCTATACTAGAGAGAAAAAGCTAGATATTATTCTAAGTAGTATAGGAATTCACTTCTCATTAGTACCCGTCACCTCCAGCCTAACGTAGTTTAATCTGCTCTGATATTGGTGTTAGATGAAATCTCCCACATACCGCTGGGTTGTTTATTTTTAGGATGTAAATAAATGTAACCTGGAATTGTGGTTCTGCATTGTTTCCATCTGCTAATGTTTAGCTTGTAGAAACAATTAATTTGTCGGTTTCAGAAGTGAGTAAACTGACCTAAGAGGAACAACTGTCCTTGCAAAAAGCCGTTCCTGAAAGATAAACAGCAGTATGAATTGAAACAGATTTGCACTTAAGAAATTATAGGAACAGATGACTGAAGTTCCTAGATTTGAATATCCTTTTTATTTGAATAATGATCTCTTTGACCTTTTCCTTTTTAATTTTCCTTTGTGTTATTTTTCATGATGGTACTTTTGAAGTGAAGCCAATATTTTTATGTTAATATTTCCTTAACGTACTTCCTAATTAGATCAGCAGGCCACCCACATAGTTAAATCCAAAGACCAGACCAAATTTAGATAATTTCAACTTACATAGAAATTTTTTGAACATGAAAGTAACAATTTAGTAACTTTTTGATCCAAATAATATCATTTGTACATAACATAGGCTGAGATGAACAGGAGGGGGACAAGGAAAGAGAGAGCTAAGGATTATATGTCAAATAGCTACAAGATAACGAAGTCCTATCATTTCTGAATGTGTGTATATACACATATATGTGCTTTTAACTAACTGTTCTCAAATTGCAATCTGTATGTAATAAATACATAGATAAGAATGATTTTTAATCAGTTTGTAATTATTTAGAAAGAGGTGGTGGTTTTATGAGTTCTTCAAGATATTGCAAAGCAGTTTAAGTGTTTTCTATGCAGACTTACACTAGTAAACTACAAAACAGACTCTTATATCACTATTACTGAGACATATGTCAAATTGGGTCTTGTCCCATAATTAGAAATTACCATTTTAATTATCAATACAAAGGCATTTGATTTCCACTTATGGTAGAATAATTAAACATCAGAAAGTCAGTTTTGTGGCTTCTAAACTTCTGTTTTTGGATAACAGCCATGATAGTCATTGTGATGATCAGATTAGCCGTGCCCCAGTTCAGTTTGGTGGTCATTGCTGGTGAGAAAGTTGAATCACAGAGAGAGACTTGCATGGTGACGTTTGTGTGGGAATGCTGTTGCTCTGAAGTAGGCATGAACCCAGCCAAAGTTCCTAGAGTTCTAAATCTCTCATTAAGGTTATCACCTCCATGGGCACTTGGAGGAAATGCATCTAGTTCTGAGGATTCCCTTTTACATGACTATCTTTTGAAAAGCACCGTGAAATTTCCTGGCATCGCCTCGAAATGGAAGAGAGTTCCAAGTTCTGACAGAGACAAAGCCCTCTTTCTTTCGGGCTTCCAATGCCTAAAGAAAGGAAACCTGAGGCTCAAGAATCAACGAGAGAGAGAGGCATCCAGGGAGTACAGGCAGGGATTTGGCCCCATAACTGTAATAGCAATCTAGGTAGCAGGCTGACTGCTTAGCTCTGGGAAAAAATTCCCAGAAGCCGCTGACCTTTGAAAACGATGCTGAGTTCTCAATGTGCATTTCTGAGAGGCTGTCCTGTCAGAAGAATACATTTCACAGAGCTCTGTGCTCAGGTGACAGTTTGCCTCCTTAAGGCTTGCCCAGGAAATCTAGGGAAAAGGTGAACGTTGTTTTAGTTAATGCTTCAAGTGTTGTACATCACTTAATTTAGTTAAGTGCTAATCTAACCAAGTCTAAAAGGAAAAAGGTAAATTAATAGATAATGAAAAAGGGTTAAAGGGTTGTGGATTTATGGATACTTTGTCAGTATCTAAAGTGTTATCATTTGACTGAGCTATTTTGAGCTGTAATGTTATTTCACACCATCATTCATAGAATCAGTGTTACTGCACACTGCGTTCAAGGTATTATGCAAAGTAGCCATTTATCACCTCAGTTAAATGTTTCCCAGGACCTAATCAGCCTCCTTTTAAATTATAAACTGAACTCTTCATAGCAAAATAGGTCTTTCTTAAGTTAAAAATCAAATATGGTACCTAGTAACTCAAGATTACTCATTGACAGTATATGAAGAGGTTCAACAAATACACTGGTGTATGTGGTAGAAATGCTCTCTTAAGATTGTAGTCAGGGGAACAATGTGTAAATCATCAAGTAAAGCACAGTATAATGAAAAAGGTACTAAATGTAAATACTAACAAAATATAGCCAGAGGAGAAAGGAAATAGTGATTGCTTCTGAGCAGGGGCATGGGCAGAACAGTACAGAAACCTTTTCTGATTTGGGCTCAAGCTGCTGTGGGCCCCTGTGTGTTCAGTGTATCCGCCATGAGACCCCTCACACATCTGTCACTCTTCACCAGGTTGATGCTCCTTGAGGGAGAGATCATAGCTTAATCATCTCTTTTTACAGAACCTCGCAGGTGAGGTAGGATGATTAAAAGAGTAAGCAAAGGCAGCATTTGACCTGGGTCTAAAAGAAGTTTGTTAAAGCCATGGAAGCAGGAAAGTAGAAAGTGAAGGCACAGGTGTGAGAGGGAGTGGCATCCTGAAGGGGTGGTACAGCCGTGTGGCACAGGAGGGGTACAGTGGAAGTGGGACTGCTAGTCTAGAGTCATAGCAAGAAGGGTAGAGCTTGATTCTACAATAGTGTCTCCTCGGGTTTTTAAAGAAGTGTATAATGCTTGTCTACCATCTACTGTTGCCTGTACCAGAAACTCATACCATCTTATTCCTTCTGATTTTTACTTTTTCTCCAACAGATATTTACTAAGCAACTAAATATGACTTGGGCCCTGTCCTTAGAGTGTCCCACAGCCCAGTGGGAGAAGGTAGAAGAATGCTATAATCATGATTAGCAAAGGTAGAGATATCTACAGGGTTCTGTGGAGCAGAGAGATAATAATGGGGGAAATACTTCAGGAAAGGATACTTTGGAGTAGTGGGGCCTGGCTGGGGGCTTGAAGGATGAGTAGACATTTGATTAAATGATTAGATAAATATATAAATATATCATGATGCTGTATACATAATAGAAATGATATAGAAGAGTCTGCTATAAAATGGATTGAATGACAGACTAAAAAGGAAACTCAGTATCCATTTTCATTTGTATTAATGCCTTTAAACGATTTTATATTACATTTTAATATTCTTTGTATAGATCAGATAATGACAAAAATGGGAGAAAAAAATGGAGACTGAATAGTTTACATATCTTCATCCACAGTCTAATACTCTACAGCTATAAACTCTTTATGAACATTAAATTTTAGCATCTGTATTAACTCTTAGTTTTTAATGTTATCCATAGAGCAATAAAATAACCTTAAAATTATGTTCATAGAGTTATTTTAAAGAATTAGGTCATGCTTTAGGTTGGGTTTCTCCAGAAACACAGTCTAAAACAAAGATTCAAAACCAGGAAGCACCATTAGGGTGAGGACTTGAGATAGGGAAGGAAGCCAGTGCAGGTCTGTGAATGAGTAGGTTACAGCTATAGGCGGCTGCAGCTCGGTCCTACTGAAGACAGCTTTCAGGTAGTACAGAATATGCCTCAGAGAAGTCCTAAGGAAGGGGAGAAAGTTGGGGTGTCTTAAGAGGAGGTTAAACCAAAATGATAAAAAGCAGAGCTTCTACCTCATTCATCTTAGGCCTTGGTTCTACTTTCCTATCACTGGGTTCTTCTGGAAGCCCACAGGACTTAAAAAGAGCATGATGTGTGAGATATAGTAGGTCCTTAAATAACATCGTTTTATTCAACATTTTTCCTTTATGATGTTGATAAAATGCTGTAGGAACTTAATTCTTGTTCATATCAGTTAACCTGTGGTAAAATTGGTTTCGTTATATATTGGTTCACTTAAAGTTGCAGAACCTATTGCTAGATGTTAAGTGAGGACTTTATTTTATTAACATTTACAGGATGATTCTACACCAAGCAAGACCTGGAGGCCACCAGAAAGTACCTGTGAATGTGACTTCTTCTACATAATGTGATGTAGAAGAAGTCTACATCAATTTGATCATTGAAATCTCACATTCAGCTTTTTACCTTTAGAAAATTATCAAACATGACAAATTGTTGGACTGGGTATGAATTGCACAGGACTCAGATGGCAGTTTGTGTTTCTGAGGACACGTTACAGAAGTTATATTTTGGACATTAAGACATGACAAGAGAGCATTATACAGGATGCTTTTGTTTCCTGTACTTAAAATAAAGTTGTTTACCTTGAATTAACTCTGAGTTTTATGCCATTACTAATAACAGATGTTTTTGGAAGAAATAGCATTTGATCTGTGTGAACTGAATTTCAATACTTTTGTCCATCTTTTTCTTCCTCAGGTTTCTAATATTCAGGCAAGAGCAGTTGTGTTGTCCTGGGCTCCCCCTGTTGGACTTTCATGTGGACCCCACAGTGGTCTTTCCTTCCCCTACAGTTATGAGGTTGCCTTATCAGACAAAGGACGAGATGGAAAATACAAGATAATTTACAGGTAGTGCATTTTTTCCTATATGTTTCTATGCCACTAAACTGTGAAATTGGAGTCATTAAGGAAAATAGAAAACAAAGGAAACTTTAAAAGGCTTTGCACATTTTCCTTTAATTTGTTCATTTAAGAATTAATGATAATTAGAATGTCAAGAGTTAACTTTGTCTAGAGTAATTACTCAATAAGAAATGACTTTTTAGGGCCCTTCGGTATTCCGTAAAGTATGCCACTTTGTTTTGTTAGCTTGTCAGTTTAGTGAAAATTTTTCATTAATGTCTATCAGGGCAAAACATAATCATGTCGTTAAGTTTTACACTACTATGATTATCCTTTTTTTTTTTTTGATTCATACATTTTACTAGTCTTATTTTTAAAAATTCTACAATATGGTTTCATATTTATGTGAAATAAGAATTTTACCTTAATTTTTATCTTCCACAATAGTTTTCAAGCCTATAGTAAAGATTACTTTAAAGCATTTTCTGCCAAGGTTTTCTTAAATGGTTAAAAGTTTAACACACACAGTAAAGGATTATCCCTTTCTGCTTTATGGACTCCCAGGTATTAACTATTCAGATGTTTATAGCCAGATTCTAAATATGATAAAAAAAATTTAAGGTCAAATTTCTTTTGTAATTGTGGGGACTGCTCAGATTTGCAGAGCAGGAAATCAGAGCCAGTCTTGTTTGATACCCTGCCCCACCTGGAGTGACTGCACTAACCCTACTTCTTCCTCTGTCTCTCCCATTCTGCTGCTGCATCATCATTACAGACTTCATAGCTCCTTGGCCCTATTCCTCATTTGCTCCAGAGACATGTCTTTCTCTGGACAAAGAAAAGGGGAAAGAGATAGGGAAGGAAGCCCTTTAGCCACTCACTCCTCTCATGGCCCACAGAGCTTTTGCTATCTCTTCCTTGGACTCCTACAGGAATGTCCTTGGGGCCTTTAGCATCCACTTGCTCTCCTACAATCTAGCCTTCATGCTACAGAAACATAAGTCAGATCATGTCACTCCCCTTGGAGCACACTGCAGTGATTCCCCAGTGTACTAAGAATGAGATCCTACTCCGTACTCTGGCTCACAAGCATTTGGTTCTATTTTTTCAGATCAGAATTGGTGAAGACCTTAAATATTAAATACAAAGCACTATTTCCCCATCCCCACTGAGAAGCAAATAGATTCTGTCAATGCCAGACTGCTGGTTGCAGGAGCCAGTCTCAAGTGCCCAGAGGGTTTGGGCGGGTAACAGAAGTGAGAAAAGCAAAGGTTACAAATGAGGTGAACAGAGAGTTCCTATCTCCCTCTGTGAGGGATCTGCAGTCACATAAAATAGATAGTTGCCAGAAGGCAATACAGCCCTAGATGTGCTGACTGTTTCTTTTTTTTTTTTTTAAAGAACTATTGAAAATCCGAAGTGTTGTGCAAACTTTCCTAATATTAAACTAATTTAGCCAATTAAAAAAGTTTAAATATAAAGTACAGGTCAAACAACAGTGATGCAGGCAAGGAGCAGACATTGGTCTTTAGTTTACAACTCAAATATTATTCTTATTTGAAATAATTTTAAACTTATAAAACTACAAAAATAAAGAGATCAAGGAAGGAAATGTGTATACTCTTTACCCAGATTCACCTGTTGCTTACTTTTTTACCCTATTTTCTTTATGATTTGAGCTATTCTTTTTCCCCTTTTCTCTTTTCAGTCTGTTTTTCCCATTAGTTGTATATAGTTTGTCCCTTTACCACTAAATACTTCAGTATACGTCCTAAAAATTAAGATTTTTTTTAATAGTCTCAATTCAGTTACCAACTTAATGCATTTACATTGATACAGACAGTACTTTTATCTACATCCATATTCTAGTTCTGTCAGGTGACCTAAGTAATATCTGTTATAGCATTTTTCTTACCCTCTAGAACAGGATCCTGTCTAGGGTCAAATACTGCATTTAAATGTCATGTCTTTTTAGCTTTCTGTAATTTGGAACACTTCCATGATATATTTGTCTTTTATAACACTGGCATCTTTTGAAGAATATACTCGCATCTCCCCACATCTCTTTACTTTTAAAAAAATTTAATGGAACATTTCTTATGTTGGTTGTTTCCTCATGATTAAGTTGAGATTTAGTTGCAACTTCTGATCATATTAGTGGTTTTATTTTATATAAGATCTATTTATTCGTATTGGTATGTGAGGGAAGCAGAGTGAGATTTCTTCAGGAGAGCTGAGAAGTTGAGATAGTTGGGGGTCATGCCGAGGTGAGTGGCAGTTACTTTCAGTTGACAGCTAGTAAGTTTACATTTACTTATGTATTGAATTTGCTTGCATGGTTATTTACTTCTTTGTTTTTATGTATACTTTGACGAAGTGATTAGACCTTTTGGAATTTTATTAGTAAGTTAACTTTGCCATTTTTCAGGTTTATGATGCCAAAACTAAAAGATTTTAATTTTCTAGTCCAGAACGATAATATCAAATAGGAAGGTTTATTTCTGTCTTATGATGTAATTAAACATAATAGTTCTTAAATCATTGTTAGTACATGACAATGGCACCCAGACCCAAATCCTGGTTTACTTTTCATACTGGTACTGTTGACTAATGAATGGTTTTCTTTGCAGTGGAGAAGAATTAGAATATAACCTGAAAGATCTTAGACCAGCAACAGATTATCATGTGAGGTGAGTTAAGATATGAGAGTTGAACTATTATTGGCGAATTCAGGTTGCTAAATAAATCATGTGCCCCTTTTGAAATTTTTTAGTTAATAGCAGTTGCCTAACTCTAAGTTGCATTACCTTGGCTCATTGGTCATTCATTCATTCAGTGCAGTACTGTTCTGCACTTGAGTGCATGGTGGTTGGAAGTTCACGGAAGTGCTTTTGGTAACAGAAAAGTAGATGATACACTGAACAGAATTTAAAAAAAATTTTAAATATATTATATTATATAGTTTTCTAAAATCTATTGGACTGTGTGGTTTAACGTATAATATTTTCTTTCTATAAAATGAGTGAATTTATTACCATGGATATATCATTTGCTTATTATAGACCATAAGTATAAACTACATGTTCAGCTCAAATGACTCCTTCCCATGTTGCAAGAACATATTTGGACCTTAAAAGACTATTGATTTTGAAACAAGACAAAAAATGCAGATATCAAATTATCTCTGACAAGAATAACACAATTTAGCAAAAATAGTGAACCTATATAGTCTGATATGTAGTCTGAAATCTTACTGTGATTTTTCTGGAATCTCTACTGTGACCACTCTGGAAGGTAGAGGTAGCTGCTAATCTTAGAAAGAAACCCCACCAACCGCAGGCCTTTGAAGAGGACAGTATTACCTGGATTTTTACAGAGGTCATCTGATTATTTAAATATACATTCATCCATCCATTTGTAAGTAAGCGGATTTCTGAATGTGATCCATTAACATTTTTTAAATTTCAATTTTAATTAAAAATTTTATTTAACTTTAAAGTTGACCAGAAATTATAATTTTATCTAATAGTATATACGACATTCTTCTTTCTTTATATATATGTGTATATAATGATTATGTAACAAAATTGAAAGCATTAAGTTCAAGTCCTCTATTATACTTTCCAAAGGTTAATTCGCGTCACATGTTTCTTTGTGGTGGAGTAAATGCAGGCTTCCCTAATAGGAAGAGTATATACTAATTATCAGAAGGCTTGATTTCTAGTTTGACCTTCCATGAATTGACTGTTTTAACTTTAGTCAACCACAGAATCCCTCTGTCACAATTTTCTCAGTAAGAAGGATAGGGAAGTAGGGGTGTGCTCAGGTTATACTATCTTATTAGCTGCACAAGGGTTCTAAAACTAAGTTTAAGCAACTCATAAAAGAGCAAGGTATTTTATATTCAGTCATAAAATGTACATCTGCTTAGTTATTATAGTGTTTAGATGAAATCTTTTGCAACCATCTCTTCCTGTTTAAATAAAAACTTTTAGATTTTGAATCAGTTAAATTTAGTCCAGACATATTGAACTTTTCACATAGCCTGTACAAGCAAAAATATTTATATAATTTGTGAGCTCAGATGATAATAGAAATATTTAATCATTCTGTCAAATGGTCGATTTAACAACGAACCAGAAAAATAAGGCTCCGTGTAAATGTTCTCCATCAGTCATTGTTAACATATGTTTCCTTTTTTCTATCTTTTAACAGTTTATTGTTGTTGCTTTACTGAAGGTTTATTTTATTAATTTCCTGTTCATTCATAAGCTGACAATATCTGCTTAAACAAATTTAAATGTCATAAAGAGTTGGCCTTTTATTTACCATCCTGTCTGTTGTTTCCCTTCATTTCTTTTTAACTCCTCTTACAAAGAGTAAATCTTGAGAACAATTGCTCATCAATTTTTTTTACTGCTATATCTTATGAATTCCTTAAACATCTGAGCAGATAAAAGGTATATACCATACTTGGCCCTGACAAAGAAAGAAGCAAAATCTCTCTTTATGATGCTGTTGAATTAACATTCTCAATGTCTCAGTTCCAGGAATGTAAGCTTTCATCAAACACAGTATCTTCAAATATAGTTTTAAATTTAATAGTCACCTATAAGCCCTCAAAGGCTGTGTGGAAATAATTTCCTCACTAAATGTCCATAACAGAAGCTACAAACAAATTTCGTTTCTGTATAGCTACAAAATGAGCACTTATATTTCTTGCCATTTTCATTCGTTTATACATTACCAGTTTAGAAAGTATTGCCCTGGTGGATGTCTGTGAAGGAGTGGTGAAAATGAGCATGTTTATTTTAGCAGTGCTACATTTTACTTTCAGTTCTTAATATTACACATTTTGATTAAGGCATGCAGAAGTCTCCATTCAAATTACTCAGTGTAGTGAAAGATTTCCCAAAACTTTTACTGAGGTCTCAGCTAGGGCTTTTGTTTTTATATTCCTTTATAAAAAGCTATATTCCTTGTTGCTTTTGATTTTGGTATACTGATTCCATCCCCTTCATATTGATTGCTCGATTTTTTTATTTGATGCTTTTTCTCATTTTCAACTTTTTCTTCCCTGTTAGTATTGTGTGAGTGTGTAAACCTTTTTGAAGTAGCAGTCTCTCAATCATGGAGTCCTGTCATTGAGCTTTCGGGTGCTTGGCATCAGTTCCTAGGCAGGAACAGCTCTTGACTTCTTCTTGCCATCACCTCACTGTTTAGGAATAATTTATTAAGAGACAGTGGCATCCTTGAGATAGTGCTGCAGGTCATGTGTCTGTCTGTGGCTGTTTAGGTTGGCATTTGCCACATGCCATTTAGGCCAAATTCCACATGGAAAATTATATCCTCAGACACTTAAGGTTACAATTTTTTTTCCTTTTTACTATGAATTTTTGTGTGCTTATACATCTATTTAACCATTCCTTTTTATTTTCCTCTAGTGATGGAGGAAAGTAATACTTTTTTTATTAGTCTTATCTGCAAAACTTAAGTGTTGGGTCTTGGTCTAAATTTTTATTACTTTTATATTTGTTACCCAGTACTTATATAGATTGCTGTTTTTGGTTTAATATTTGAATGTTTAAAATGGAACAATTTATAATTAGCAAAGTATTTTTATTCAGTGCTTTCATATAGAGCATTGTGTTATATACTGTATAAAACCACCAAAGAAAATCTCGTATGTGTGCGCACAGGAGAGAAAGGTTGTGTGTATGTATGTAAATGCACGCATGTGCTGAGTAGAAATGAGAAAAATCCAATACATACATATATACATAGATAAATGTTATTCTTATAATACTCATACAGAAGTATATAAGTATATGCATAAATATTTTTATATACTCATTTATACAAATATACAAAGAAAAGCATATTTCTTTTTTTACTTGGTAGTTGTATAATTAATACTGGCATTGAAATAACCACTTTACTGTGGGAATCAAGAAGTTATATTTTTATCAATGATTAAATAATCAGGAATTTGACTGATGGAATAGACAGCAATTTCATGACAAAGTTTGAAGCAGTTTTCCAGTCATTGGCATAAACAGTTTGGCAAAGAAGTCGCCCAGAGATGATATCATGTAATAACATTTCCCAGAAAAATTGTGTGATGAAACATTTCTAAAAATATGGTTGACCAGCTCAGTGCAGTTATGAAATAGATGTTATTGACCAGCAACTGTGGTTCCTAGCATGGTGCAGATGTGCTGGAAGAAGTTGGAAGCAAATTTATGAAATTCTTGGAGCACCTGTTTCAAAAGCATTTAGTCAGTATTTAAACTGAAACAAATGAAAAAAACCCAACACGAGATTAATTATATCGTTAGAAAAATGTATTTGCTTGAATAAATATAAAAGAACCAAACTATCTGCTGATTTATTTAACCAAAGAAACTGATTCTACTCTACAAATCTTCTTATCTCATAATGCTATTTAGAGAAAACACATCACCATCATGTGAAAACATTATTGCAACATTCTTAAAAATAAAATATTTCCAGAGTATTTTCTTTATTGTAAATGTTATTGGTAAAAACAGAGCTGATTGTCACCATTAGTTACTATCCATTTAGTTAACAGTTTTAATTGGCATATGTAATCACGAGATACTTAAATATTACGTCAAAATTTAGGTACTGTATGCAGCACATTTATGTCGTCGTAGAAAATGGATCGTTCCTTTGTGGACAGACATAAGTGCAAAACATTGACTCCTAGTTTAAACAAACTATAACATATTTTCAGGTTTAAGACAAGGAAAGTAACTCCCTGTGGCCCATACAACTAGCCAACTTCAAGTACCACAAATGTTTACTTCTATCTTTTTTAATCCCTGCTGCCGTCCTCCCAACCTGACTTCCAGGAGCTTCCATCAGTCATGTTTTTCTGGCCTAATAAGTATGGATTTCTGACTCTAAGAATCTCATTTAAAAGAGCAAATTTGACTGCCTCCGTATCTCCCCAGATAACTAACTGCAATTGGATAGTACTTTGCAGGCCCTTACCCTACCTCCTTTTCCTCTGCTCTATTCCATGGATAGAATTTGGTGTCAGCTATTTTTGTCAACATTTAGGAACTGATCTTGGTCTGTGAGAGTGTGGTCCTCAAATGCCTAGTGATTGCAAACTGAGATACCTATTGGGAACCTTAAGTGAGTAAAGTAGATTGGGTGGGTGAAAGGTAAAGGAAAAGTTATCTCAGTGCTGAGATGATGAGTGGTGGTGAGCTGCCCTCATCTGAAAGGGGAGCTGCTTTCAGCTTTGTCTAATTACTGTTAAGCTGTTGTAGAACTCAGTGTTGCTAGGATTTCTAGTTTTTAAAAGAAACCAGAAATTTCTTTTTTAAGACAAGAGATCTCCAGGATGTTTTTCAGTGTTGCCTTAATTTTTATTTTAACTTTTTTATTTCAGAAAATTTTAGATATAGTCAAAAACAATAGTTTCATGAACTGTCCTATACCCATCACCCAAGTTCTTATTTCCTTTGTATCCTCCCTTTCCTCTCCCCCACAGTTATTTTGAAATGAAATCCAGGCATATTATTTCACTTGTAAACCACATTACTATTATCACACACCTATCTTAAACAAAAATGATAAATTTCTTAATATCTTTAAAATCCAAAGACTTCTCATTTCTTCAACTGTCCTAAAAGTAAACTTTTTTTTTTCCTTTAGTTTGTTGTACTGGGAATTCAAACATGGTGTGAATATTCTGTTTGGCTGATGTATTGCAAATTTCTTTTAATCTATAGGTTTTCCTTCCATCGGTGATTTTTCCTCCATTTGCAATTATTTGTTGGATTTTTTTTGGGGGGGGGATTTCTATAAAATTTCTTCAGTGTGAATTAGGCTGCTTGCATTCCTGTAGTGTTGCTCAATATATTCTCTCCTGTAAAGCGTTGAGGCTTCATCAGCTACAGTGTCAGTTTTTCTCTCAAGGATTTCATAGACAGTAGCATGGTCTTTCATTAAGAATGCATGATGTCCACTTGTCTCCTTTGTGGTGGTCGTTGTTACCTTTGATTCATAGGCTACTCTGATATTTAAAAGCACTATATTGTGGGGTCTCCCCCTCCCCCCATATCTTAGGTCAGATGTAACTAATAAGCCATCAGATGGAGAATACAGTTCTACTAAATTTTAGGCTGGAACTCGTCCCTTGTCTAGAACATTCTGTGACTACTCCTTTTAAGTAGCTTGCTTCTAGTGAGCCTGTCTTGGTACATGGAAATGATCTTGCCATATCTACCACTCAGTCTTATATTTTCATGTGTCTACTTACAGTGAGTGTAAAAAGGAGCATTTCTTTCATCAGGTAGGGTGGAGAACATTTTAATGATAAGCATCCTTTGTTTGGATCAATGTCATGGTGTCTGTCTTTCTATAAGGCAAATAAGTCAAGTATCTTGTAAATATTTACCTTTTAGAATTTTACTAATATGTCTCAGTACTTTTAACTTGCATGATCTCTATAAATCTTTTGCTGACCAGAGTGAGGTCAGGACAAGACCAGCAGAGAACAAGAGGCATAGTTTGCACTACGGAAGAAATTCTGTTCCTCTATGGAGAGCCTGGAGGAAAGCAGAGATCAAAACTCTGGTCTGCTGCGATGGGCCGCGCCACTGACTATACTTGTCTGTTCTGTTTTCAGGGTGTATGCTATGTACAATTCCGTAAAGGGAGCCTGCTCTGAGCCAGTTAGCTTCACCACCCACAGCTGCGCACCCGAGTGCCCCTTCCCACCTAAGCTGGCACACAGGAGCAAAAGTTCACTAACCTTACAGTGGAAGGTGGGTAGCTCAAAGTGTTGGGGATGATCTGAAGTCTACAGCCATTTGAAACATATATTTAGCAGTATTTTAATTTGGTGATGGTATTTGTTTTTCTTTATAGTAACCATGTGAAACACATTATCGTGATATCAAACTTTGCTGTGTCTATAAAAAGTGTCGGGAGAGAACTCTGTAAAACCAAGCATTAGCTTTCTTTACAGGGGCATTTGATAAATCTCTTAGGATCATCAACAGTACCTCCTAAGTGATCTAAATACTTATGATACCTAAATTTCATCACTTTCTAATGGTTTAATTCATTTCAACAAACATTTGAGAACTTCAGTAAAAAGTTTTTGTAAACTTCTAAAGATAAAAGTAAGTTCATGGCTCTGTAGTGGTGACTCTGAAACGTTTAGTCTTTAAAACTGCCTCAGATGTTTAGTGTTCTAAACTACATTAAGACTTCATTAATTTTTACTAATTAGGCCTTAGATCACTTGGGATTACTAATTTTTCTTAAAAGTCCAAATTTTATATTTTCATGAAATACAATTTACTAAGCTACAAATAACTCTTGCTAAAACTAACTCTTGCTATAATGTATATTATTAGCTTATTAGTCATACTTATGTGTTTGCAAGAAAATAGATTGTTATCAGTCTCTATAGTAACTCTTTCTTTATATGGATATTTTAAAATATAGTTTAAAATGTAAATTTTGTAGAAGTAGAGATAATATTTATGGTGTTTGGAGAGAACACTAATATATGAAAGAAATAAGATGACTACAGAGATCGATTATTGGTGACATATTTTGTCTTTTTGTTCCTGTACCAGAGGGTCAAATTTATCTAGAAAGTTGATGAAAACAATTGAGAGTTATGATTAGCAGTAGAGTATGGGCTTCTCTAGGCCTCTCTTCTGTGGGCAGCTGCATTCTCATTATCAGTAGCCAACACTGAAGGTGTGTTATTTGGACAAAGGCAAGGTTTAAACTGGCTTAGAATCTGAACTATCTTATTTTCCTTCCTGGCTTCCAGGGATAATGCAGGTCAGTGATTCCCCACCTTTTCAGAGTTTTAACACCCAACTGGTCATCATTGTTTAATTCCTTGGAGCATATACATCTTTTTAAAAATGTGTTCTATATTTATATATACATATATATGTAAATGTATCTTTAAGGAAAGAATTCAAATTTATTTGGTTTGGAAAATATAAGAAATCTTCTGAGGAATACCAGAGGGACCCCGGGGTCTTATAAACCTAAAGTTGGGAATCACTGATATATATATACGCTGCTTAAAACCTGATGAAGTTTATGTCTCAGGCAGACCAGCAACTTGAAGAAAAAGCTTTTTTTATTAGAAAGAAAGTGTTTCACATTTTCTTTCTCCCCGTTTTTAATTGTGAATCAGAAACATACTCTTGTTTCAATCAGTCATGTATAAACTTGAAAATTCAGTTTTTATTTAACTGTCCTTAAAACAGATTTCCTAATCATGATGCTCCAGCTGAGAGCACGAGGACAGAGGGACCATGCTCTGGCTCCTGCTTGCCCTTGAAATCCACAAAGACACAGAGAGCACAGAATCTTTTAATATCTTCTTATTAGTCAGCAACATTAAATAGGATGAAATGAAAACCATAGTTGGTATTCCCATAAATTAGAGACTCGGTGGTGGGTCAGGATATCATAAAAGATACTACTAAAGAACAGGTTTCTCCAGAGGCTTATGAGCCATTATAAATGTAATTCTTTTCTTTGAAATGGGTTCTCATCAAAACTTTGACTTTATCCATTACTTAGAACTTTAAATATATCCCTATCCTGTCTCCCAAACTGAGCCCGTAAAAACCTGAAATTGCAGTTCAGTAGAACATATAGCACTCACCTGAAATCTGGGTCTGAGGACTCAGAGCAAAGAAGGAAGGAACGGAGAGGGAGAAGATTTCTTTCTTAATTTAACTACTATTTACAGAGCCCCTGATGATGTTTTATTAACAATAATAAAGCAACAGCTGCTGTTTACTGAGTACTTCCTATAAGACCAGGTTGATTTACATATATTTCCCCAGTAACTTATTACACACATCCATTCTTGGAACAAGAAACTAAACATTGATATTAAGTAACTAACATCAGACCACACATTACAAACAGGTGATCTGGGTTTCAGAACAGCTCTGGTGACCAGGCTACCTTTTGCTAGAGGCAAGACACTGCAGTTTGTGGGGCTCTTGTTCTTTCCTGGGGAGGAGCAAAGCTCAGATGTGATTTTGAAATGGTAGATATGGTCCTGCTCTTTCTGGTTGCCTTCCCTACATCATCTTCTTAGTGAAGCAGATGGCAGCATGCTTTTAGAAGAAAAGCAAATGATGAAGCTTCTTTATGCTAACATGTGAAGGGCTAATAGACCCTAGTAGTCTAGCGGATCCCATTTGTCCTCATGTTTGTTTAAAAAGGGGAGAAATCCCAGTGTCACACTAGGCTTTCTAACTTAAGCACTAAACAAACAAACAAAAAGCCAACCAAACAACCTGTATGGGAGACATTACAAAAATAAAGACTCTTGACTGAACCTAACTGGGTTAGCTCTACCCGACCAGACCCCAAGCAGTGCTTGTGTTTCTAAGCTGCCTTTTTTGTCCTCTACCTTTATAATTAAAGTTGTCTCTTAAAAGAGGAAGTAGGGTACCATATGGATGTGAAGGGTAGAGATGGTGGGGAAAGTAGGTTTGGCTCTTTATGGAGATGATTTCTTAAAAGTAGGGGCTCTCTCCCTAGTTGAATTGTATTAAAATTGGTTTATGATAACATTTGACCACAGAAATGCAGGATCTATCAAGGGTTGTACCATAGCACTGGCATAGGCATTATATTTGAACTAAATGTGTAGCTCATAACTTTTGTCTGTGAACAACTTTCTCTCTCTTACTATTATTTTTTAGGCACCAATTGACAATGGCTCAAAAATCACCAACTACCTTTTAGAATGGGATGAGGTAAGCATATTTTCATATTCATCCATGAATATGAAAACATCATTTTCAAATAAAATTCCTGAACAAATACCATTTTATTTTTTAATTCTTATTAAAGATGTTCTAAGCACATAGAAACAAATAAAAGTAGAGAAAATTTTAAACCAATAGTTACTGGCTTTGAAAAGTGAAGATGGTTTGAAGCAGTGTAATAAATTGTGCATTCAAACATATTTACTTGATTTATTTGCAAGAAATGCTGCTGAAAGAAAAGACAGACTCTTATTTTAGAGTTCCTACTGTCTAGCCAGTCATTCTTTAGTATTAAAAATCGATTGCTTTATCATCTTGTCTATCCAGAGCCATCTTCCAGAGATGGTTTTGATAAGGTAAACTACACTGTGACTTGGAAAATATAATTTTGTTTTTCCTTTGTGGATGCCGTGTACACACTTTGGTGTGTGCACTGTTGGGTATTGTCCGTGAGAAGGCAGAGGAGCACCTGGAGGTTTCCCTCTATCCATGTGTGATTGATTGCCTTGTGGGCTTGAACACCCTATAATATGTGCCCCTCTGTCACCAGAGGCCCTTGGAATGTTATTCTTGGTGGAGTCTCCTTATCTCAAGGCGACTCTGTGCTGAATGGTGACCAAGTGCATTTCTGGTCTTGCTGATCCTACAGACAGAATCTCACGCAGGACACACTTAATGCAGAGGCCTTTTGTTTCCAAAAGCAGCTGTACTTTTTGTGCCTGTAGACCTTAATTCTGTTCGTTCATTTACCCTTGCTTTAGTCTATCTTTTTGTAAGTGAATGTACAGACTAAGGATTTTAAGAATAGGAAATGTAGAATTTGAAGAAAAATGCAAATTAGCTAGACTTTGCGATTTAAATTCAGGGAGATTGAAAGATTAAGAATATAGGCTTAAGCATAAAGTAATTTTTCAAGTGTGGAAAACTGTTTATAAACCAAACGTACAATGAAATTTGGATGAAATTCACACAATGAAATTTTGATGTGAAGAATGGCCCTTCATCACTTCCTGCGGAAGCGTGTTTTCCCATCTGGGTTGCATCTGAACAGCTAGAGTCGCAAGTTACCAACACGACGCTGTTTTGTTCTTGGGCTCTTTGTGAGTAGTTCCTATGAACAGATCATTGAACTCTCAGACTTAACTGGTACATTTTACCGATTAGATGGATTTAATTTAAAGTGGTTTGATTAGAAAGTGGCCCTTGTGGGAAGAGATTTTTATAGGCAGTCAAGAAAGATGAGAAGGAACCTGGCTGAGCTCTGAGCACATAGTTAAAATCTTCCCTTCTCCTCTTCCTCCCGAAGGATGAGTGAATGTTGAATAGAAGTCTCTTTTAAGTATGTTGTTTTATTGCACTGACGTGATGTTTTTTATCATATCTTGAGGTTTTATATTGACATAGAGTTTACCAGTGAGGAGGAGGCTTTTTTTCATTTTGGGTATCTTCACACGTGTCTGTCCGTCCCCGTCCATCCATGCTCCCTGGGTTCTTTGCTGCTTCTCTGCCTCCTAAGTAAGGTCAGAGAAGTTGAGTACTTGAAGGAAAAAACCTCCAAGGAAACCCGGGTGCTGCATGAAATGGTATCAGTGACTCAGTTGTTGGCCTTCTTCCCTTTGAATCTGAATTGGAAGTGTCCTGACATGATGCTGGGAGGAAGCGTTCCTCAGCCTCAGATGCGAGGGAAGAACTGTGTCTGATGACCATTTGTAACCAGTAGGACCCACTATGAATTGGTGACCACAGAATATTAAATGGTTTATTTTTAGCTTTCTTCTACTCGTTCTCCTTCCATCTTTTCCTTGTTCCCATCTTAATTCTTCTGCTTTTGCCTTCTTTTCTTTTTTTTTTTTTCTCTTGTAATTCCTGCTGGTGTTGGCTCTGAAATGAGCTTTACTAGAGATTCCAGATTGACTCTCACTTGCTCTCACCTGCAATAGGCCTTTTGCCAACATAGGAATCCTTTTACATTCTATGTCATAATATTCACCTTCTAGAAAAACTTCCCCAAACTATGTGAAGTGCTGCAATTAGGAGATGTGGATTTAGTTCCAAGTTTTAAACTGGGCTGCTTAACATCTCTGGTGCTCAGTTTGCCCATATATCACTCACACTATCTCAAAACTTGTTATTAGGATTGTCTCTTCTGACAGCATTTATATATATGACATGTGAACACTGTTCACTGTCCTGTGAGGGAATCTGTGACATGAGAAAGATAACATCTTCTGCTGGCTGAAAAAGCTGATGTCATTCTATCATTTTATACTTTTAAACAGGTAAATGAAACAAATAACCATGAGCTTCTCAAATTGTTCCATCCAGTCCCTTTGCTTTAAGTTATATCTCCCTCCCTTCCAGTCTCCCTAAAAAGATTTAAAAATGTTACCATTGTGTTTCCTGGCAATGAGAATACAAACAATAGTAACCAATTCATTTCTGCCCGTCATATCATTTGAGAAGTAAAGTTTCTCACAAAACAGTCTGACAGTCTGTGTTTCTAAGCTTAGGGCTTAGTTGGAGATCAGCAGGCCTCTTGGGAACAGCCCACTTCGGTTGGTTTTTGGTTCCCCTTTAATAGTATTTTCGTGTTATTCAGGCCTTGCCTTCGAGGAAGAACAGCAAATTTATGAACAGAACACATCAGACCTGCAGGAAGTATGAGCACAAGAGGCTCTGGCTATGCCTCCTAAACCTTCTGGTACTTTTCTAAAGCCAAGTACACCTAGCACCAGGGATTATTTCCGGACCCTGCCCTAGCAGAGTCTAGGGGAGGGGCAGAAGAATGGGAGTAGGTGTTCTGCTGGGGCGACTCTCCCCCACACCCAGTCCTTTCCAAAGCCAGAGCTCTCCTCTCTCAGGACATCTGCGCCAGCCATACATTCATAGTCTGTTGTCTAGGAGGCTGTAGAAACAAACTTAAAAGGCAGCAAGATTGTGAGGTGCACAGAGGAGCAAGTCACCACCTGAGAGGGAGATGGGTACTGCTCGGAGTCTCAAAGAAGGTTGTGTTCGTGAGCAGCACCCTGCATGTTTGTGCCCTGGAACCCGGTCTGAGAATTAGAGCTTGATGCGAGGTGTTCCCGTCCATGTATGTGCCACTACTAATGTCTGGGTGTCCCCATATTCTTATTGTAGTATTACAGCACTGGTTAGACTTCCCGGAACACTTTATTCTTTTGTTCAGTGTTTAATCATCATTCCAATAAAACAGTGTGAAATTTTGCAAGTGTTGGTAAAATAAGAGCATCAGATCAGATCCAGCTGTCAAGCCTCTTAGAAGAGGACCTTCATGAATGAAAGAGCAGCAGCAGAGAGGCCAGTGAGTACTTGGCCTTTATTTCTGCTGGGACTGAGACTACTAAGATAGCCTTGCGAAGATCCGTCTTAATCAATAGCTAAGGTCTCTGAAGGCACATATGGCCATAATGGAGAACAGAAAATGGAGACATTCCAGCACAGGGGGAAGCTGATACACCATGTCTCCTAAATTCATTGTCATTAATGTCACATCACAGTTCTGTAGAATTCTCTTGGAAATCATTCACTAATAGTTCTTCAAAAGAATTATATGCCTGCTTTTCTCTGTTAATAGTTGTAACTAGGCAATACTTTAATTTTTAAATCACTGTGGGAAATAACTGACGGTGGGATGGTAACAAGCAACTAAAAATTGAATGCACAGGTCTCATAAGCTTTTCAGCTATGGCTGTCAATTTCAGTTTTCTCCTGAAACAGGTCAATTTTCAAAACATGGAAAGGTGTGGACTTTGCTGGCCATGTCCCCTTGTTGTGACTCAGATGAGTTGTAGTGTTTAGAGCCTCTGAGTCTGCAAACTGGCCTTGCAGTTTTGTATATTTTCAGCCACTCTTTGCTCCCCCAAGAGAGGTCCCATTATGAGCCACAAAGAGGAAGGCCATTTTCAAGACAGTTTTCTACTTGACTATTAGATGAATCATCATTACGTTTTCTTTTTGACCACAAGGTGCCCCTGTCCTTATATTTAATTTGTAAGTCAATATTTATTTTGGAAGCTGACAGAAAGCAGGTCTGAAGTTTTATAATGATTTCCTCTACTTGATTCGAGTATTAACACCTAATGTTGATATTTTGAAAAACAGACATTTAAAAACTAATGAACTGGGTTTTAGTTTAATCAAGAAGTATGAATAGAAGAGCTTCTTAGCATTGTAAGCACAAAACAATGCTTAGATGCTAATTTCTTGTAGAGATAGTACTTAAGTTCAATTAACTCATGGACCATCCTGTGCTAACCATTTTCCTCCCCTTGTCCTCTCCATGGTCATCCTTCTGAGCTAAATATCCCCTCTCTTTCTTCCCTGCGTGATGACATAGAGGTCTCTGATTAAGTAGAGTTAGGAGTTTTTCTCTAGAAAGAGGCTAAGGGAAGGAATGAGGATATAGAGGCCTCTAGGGTAGGGATGGGCTTTGAGGCATTTAAAAAAAAGATTAGGAATCTCTGGGTTGACAGCATAAATGACTGCTCAGTCTGTTTTCAGAGATGGTGATCTGGCTTTTTCCCTTGAAAAGCTGAGTAAAAGGGCAAACTTCATTGTCAAATAAGAACTTTCTTTTCCATATTAGAAAGCAAATTCTTTAAAGGAAGTATTTATGGAAACGTAACTCATTGTGAGTTCTACTCTTAATGTTTTAAATTGTGGAATATAGAAATATTAACTGGTGCTGTGCAGCTAGCTACTCGGCAAATGCAGGTCTCCTCAGTTCTTGCTGTGACTATGTGGCATGGATTTATATTGATGATATGTATCAATAACGTGGTATTCACCTAAAGAGACCTGCAATAATAGTCTCTGTTTTGTCTCTAACGATTCAAGCAAATCATTTGACCCTTAAGCCTCAGCTTTTCCACTTGAAAAATAGTGTCATTTATCTCAGAGATAAGTTAAGATTGAAATAACTTGAGCAATAGAAGATTCAGTTTAATGATTATTTCATGTCACTTAAGTACAAGTCAAGATCTGGGGTAGAAAAGGTCAACAGTTAGGATTATATGAAAGGAATATGGTATTCTTGTATCAGGAACTTAAACAGGAACCCTCAGCTTAGTGTCTCTGGTTTGGACTAAACAAAACGGACATCAATTCTATATATGGATGTTCATTTGCCATTAGCTTATGAAAGAACCAGAAAAATAGCTTTGTGTGTGTGGGAGAAGGTGACTAGTGGAATTCCCAAGAATCTTCCTCACATGTGACTCAGCTAGCCTAAAAGGAATTTCACATCTTGCTTTCCTGGTGACGAATGAACCAACACAGCTATAAAACATAGTAGATTAAAAATGTAATAAATTCAATGGAAATCAAGGGAAGTATAATTTGAAATAGAGCAGAAATGCCAGCAGTAGTTAGAACCCTTAATGCCCTGGGGAACAATTAGAAAGCTGGGCAGTGCTCAGCAGTCCTGTTGCAGAAACCTCCAGGAAATGGGTAGCAGTCCCCAGACTCACTTCTTGGGCATCTAGTTCAGGAGGAGCCAGCTTTATTCATTTTGGGGATTAAGCTGGGCCCATAGGAGGTACTTGGAAACTAGTTTATTAATCAGATTACTGTTTAACATAGGTGTTGAATAGTATCGATAATCTTTCAGAATGCTTTTTGCCCAGGTGAATTTGCACATGCATCAGCAATCAGAGTGACTTGCCGGCTCTCACAGAGTAGTTGAGGAGAGACTCTGAGAATGGAGTTGACGCTTTCTCTGAAGTGCCGTACTGCCTTAGGTTGCATAGTAGGTTGGTCCAATGGAGAAAACTGGGAAGGCCAGTTTCTATTCCCCAACCCATGGTGAATGCCTGGCCAAAGTTTAGGGGGAGGTGCCACTTGCTCAGGCACAGGTGCTCTTTTGGTTATTCTCAGGGAATACGCCCTCATAGAGATTGGGGAGTTGGGTCTCAGGTTTGTTTAGCATTCTGTCCATCAGAAAACATCTTTCACACAAGTGCCTTAAACCGAATCAGTGACTTGGCAGAGTGGCAGTGTTTTGCCACATCACATATTCACCACCATGTCCAAAAGAGCCAGGGGAATAGCTTTCCTCCCCTGTAGCTCCTATTGAAGGAAAATAAGCCAGGAAAGATTTAATAACTGAGAGAGGTCCATAGGTACCATAGGCAGAGCTGAGTTTAAAGAGACCCTTTCTCTTAGGGTCCTCAGCCCTAGACATCTGCACCTCTGAAGCAGATTCGCTCCCTGTATTTTACCATTTGTCACATCTGTGCGGGATGGAGTTATGTGTTTGGGCAGCAGACTTTGTTGAGAGCTTCTAGCTGAGGCTAAATTACAAATATCCATCTTGGTCCTTGATACCCAATTTATCAATTCATGTTTGTCATGCTTATTGGTTACCAGCTAGAAGATAGCAGCCTTGGGCCTTGGCTAGATTCCATCTGTTGGCTCACTTGTGAATAGAACAAGCTGCCTGTTCCAAAATCACCACCTTGATCTTTTCCTTTTCCTTTACTGGGACAGTCTCAACACATGATCTTATCAAAGCAGTTGACATCCATATTTAGAGGGATATATGGGAAAACTATGTTTGTTTAAGTCAAGTCAAATCCTTTGACTTAAACAAACATAATCATTCTTGGCTATTTCAGGTAGCTCTCTCCCACTAAGGGAAAAAATCTAGTGTGCCAGGGGATAAAATGCGTGTGATATTTATTTACTAACCTGTGACTACAAACTATCCCTTTCTCACCTTTGAAAGTTCCTCTATGCCACCGTGCTCAGTAAAATAAAAGAGGCATCAGTGAGGAGAGAGTGAGATTTGGCACAAGGAACTTTTGAATCCACCAAGATGTGGACTGTCTCCACCTCCCTGTTATGAACCTCTTATTATATATGGTTATGCTGCACATACATGCTCTTATTGCTCAAGCCAACATTTATCTTTGATGTTGCCTAGAGTCAGCCAGTGCTGGAACAACTTCTAAATACAGACATACTAACAGACTAAATCTTTGAGCCTGGCAGTAGTTCAATTGGCCAATGCAAGTTTATTTTTTATTTGATTTATCGTTGCCTTTTCTGACAGGTGAAACTGTGCCCAGCCCAGAATCACTCAGCCCGTGTCTGGATCCAGCAGCAATGGGCCACAAGCACACAATAACTGATATGTAATTTATTTAGTGGGCACTTATCAAACCTGATCTGGTAAGAGCAGATCAGGAAGGCAGCAGACATAGTTGTGAAAGAACCTGTAATAGAAGGTCAGTGGAAAGAGGCCATAGATCAAGAATACATCAGGAAAAGTTCAGGTCTCAGGACCAAAGAGAGCCGATTCATAGTGGATTCTGATACCCTTGTGTTGGCCATTCTTGTTTTCTTGTTCTAGGAAGAGGAACAGGAAGGATCATTTCCAGTCTATTAATTTGAAGGCAGTTAAAAATATCAGCCAACTTTATTTATTAGTGCAAGTTTTGGAAATACCAGCTTCCAGGGTTGTTAGTGCCAGGGTAGTTGGAAATGTTAGCCAAAACAACCATATTCCCCACAGTCTACAGAATTACTCCCGGCAGGAAAATACTGTAGCCTGAATTAATTGGAGTATGAGTTATATGTATAACATTAGCTGCGGATACTGTTAAGTTCCTTAGTAGGAAACCATCCCATTTAGTTGATTCATCTTCCTAAGTATGGATGACAGCTTTATAAAGATACATAAGTTAATAAAGAAGGAAAACCAACTTGAGAAAAAATTATTTTAAGTCTTTCAGTTACATAGTTTTACAAATCAACACAGTTACTTTTAAACATTTTGAACTTTAAAATTAGTTGGATTTTATGAGAATCAAATTATTTTTATATAAATAGATACCAGTTTTCAAATAGGCATACCCAGCTGTAACTCCGTTTCTCCACTGGAACTTTATTCCATTATGTGTTTATAAACATATCAAAGAGAGGTTACAAGTGGAGATCCTTTGAAAGGTTTTTAAATTTGTTTACTCCTGTGGATTTGGGCTATGCTATACCTAAACCATCACCAAAAGACCGTTATATGTCTGTATTTAAAAATCTCCCCATATTCTCTATAACTTTTAGGATAACATTATTAAAACTCTTAATTCAGTCTAAAATGTATCTCTGTAAGGTGAAGTAATTATACTGCTGTTAATTAATTAATGATTTTGCTTGATCTTTATCATGGAGAAACCTGGTTACATTTTTATTTTATACAAAAATAATTTTACAAATCTCTGCAGAAATGACTTCCAGTACTAAGTGCATGTAGAAAATAGAAGCCTTTATCCAAGTATACTTTAAACATTGTATACTGGAATGCACATTTCCACTCCCTTACCTCTTGGCTATTTATAGTGCAGGAGGATTTTATAAAAGTTTAGTGAAAAACTTCAGACTATAAACATATGGACACCAAAATAGATGAGTTTATAATATTGCCTAACAGATTACCTCAAAACTTAATGGCTTAATACAGTCACTATGCTCATGGATTCTAGTTGGGAATTTGGACAGCACACTTGGGGTGATAGCTTGTCTGGGTTCCACAGTTGCTGGAGTTTCAGCTGGGAGAGCTCAATGGGGGTTCGAATCTTCATTTACAAGTCTTGTGTTCACTGTTGGCTTTGATGGGACCTCAGCTAGGGCTCCCTCACAGCATGGCAGCGACTAGGGAGTCAGAATCACAAAAGTAAATGTTCTAGGGAAAAGACAGAAGCTCATCACATTTTGAGACCTAGCACTGGCAGTCACACAGCTTCATTTCCACCGCGTTCTGTCGGTTACAAGTGAGTCATAAGCACATTCCAGGGAAAGGGCCATAGATTTTGCTCCTCAGTGGTAGGGTATCAAAAAATTTTCAGACATTTGAAATCATCAAACATGTGACATGAGACTTCTCTTGACTCTTAGTCATGAGAAACCATTAATAAATCTTTATTCCTTTTCTTTATATAGCACATATGGTGCTTTTGAGGTACCGTACCCTAAGATTGTTAGATACAAGGTCATGGACTTTGAAAGTACAACATAACTCTTTTTCCTACCCCTTCTTCTCTTCTGAGTTTTCTGGGTAAAGGGAGAAGTAAGACAAATCTGTACCCACCAGCAGTACGGTGGTCAGACAGAACTCACACCCTGTACTCAGAGCAGCTTCACCAGCCAGTGGGGGCATGCCTTGTTGGCGCAGCTCTGCTCAGTTAAGAAACGGAAGTGATCTCTACCTGCTCTCAGTGACAAGGAGTGGGGAACCCATGAGATTAACAGTATGCCTGCCAATTAATGTCTCTGCCTCAGTTGTTGCACTTAAAAAGTAGGGTCATGTGTCCTATTCCTTTGGGTGACTAATGTGAGGTCAACCAAGTATTTAATTGTTGGGGGTGGATAAGAAACATCTTATAATTTTAATAGTTTTTTTTTTTTTAACTAAACTATGTATTAGATAACGGGAAAATATTCAAGTGAGTAGTAAAAGGCAGAAGATAAAATAAGAAAGTAGAGTCTATGTTCCTCAAAATATTTAAAACCTTTTATGTTTATAATTTAACTCCAAATATTTTAATGATGAAATACTATTTGATAGGGTTAATATCTTTGTCCCTGAAGTTATTAACACATTTTGCAAGATGTTTCCATTCCTTCTCTGCTATATAGCCACGTAGGTCTACATTTTACATACTCCTCCACTCTTCCTCTCTCCCCCTACCTTCCCAAGATTGAACCCTTTCACAATCTGGCAAAACGCTGAAGGTTATTGACATTCTTCAGAATGTAGCAGTACTTTATAGGACCCAGAATAACATCCGGACCCATTATTACTAGACTTATAACCAAATGTTTGGCCCTTGTAAAAAGTGAGGATGAGAATGGAGCAACAGAGAGGTAGTTGCTGATAGAGTGTATAGTATTCTAAGTCTGCGGTCCCTACCCTTTTTGGCACCAGGGACGGGTGCTCCTATGAGAATCTAATGCCTGATGATCTGAGGTGGAGCTGAGGCGGTGATGCTAGCCCTGGGGAACGAATGCAAATACAGATGAAACTTCTCTCTCCTGCCTGCTGCTCACCTCCTGCTCTGGGGCCTGGTTCCTAACAGGAGACTGGTACCTGTCTGTGGCCCGGAGGTTGGGGACCCCTATTCTTAGTGATATAAGCCTGGGACTTTCCCCCTAAAGATGGTGACTTCTTTTAGGATGTGAATCTAGAAATGAAAAGAGGCACTTGCTCACCAAGAATCAGAAAAACGAGATGTCCAGCCATGGCCAAGTGAACTCTTGTGGTAAATAAAATTCCAGTAGAGGGGACTGGGCTGCCTGGGACATGTTACAGGGAATGGAGGATGAGCCGATCCAGTAAGGTCTAGAATATAGATACTATGCAATACATTTTTGTTCATTGGTAAGAAAGATAAGATAGAGGCAAACCTCCCGAGGAGCTCAGGACTGGGAAGGGGCTTAATGTGATATATTTTGTGTATACTAGCCAGCTTGCTGGTAAGTCCAGTGCTTTTCTAGAGCAGTTTTGACCAGTTCCATGTGTCTCAAGGCCCAGGGTGCTGATTGGGGCTCTCAGACTAGGTCTGGGTGTGGGAAGACAGATTAGCAAGAACCATGAGGAACACTCAACTGAAAAAAGGAAGCAGCACAGGTTCATAATGCCTCACCTCATGCCAAATTGAGCACCATGAAGTTTATCAGCAAACAGTTGATTTTGTCACATTCTAGTAAAGACTAGCTTTGTCCTTGAATGAACTTACTGTGTGCTTGGGTGTGCCCAAAATTATGAAATGCAAACAAGTCAGGGAACCCTGAAAATCTGTTCCTTTTGGCTTGTGGACCTTGGCAGTAGAAAGTTGGTCCAGGACTCGTCTGGGAGTTATATTGCTTCATTTATGACATAGCCCAGTGGCTAGGTCTGCTCCAGAATGACCAAGGATATGTATGGGCTTGAAGCCTCCCTGCACCTCTTTCTCTAATCGGGGTGGAGTTCTGGTCCCCAGGAGGACGGGGGCTCAGGGGCTTGTCTTGGGGAGGTTCTGATCCTGACTGCTTGAGTGCTGCGTGCCTCATCTCCCAGTTTACATGGGATCAGGGTACTGCCGGGCACCCATGCGTCAGTTCTTCCCTTGTGGACCAGCTAGCTCCTGGGCCTGTAGAGGCCCCCACTTTTAACTCTCCTCTGTGTGAGTAAGTATCCTTCCTAAGTAAAGCTCAGTAATCCTGTGTGGTTTAGATTTTATTAGAAGAGGGAACTTGCCACAGATTATAATCTCTCATTCATTTGGGACCATACTACCTTTAAAATATGAAAGTTATGATTTGCCATCTGTAAAACTTCACTGACAGTAATGGCTTGGACATATTTAATTTCTGATGAACAGTGATTAAATATTCATGTTGTCATTCCTGTCAGTTTATCTGCATCTTTCAATCTTCTAAAGCATTTTTTTTAATTATATTTCTGTCAATAAGACCTGGATAATATTTTATTTATAAATGCTGTTGCGATCTGGGCTCCCTTTTGTTTTACAAGCAGATTCTTCATACCACCTCTGAACATGTACTTTTTCTAAAGCCCTAAACCCCAGAACCGTACGGGAGCCTGACTGTTGTAGATGACCAGGGTTTTACGTGAGCCATCAGATTGCTGGAGCCCATCGCATTCTCCATCCTCATTTGTTTACCTCTCGGCTGTAGGTCATTTTTCCCTGCAATGACTTTTATGAATTTCCCCCCCAAATAGCCCTTTTATATTAAAGTCCATGTCATAAACTTCTCTCAGGCCTGAACTATTTTAACCTACTTTCCCTTGTTTTTGCTTTATTCTCAGTGAATTCTAAAAATGCACCAATAAGCCTTACTTCTTTAACTTTGTGAACTATTTGTAATCTTACCTCTTTTGACGCTGCAGATACTGTTTCTAAAACTTGATTCTAAGGTTCCAGCAGCCCTAGGTCTTTCTTCATGTTCTTAGGACTATACACAAAGTAGTAAGTACATCTTGGAAAATATTAAGACGGAAAATTTGGCATGCTTTGTCTAAACAAGTTGGAGTTTATTTTAGCAGTTGTTCCCAATACTGAAGTAGAAATTAAAAATAAAAATGTTAGCAACATAGGAAAATGTCTTAAAGGTTACAAAATGCCTCTTTCCCCCTCCCCTGCCCTCAATTCTTTAGCGAACCCAATTGTTGTGGCCCTTTAAAAGAAAAAATCTGCTTATCATTGATGTCTCCCCACTCTTTTTTTCTCCTTGAAGTCACAGTCTGGTTTTCACCATATTAAAGCAAATCAACCTAGTAAGGAACAGGCTGACTTTTATTTACTGGCTATAGTTCTAAGCACCAGAAATGAGTAAAGGAGACCAAACAAAGAACTAGGAAAAATGAGGCATTGAAGGGGAGCCAGCGTCGGGTTTGGAAGGACTGATGCTTCCGTGGCAGCAGGATGTGCTTTTCTTGCTCTGTTTACTCTGAGCTCAGAAATAGAGGAGGAAAAAGGTAGATCACGCTACAGCCTGAAATGGTTACAAAACATACCATGGCATTCATAGAGTGTAATCAGACACTGGATGTAATTATGCAAATGTATGTATAAATGGCTTTTCTATGAATAAATTGTCTGCAGCAACCTTAATACTCAAAGTAAATGGAAGGGCACAGTGACTTCTCTCAAGTAGCAGCTGAAAAATGTCATGCTTTACTGTTTGCACCTGAATGTACTTTGAACCCTTTGTAAAATGAGCTTTGGATCTTGAAGGCTATTGAACTTCCGGTTCCTTCATGCTCAAGGAGGAGAGGGTTGGGAAGGGTTAGTTCGAAGATGAATGCATGGTTGTGTTTAAACTAGTGACGCTTCAAGCTGGTTGTGTATGTATTTTATTTTTAATTAAAGTTCACCTGGAACGTGTTCTAGTGGTAAGCATTTGAAGGCCTACTTGAAGGAAGGAAACGTTTAAATTTGCATAGGAGAAAAATATGCTTTCTTCTTTCTTTAAAAAATAAATTGATAACTTCAGACATATTTCTCAAGTCCCTGGGCACAACCATCTGATTAATTAGAATGCTAAAATACATTCAGTGTTAGCATGTAGTTTTCTTTGTATGAACATAGATAAAATACTGTGAATTATAGGTATAAAATATTTGTTCTAGCAAACTGCTTATGTGAGTATTTCATGCCTCTGAGCATGGCAGAGCAGTTATTTTCTGTTAAGAGAACCCACTGGAGTTTTTTTCTTTTTACTTCAAGGTATTTGAACCATCATGTAAGGCTGGGAAGGCATTTTAAAAAATATATCTAGTTTTATAAGACACTTAAGAGTAGCTGAAATACTTATAAATGAATTCAGCTGATGTTCCAAGTGCTTATCAGACATTCATTTCAACTCTGCAAGCATTGATTGAGCTCCCAGATTGTCTGAAGCACTGTTATGAGGAAAGCAGATGTGGACAAAATGATTCAAAGGCATGTGACCAATATTTAGGGATCAGTGAACAAACAGCTCACCATCACTGGAATGTACATGTCGGGGATTGACAACTGCTGCAAGGCTCTTCAGGAGAGAAGAGACTGGGGAGGGCTTTCTGTGGCACGCTAAGCAGCCTAGGCTGGTCTTCAGGTGCTTGGCAGTTGCTGGAAAAGGCTGTGCATTTCCAGAGCTAGTGGTCCCTCTGAGGCTACTCTTTCTTGGTCATATTGGGCAATGCGACTGGCCCAAGTGAGGAAGAAGATCTTAAACGTTGTGCATTGCCTTGTGGCCAAGAGGACCTTTTTTTAATATTGTTAACCCAAATCACTTTCAGAATCCCACAAGCACAGTGTATTACTCGTCTCAGTTACAGAATTTTCTATAGTGCCTTTATGTTAAGGATGGCATTTTGTTGTAGAGCACTTTTATGTGCAACATGAACACTTTCCTAGAAGCTTTCCTTCTCTTGGTTTTGTTCTTCCAAACTGGGAAATTAAACAGTTATTCAAAATGCCCTTTCTTATGGTTATTTATTTTTTAAAAATTTGTGTGTTGTTTCACTTTTCTTTTAGGGGAAAAGAAACGGTGGTTTCAGACAGTGCTTCTTTGGGAGCCAGAAGCACTGCAAGTTGTCAAAGCTTTGTCCGGCAATGGGGTACACATTCAGGCTGGCTGCTCGGAATGACATTGGCACCAGGTATGACATTTGCTTGTCCTTATTTGTATGGTGATTCTGAGTTTTTCTCTCACGTTGCTGGAAAGCACGAGGACACCTGCTGCTTCCACACTGAACCAATTTGAGATTTTCCGGAGAGGGAATCTTAATCACAGGATAGAAGGCCCCTGCTGAGGTGACGAATGCCTGTGTGTGGCCTCTTTGCCTGCTTGCAAGCCGTAATGTAAAGGCCCCACTAGGAGTCTCTGAGAACTAAGATGAAGGTAACAGTGCAGATTTTGAAAGGAATCCTCTTGGGGCTTAATTTTTTTTCAAATCATGTGCCTTTTTCTTTCATCACTGTAGCAAGCTACTCATTCCTTTGCTTATTTCAATTATATATATTTCCTAATACAAAGAAAGGGGTGCTTGGCTGGCCATTGTTGTGAAGCTGAGGGCAGATACTCACAAGATTAGAGAAAGTCTGGACTGTCTAGGACAGCACGTCTTGGAAGCTGCAGAAGAAAGACAAGAACAGGTGTACAGTGAAGCGTCAGTGGATAAAGATGCTTTGAAAGGACTGTATTTCAGTTGTATTTCCTGGGTACCTCTAGATTACAGGGAATTAATTTTTCTTTCATCTCTACTTACTGAAAATCTTCTTAATGGTTCAGTACACCATTGGTCTCCAACTGTCTTTCCAGCCTAAAAAAACTTAATATCAAAAGGTTTTACAGCCCTTCCTCCCCACCCATGGTAGCCATTGTATTTTTAGAGTCCACTGGTTGAAAAAGGCATAACAATAAAGACTTATATGGTTCAAGAATTTATAAATAATCGGACGTTCCCATAAACTTTTGAAAAATTGCACTTGTATATATTTGTAAATTATTTGAAGGTCCCTTGGTAGCTGTTGCTCATAGTTTAGTAAACATTGCACTATGTTGTGCTTTCTGCTGGGTGCTTTTGGGGTCAAGCAAATTCTTTAAATATATTGTCCTGTAACATGGTCTGCTTTGTTCAGAGCAGACTAAAGAGGGGGTGGGGAGCTGGTGCATCAGCGAATTGAAAATTGTTGTAGCCTTTCTTGCTTGCTGAACCTGTCAGACCCTGAAGGCTCCAACTTAAACAAGTTGGGCAGTAGCCAGGGTTATTTTTTCTCTTTTTAAAAATGCTGCGGCTATTCACATGCTCCTAAATGTGTGTCTCACTGGGTTTAATTCTCTGCAGTGGCTATAGCCAAGAGGTGATATGCTATACGTTAGGAAACATTCCTCAGATGCCTTCTGCCCCAAGACTTGTTCGAGCTGGGGTCACGTGGGTCACGTTGCAGTGGAATAAACCAGAAGGCTGTTCACCTGAGGAAGTAGTCACCTATACCTTGGAAATACAGGAGGACGAAAATGTAAGTTTTGCCATTTTTATAACCTTGCGTGTGTTCATTTTTATAGCCTTGCGTGTGTTCTGTATAAGTCAGTATTGTCATAACTGTAGGACACCAAATTAGAATACCTACATAAATTCAAAGCCAAACTCTTAATTTCAACCACTACCAATGTAAGCACCAGAAATAACCTTTTCTTTCCACAGTCTTTCTCATCTCAGTGAATGTTATCCCAAACCTTTCATTTGGGAAACCAGGAGCCCTTAGAGTCATCCTTGACTCCCCATATAATCAGTCAGCAAATCCTTTTAAACACTCCTTCAGAAATTATTTAGAAATCTCACTATTTCTCAGTAGCTCCATAGCTACTACCTTCTTACAAGCCACCATCAGCTTGTCCCTAGATTATTCTGATGGCCTCTTAAATATTTTCCCTACCTTCACCCTTACTACACTAGAGTCTATTCTCCACACTGTTAGAGAAAATATCCTGTTAGGTAAAATATGGTCATGTCAGTCCTCTGCTCAGAACCTCCACATCTCTGTGTCTTCTTCTCTCTTATTGGACTAAAAGCCTTCAACTACCTACAAGATCTCCTTACAGTGCCTACAAGGTCCTGTGTTATCGGAATCTTTATTTTACTTCCTTTGTAGCCTGCCATTGTAGGCTCACTGAGCATACCAGGCATGTCCTGGCCTCAGGGACTTTGTATTTGCTAAGCCTTAAGGCTAGAATGCCCTTCCAGATATCTTTGACTCACTTCACTCATTTCTTTCAGGTCTCTTAATCACATGTCACCTCTTTGGAGAGCCCCTTCCTGACCACCCTGTAAAACACTATTGTATAAATTGAACTTTCTGTGATGATGGAAATGTTTTATAGTTTGTAATGTTTAATAGGTAGTACCTGACTGAACACACCTGACTATTGAGTACTTGAAATATGGCTGTGGGCCCAAGGAACTACATTTTTAATTGTATTAATGTAAAGAGTCACATGTAACTGCCTTATTTAACCTGCACAGCTTTCGAAAACAGCACCTTACTAAATCCACCATCCTGTTATTTTACCCAACTTAACTATTTTGTCATAGCACTCACTACCATATGACGTGCTTATTATTTACATATAGTTTTCTTTTAAATTACCTTCTCCAACTGGCATGTAAGTTTCTTTGGGCAAGGCTTTGTCTGTTCTTGAGCAGTGCTGAACCCTTAGATAGTTGAAAAGAAAGCCCAGTAGATGGAAAGTGCACAGTAATATTGGATGGATGGATGGATGGATGGATGGATGGATGGATGGATGGATGGATGGATGGGTGAATGGATGTGTGGGTGGATGGATGGGTGGGTGGATGGGTGGGTGGGTGGATGAGTGGATGATTGAGAATACTGTGGAATGAATTTTGTACGTTCAGCTTTTAGTGGGATATTTATCCTCTTAGAAGGGATCATGCTTTCCCCATCCATGCTGTCTTTTCTTCCTTGACCAGAAGAGGACACTGTGTGGTCAGAAATCTCAGCCACAGTTTATTACATAGCACATTACAGCTTGGCAGTGAAGACCTCAATGCAAGAAGCTTTTTTTCACAAAATTGTTAAATAAAAAAATTTTTTTTAAGTACACACTGCTTTGTCACATAGCACTACTTGGTAAAGTTCTTTGTTTAAAATGCTTATTTAAGTAGCAAGGCAGAATTTGCTTTTGAGAAAAGCATATGATGGCATCTATTTCAAAGCAAATTCTCATTCCCTCAGAGAGCAGTTTTCATTTAAATCAGTATCACCCCTGCGGTAAGGCTGAACAAACCCAGGAGAAATTACAGTGTGATTGAGTTAAATTTTTACTGAAAGCTAGAGTGCTATCCACAGCACCATAGGATTCTCACACTTTTTTTGCAACAGCGGCCCCGGCCGTCCATACCTCTGGCTCCCTGGTGATGATTGAAAGAGGCAATATGGAAATCCTATATTCGAAAGTGTTTAGTGCCCAGATATGATGATACTGATGTTTCTTTCTGGCTTTGCCTTTTCAGGATAACCTTTTCCACCCAAAATACACTGGAGAGGATTTAACCTGTACTGTGAAAAATCTCAAAAGAAGCACACAGTATAAATTCAGGGTGAGTCAGTCATTTTGGTACCTGAACTGCTTTAAAAAGAAGCTCTTTTACATTTCAAATTGAATGTATGGGTTAAAAAGTTTTTGTTAAAGTCAATGTATTTACATTTTTAAAGTGACATATATAAAATGTGTACCATTCTTTAATTTTAAAATCCACTTTGGAGAGAAAAAACTGTCACAATGTGCTGTAATAAATTGGATTACAGCATGGCCAGATGGCCTTACCTGAGAAGACCCAAACCAAATGCTCAGTGTACCTCTTCTTCACCTGCATTTCACACCTTTCTCTTTGATATTTCTCCTTTTAATCAGATTTCTCTTTTACTCTCCATTTTCTTTGTTCCTTTGACCATTTTGCCCCTCAGCCGTTTTAATTTTTCTTTCCTGTTCCCACTCCTTCCCCACCTAGTCTTTGCTCAACAACCACCATTAGCATTACCATAGTACTTTATGTTGTAACCAGAAACAGTTCTCTGAAATCAATAACAGAAAAAACAGGATGCTGCAGAGAGATGGTTTCACCCTTCCTTCTCTAATTTCGAGGCCAAATGATGCTACGTGGCATGTAGTAGTAATGCAATAAAACAGCTGTCAAATTTATCAAGTGGAGTTTGTGACTGTTTGAAGAGAAGGATAGTTTTTGATGTATTTTTTTTAAACCCTTGTTTGATGCTTATGAGAACACAGCTATACTGCTAACATTTCTCCACAAGGTGGCATTACCCTACTCTTAAATTAGGAAAGTTATTTTATCTGCTTTCTCCCGTTTCCATGTTTTCCTTCAACAATACAGTAAGAACAAAGTGGTGATATGTCTTCTTTAAGGGGTAACAATGTCCTTAGCTAAAACTCACTTTATTTTATTTTTAATTATTAATAGCTAACTATGCACAAAATAAGCACTTGATAAAGAATCTCTTATAAATCCGTGGATTGAGATTGAGAAAGAAAATGTGTATGTGTGTCTGTCTGCACAAGTTTATGGAAGCCTTGATCTTGCCATGTTAAATAGTCACCAGTGATTTAATACCTGATTTCTAAAGCATGTTGATGTTTTCTCGGTTGTATCATAGCTGACTGCTTCTAATATGGAAGGGAAAAGTTGTCCGAGTGAAGTTTTGGTGTGTACGACGAGTCCCGACAGGCCTGGGCCTCCGACAAGACCCCTCGTTAAAGGACCAGTTACATCTCATGGCTTTAGTGTCAAATGGGGTATGTTTTGCTGTTTCTTTTTTGACAGATTAAATTTTAAAAACTTAACTAATTTCAAACCAAAATTAAAAATAAAAGGACAGCATTATTTGTGGGAGTTTCATACATTTGGGATAAACATATGAGAAACATTCAGAGAATTCTACAAATTGGTAAAATAGACAATTTTAAGAGCATCTCATTCTACGATTTGCCTTTATTACATGTTTTTCCTCCTGTGATTTTAATATTATTAATTTCTCCGAATATATGTTTTATTCTTCAGTAGCTTGCCCTTAAGAAAAGTAGTTATATTTAATGTAAAAAATTGATTTATAAAGTTAATATTGAAAATAAATTTCACAATTTAGATCTGTCATTGGAAGTAAATTTCGATGTACAGAATTTTTAAGTTAAAATGAATTAGGAAAACCTTAGTTTTTGTTATCAGGTAGGTGTGTGTGTGTGTGTGTGTGTGTGTGTAACCAGAAGTCTTGAACTTCAGAAATTTTCATATTGAAGTTCAGCGTTTGATGTTTGGGAGTATCTAGTAGAAGGATACTGTGGCTTACCTGTGCTGGATGCATTATTTCAGTGACATGAATGCCATTAGAATGTTGTTAAACATTCGCGATTATGTATAAAACTGTTAGGATATATATAATTATCATTAATGTCACATAATAATATTGGCTACCTGAAAAAGAAAAAAAGAGAAATTTAAAGTAAGATTTTACCTGGCAACCATATAATGTAAAAGGAATTTAAAACATAATCCAGTCATTATTGGAGACCAACCTCTGAGACATATAACTGTTTTAGGTTACCTAATAATTTAGAGACAGAACTATTAGGATATATATTTTCCTGGAAGAGAGAGATGATTAAGAGAAACTGTAAAAATCTAGATGTGCTTTCTGCCAGTGTGTAAACTTTTTTCTCAGAAAATCCTAGAAAGTTCTTTTAACACTATATACTTTTATCAGCCATATGCTATATTTAACTTTATAATTATTATTTTAAATATCTATTATTGAAGTATATATACATTAAAGGAAATACCAGGAGGAAGGAGAACGGAAGGGAAGTTTCTAAATCCATGAGTAATCTGAGAGTATATCTAAAATATAGAGCTGGCTGACTGATAGAGGTAAATTCTTCAAGGTCTTACAAAAATATAAAGCAAGATATTTTCTGCCTAGAAAAGAAAACTCTCATAGGCACAGAGTTAGGAGTGGACTAAACACAAAGTGTGCAGGGCTCTCTGGCAATAAGCCAGAATGTCTTCCTCCAGCCACCTGTTCAGTGCGTGTTCTCATCGATGCACAACTCCACTTTTATTTCACTTTCTCTTAGGATATATAGTTTGCTTAGTAGCAAACTGATGGAACAGATTTATTATATTTTTATTTTTTATGAATAAATTCTGTGCTTCTTTTCATCCTCTATCTCAAAATAATTTAGTTAGTGATGAGTGAATAAAAAAATTATTTCCTCTTATATAAAAAAATAAATATTAGCAGGTTTCAGAATTCTCAAAGTAAATTTAGTAACAACTTAGAAAATTAGTTTATTTTTTAAGATTTGCTTGTGTTTCACTAAATGCAAGCTCTGACATTTCTAGATCTAAGAACCTTGAATAACTTGATAGTGTTTAAGGTTTCTTGGTGTTTTTGTTTCTTTTGTTTTTCAAGAAAGGAATAGGGTGAAATAATATAAATTATTGTGCCTTTTGGTTAAATCCAGAATTAAGACAGTATTATGACTTTATGTGTCTCAGTGATATTTACCAATAAAAATCAATACCTTTTCATAATTAATATGACATTTGCTTATTTTTCAGATTCTCCAAAGGACAATGGCGGTTCAGAAATTCTCAAGTACTTGTTGGAGATTACTGATGGAAATTCTGAAGGTGAAGCTTTCTGAAATTGTTTTATTCTTCAAATCCAATAGCAAGCCCATTTTCTAATATGATAAACATCTATATAGCAATAGTGGAGAATCATCATTTTTAATGACAACACTATTACAACAAACATTAATCACATATTGACAGTTTTTCTGTTTCAGAAACATCAGAGAGCAGAGGCTGCTTGAAATGTACATTTCTATCATGTTTTAAAATTTTCTGTGTTATTTAAGCCAGGAGTCCTAATCAATAAAATAAAATTAAGTTTTTCTTCCCCTCTCTCGTTACACTTTCTCTGGAAATTCTTGTAAACAAAGGGAACATCAAAAGCATTCAGCAGAAAGGATAAGGTGGAGACAGCAAATGAGTTTGGTAATCCACAAATTCCCATGTACAGTGATGATAAAATATAGTATTACTGTGGACTAGTGACAAGTGTCACACTTTTATAATAAATTCAGAAAATGTCTGTCAATCTTTGTTGTGAGTTCCAAGTCAGATAATTTATTCATTACTTCTCATTCATTAAAGTAGGGCAGTGTTGACTATCAGATTTCTTAAAGAATGCCTTTAAAAAAAATTCTTAGATCTTTCTAATAAAATTCATTAGGCTTTAATAGAAAAAATATAGTCATCAGAAGTTTAAAAATGACTTGTCTCACCACTCTAATAATTCTTGTAATCATTAACTTAATAAAAAGCTATACATACATATGGCAAAAAAAAGAGTTACCAATAACTTTTATAAACAAGCAGTGCAGGTGAGTGGCTTGCCTTTTATTCTGTACCACAGTAGCCACCTAGATCGGCTCTTTTCTTAAGCAAAAAATAGGACACTTCGAGATGGGCACAGCTATTCATAACACAAAATCATATTCCTTACATTAGAAAACCTAGCTATTGTATGTGTAGTAGCTCATTGTGAAAACCTAAGTGTATTTTGAATTTTCATGGCTCTCTTGACAACTGATGACAAAAGTAGGTGGCATTCTCTACTTTAAGTGAACAACTTTGCCAGTGCATAAAGTGAGTGATAATTAAATCTTTTCAGTGACTGGGTCCTTGTTCCCAGTCACCTTTTTAGTATAGGTTTTCTAATCAGTAAGAGCTGGATGACTGTCTTTAATGTTTCACTTTCTCCCATGGCCCTGGTACATGTAACTTAATTGTGAAACTAACCTAATAAGCAGCTGAGGGAATTCCTAGAAGTTATTTAGTAAAATACTATAAAACAGGGTAAAAATATTTTTTCTAAAACAACTTCATGGAGTTGTAAAATAGTCAACTGGCAACAGCATTAGTGAGAGCAGAACAAGAGGAAGAAACTTTCTAGCAGCCCACATCTGTGAGACAAGCAGTTGGTGGAAGCAGCCCTCAGATGCTTTTTCTCCAGTGGCATCAGTTTCATTGGGCACCCAGATTCCTCCAATGGCCCAGCTTACTTTCTTTCTTTAATCCCAAGAAGTGGTCAGATAACTGGGTCACACACCAAGTGTTTCATCTTTAATTTGTTGTACTCCTAGCCATTTTTGTCTTTTAAGTGGGGCTTCATACAGACAGCAGGCCTTTACCCACAGTACTCACTCACTGCAGCCTCCAGGTACATAAGAGCAGGGAGAGACTCTTCATCAGTGCCCTGACTGACCAGAAACCTCATGGCTGGGCAGCCTTCCCCATGCCCAGCTGGCCCCTGGGACCTTCTCAGGCCAGAAGCACTTCACAGCCTGCCCAGCACTGTCTTCTTCTCTTTTCACCGTTCCCTCTGTGCCAACCACAGGTTTTGTGTGGTTTCCAACATCCAGACCTCGGTTAGAAAATGTAATAATGGTGATATTAAGTAGTCCGTCTAGCCAGCAGTACTAAGTATTAAAAATGACTCCATGCTATTTTAATATTTATCTTTGTAAAGGAAATGGAAAAGGAGCCCTTTGGCTATTTAAAAAAATAGCAGACACTGGTTTTCATGGAAACCACTTAAGAGCTTTTTAATATAAGTTAATGGTCTATACTATTAAATTTTAACAAAAGGCATAAATTCACATGCAAGTCTTGTTTTACAGCGAGTCAGTGGGAAGTGGCATATAGTGGATCGGCTACAGAATACACTTTTGCTCACTTGAAGCCAGGCACTTTGTACAAACTCCGAGCATGCTGCATCAGTACTGGTGGACATAGTCAGGTTGGTTTTGTTTTGTTATGAAAGTAAACATCTTTGGTCAAAGTCAGACAATCTATAACTTCAGAATAAAGTTGCTATTTAAAAATATATCATGGTAATGCTACCTGCCATGGTATATATTAGGAAATTAAAACTAGAAGTTTTTGAATTGTGCTTTTTGAGAACATAAAAGATAGCCCCAAATGATTCTCAGCTGAATTGTGATATTTTTAGGTACATTGGTCACTTAGTTATTTCTTGGGAGACTTTGGTATGATCACATGTGATGGTTGAAACTGAGTGTTTTCTGGAATTTGTATTAGCTAAGTAAGGGTAACTTCAGTTATTGCGATGCTAGAAAAGCATAACATTTAGAATTAAAAAAAAAAAAGGACTTCTGCACAGCTCTGACTGTACCAGTCTGACAGTTTTGTGAGATTATAAAACACGCCTTCCTCAAGGTTCTTTACCGCCATCTGCTGGAAGATTATTGTAAAATCTGTCAGTTTATATTGTCTGAGCTGAATGGCATCTACTGCAATTTTGCAGTGCCCAAGTCACACGTCTGTAGGCAGCAGCCAGATTTCTTGTTTTCTACTATTTATGTGATCTTGGACCAGCCAGTTAACATGTTAAGAGCCTTGGTTTCAACCATACAGTGTTTTCAGAGGCTCAAAATAACCTAATAAATACACAAAAAGTGCTCTAAAAATGAGATAGTTGTCTAAATGTCTTTAACTTGGATTCAGAAAGAAGGGCAAGATGGCAAAAACATTTTCATTGTAGAGACATTTAACGTTATGGTTTATATCCATTAATATTGAGAGAGAGAGAGAGATTGAGATTGAGAAATACAGTGGCTTATAGCCCTGTATTGGGTTGACTTTTGAAGAAACTACCTGCCATTTGGGTGCCTGATTTTGCCAGTCAGTCCACCTATAGCATTGTCTTGTGTTTATTTCCTTTCCTACTTCCCTGCAAAATAGCGGTGCTATGATGTGTATACTGTCCATACAAATAGACTCCTTGTGAAAAGGAGGTCCGGTGAGACCATTGGATGCACTGCCAGAGCTCTAGAGTGAACCCCAGAATAGGGCGAATCCATGCCCAGTCACGGGTGACCAGCTGGCGCACCACCTGTGTGTGAGGCACTTCTCAGTGTGCAGGGTGCATCCCCTCTGCATCACTTCCTCTCTAGAAGAAGAATGAGTTTGGTTGTGGTGCATACCTCTGCTTTGTTTTCTCCTTTCTCAAAAAAGGGTTCAGCTTCCAACCACTGGCTTTACACAACAGGTTCTGCCAAAAGAACGCCTACTTATTTTAGCATAAATAGAACCTGCTGGTTAATGTCAAACTCAGTTGATTAATATTGACTTTATTTGCTTTTCTGCTCTGTATGTGTATGGTTAGCCATTTATGGCACCATTTAAAATTTTCATCCAGCTGTTGTTTTGTGTCCTCTTCTGTCCTTATGAAGGGTCTCTCTGGTTTAGAGGAAAATAACTGTGTTTAAGATATATAACACTCAGGTCTACAAATCTGACTTCAGAAATAATCATATTTACCAGTGCCATATACAGTATATGCCCACATTTAACACACACACACACACACACACAGATCTCATTGCATAAAGAATCCTGGGTACACATGCAATGTTTAACCCACTTTTAGTAGCATTCACAGTTGCGGGGTGGAATTTGCCTGGAATGTAGAGATCTAATAATTCACAGTAACTAAGAGATGATTCTCTCCGGTGTTTCTCCTGCAGTGTTCTGAAAGTCTCCCCGTTCGCACACTAAGCATTGCACCAGGTCAGTGTCGACCACCGAGGGTTTTGGGTAGACCAAAGCACAAAGAAGTCCACTTAGAGTGGGGTGAGTGAACAAATCTTCACATTGACATGGACAATTTCAACAATTGGAGATTGAATTTAAGATTTGATGTTTTGTAATTAAGTTGGAAGTCTTCCTTCTGAAAACCGTCTTTTTTTTTTTTTTTTGAAATGTACATATTCTTTTTAATGTATGTTGGCTTGGGTTTGTAATCTACTCACTGTTACTCATCATCCTAAACCTGATGGTGCCACACTCATTCTCTACTTTTCGGAGGGCATTTTTCTAGAAAATGTTTTGGTGTAGCCAGTTTTTTTAAAGGAATTTTTCAACTTTATTCATAAAGGAAAAATTGTGCTCATTTTAGAGATGAAGCCAACAAATGGTTTATAAGGTAATATCTAATTTCTCCTTGTGTTTGCTGCTTTGTCGTTTGTGAGTCTTGGTGCTTTATAGTATTGATTTAAACTATGTTAGCATTTCTTGTGTCAGCAGTTTATAGCATGTAAAATTGCAGATATAAACCTGCCGAATTAGCCACCACTGTGTCTAAAATATAACAAAATTTTGTGCCAAATTTAGGTCATTTATCTTAACGTGACCTTTGATTTCAAGTCAAAGAGATTTTCTTCCCTTCCCTTACAGTAGATCATAAAGAAATTTCCCTAATAGTTCTATGTTTTTAAAATTACTAATGTAATTAAATGTACTTGCTTTGGAAAATATAGATAACATCATTCAAAAGCTTTTTTCTTTTGTATGTCTTCTTTTGGGGTGGGCAGGTGAGTTGTTTTATAAGAAAGATACTGAGGAAGGGCCACCTACATGATGTTTTGCAAACCTGTGGAAAATCAAATGTGATTTTTGTCAACTGGATGCACAAAAACGATGTGATGAAAACATTCTTTATTTCTAGATGTCCCTGCCTCTGAAAGTGGCTGTGAGGTCTCTGAGTACAGTGTGGAGATGAAGGAGCCCGAGAATGTAGCTTCGGAGGTGTACCACGGGCCAGACCTCAAGTGCACCGTTGGCAACCTGCTCCCTGGAACTATGTATCGTTTTAGAGTGAGGGCGCTGAATGATGGAGGAGTGAGTATAAAGTTCTGATGCTTTTGTTTCTACCCTCCTGAGAATCCTCAGCAGTATCTAGCCAACCTTGCTAACAATGACAGAAATGTATATAAAATCTTCTTTCTGAATTGATATATTGTGATTTCATATTCCCAGCATTAGAAATTGTGTTTCTTAGTCTTCATATCATTCTTTTTAGAGTTCAGGGATAATAAGAACATCACTCTTTTAATGCTTGTGGCAGTTTTAAAAATAATTTCCTATTCACTCATTGACTCTATTATCAGTTAAGAGAAATTAGGACTATATAATATTACTTTATCAAATTGTCTACTCAGTAATGTCTTAGATTGGTTTTTAAAATGGAAATGAAGCAATGGCTAGTGAAACCACCTTATTTTAAGTGAGGCTTAGAACTCTGACCTTTCCTTCTATGGTTCCATTTGGAGTTGTAAAGGTGTGGGCTCTGGAGATTGAGAATATATGTCCAAGTGATATCTACAAAGGTGTTTGTTATTTGTTGCTGCTGCTGCTGCTTTAAAATTGCAGAGTGATGTGGATTTGGAGGAGATTCATAATGAGAACTACATGACTCAGATACTAGGGCTTTTTGGTGTGTCAAAAGACGGGTAGAAACATAAAAGAAGGCAGGAAGGGGTCGGTAAAGCACATTACCACTGAAGTCTCCCAAAAGTGCTAATCATTTGTATAGATGAGTTCCATGCAAATTAATATATGTAGTTAATCGATGATAAGTTTTAAAGAAACTCCCAACTAACAGTGACATGAAGTTGACAGTGACTTTTTTCTAATTCTAGGTAGTCTTGTTTAAGCATTTCAGAAGTAAAGTGTGTCTTAGTCCTTTTCATGTTAGCCACAACAGACTGTCAACGTTTCTTCTGAAGATCTCAACCTTTAATAGGACCTAGATTTCTTTTACTTCCTCATCAGGAAACAATTTCAGACATAGCACAACTTTTTAAATTAAAATAACAATGTGAAACTAAACAATAAAAATATATTGGTGAGAATATAAGGAAGTCTGTGCACCCAAACCTATGACTATATAAGTAAAAAGAAAATGGATGGATGGCGATGACCACAGATGCTACAAAAACTTTATTTTATTTTTTTTTTGGTCCTTTTCCCCATCAACTCTCAGGGGATCTCTGCCATAACAAAGATAAACGTGCAGCTCCTGATTTGAGTTTTACTTTCTCTCATCTTACCTAATTTCAGATATGAAGAACTATCTTTAGCCTTTGTTTATTCCTGTTAAGTTGAAAGTTAACCATATATTTGGCTTTGAGTCACCTTCTAAGATCCATTTCAGAGATCTTCTTCCCCCCAAACCTCCCACCCCTACCCCAGTGTATTTGCAAGTTGTGTTGGAAAAAATATGAGAGATTTTTGTGTGTGTGTGTTTTTATTTTAATCTTTTTTTGCCCATTTTGAATAAACATGATCACATACTTTATTAATCTGGAATTTATTTTCACCATTCTTTGAAGTATCATATATTCCACTATTAAAATGAGTGATTATGATTCTCTTGAGATGTTTTAAATCTCTAGTGGCAGTTGGCTCTGAGCAGTGTTGTCACGGATATAATATAAAGAAAACAAGTGCAATATAAACCTTCAGATAGTTGAGATGGTAGGGATATGCTGAGAAAAAGTTAAAAGAACATTAGTTTTCAAAATGTAAAATACCAATAAGTAGAAGTACTTGGAATTTGATAACAATTTTAAGTAGATTTTTATGTATGAAAAATTAAACTGCAGTGTACATCTGATTTGGTTTCTTCGATGTCCTATGAAAAATGTTAAAATAGAATGCCTATTATATCAAGAATCAGTATGTTTTTATTTCTGATGGCATAGTACAGGAAAAATGTTTAGTAAACCAACTTTCTAATTCTTTTGAGTAAAAAGAGTGTACAAATATAATAGACCCTTACCACTCTGGGAATTTATGTACGAAAAATCCTTATATACGTTCAGTTGAAAATGAAAATGCCATTAGGTAATATTTTTAATCAACTGTGTTAACGATGATATTAACTTAGCTGTTATTTGTTTTTAAGTTCATATATGCACACATATGCATGAACATATACACGTGTGCACACACATACATACAAGCATGTGTGTCTTCTCTTTTAGTATGGCCCCTATTCGGACGTCTCCGAAATCACCACCGCTGCAGGGCCTCCTGGGCAGTGCAAAGCACCTTGTGTTTCTTTTACACCTGATGGATGTGTCCTAGTGAGCTGGGAGGTAAGTTAGACACATATTCTGCATCAACTTCTGTTTCGTCTACTTGATCTGCCCCCAAATGCAAGTTAAGAGAAACCTACAAAACCAAATTTACATGTAGGTGATTTTTACACACTTAATCTTTCTTGGCACTTGCTTATATTATTTAGAGTTTTGCAAATTTTACTTGCCAGAATTGAGATGATATTGAGTATTTCTTTCATGTTTTTCTTTTGTATGTGTTTGAAATATCCTGGGGTATATTACTGTCTTTCCCAATTTAGTTAGTCAAACACAAACATCATAGTATTTTCTTCTCATTGAAGTTAGCTACCCAAATTTCTGCTTTCCAGAGTCCTGAAAGCTCCGGTTCCGACGTCTCAGAGTACAGGTTGGAATGGGGAGAAGATGAAGACTCCTTAGAACTCATTTATCAGGGGTCAGCCACCGGCTTTGAAATAAGGGATCTCTTGCCCGCTGCGCAGTATTGCTGTAGACTACAGGTGGGTTGACATCACTCAGATGTTACTCATAAACACTGGTGTTCTGTGGAAGACTTTTTGGGAAACTTACTCAAAGACTCATGATGGAGGCTACCAGGGGAAAAAATGTCTATGAATTTGTTTCAGTATTTTACAGTTAATTTCTGCTTCTCTAAGAAGTCCTGAACTATAAGAACAAAACTAGATTCTTTGTACTTCTCATTACCCTTGTATCTTGCTTCTTTTATCAATTCACTGAATAAATGACTGAATCCAAGGCAAAGGTATCACAGCTCCTCAGGAAAGATTCCTCCTGTCTGAATTCCTGAGATGCATTTCAGTGGTAAAGCCACTTAGAACTGGCAAAAGACAGAAAATGTATAAGCCAGCTGTTAAACGGAGCCACAGACAAACAAGAGTAATTTAGACTAGTCTTCATTAGATTTTGGGTTCCACTTCCCACTTCTTAGTGACTGTTAAGAAGGCTGGTTACCTGTTAGCTTCTGCTTGTGAGTCCAAATAGGATATATCATCAAGGACAATTGGCTTCTAGCCTAACCCCTAACAGTGTGGGTTTGCTTTATTGACTTGGATCATTTTTTCCCTCCTTTTAATTCTCCTAAGAAACAGGGTTATTTATTTCTTTCCATTTGTTCAGTAGCATTTCTTGAGCACTACTTTTACCAGAATCAAAGAATGATCAGGATGATCAAGAAGAGAGATAGAAAGATTAATCAGATATGGTTCTTGACCTTGAAAAATTCTATCTTTGTACACATTTAGATTTAAATAGATGAAGAAGCAAAGATGCCAGATTTAGGTTTCCACCCGATTTAAGTCATAGATCAAATTGCTTATCTCTGGCCTCTTTGGAGAAAATATTTCTTCATAATTTAATTTTCCAGATCAGTTGAAGCTTTTCTGTTAAATTCTGAAGCCTACTTTTTCATAAACATTTTTGCATAAACTCTTTTATTATACAGCTTCCTTCCTTCTCAAAAGGAGCACCTGGGACCTAATTAACCCCTTGTCAATGACTCAGGGTCATAGCGCATTATCCAGTCTTTATAATGGCAATGCTGAGTCATTGGGAAAAGGTTAAATTATGTGCCACACCCCTGGAAGAAGGCAGGATATAAATAAAGAACTGTCTGCCACCACAGGAAGAACTGCACTATGCTTTTTGACTTTGGGTCTCTCTTTAAAATGTTCTTCTACTCATTCTTTTTCTTTCAGGTTATATGCTGTCACTTAGCATTGACTTCTCCAAACTGCATGGTAAAAGATACACTGATAAATAAGACTAGAGCCTGCATAGTGATTATGCCTCCTCGTTTTGATGGTCAGAAGTAGAAAATATTTTCAAATATCTCTACCTTTTTGTTATAAAATGAGTCAGACCCTGTGAAGGAGATAGTACTTTTAATCCGCCATTGCTATGCTAAAGAAGTATTGCGGGGTGGTGGTGGTGGGGGAGGATCTCCTCAATCTATATTGATTTTTAATACCCATGGACCAAATATGAATTACTGTCATTGGACATTACTACAAAGTCAGGTTAAACATAAATATTCTTTTGAATACTTGGCGCTTTAAAAACTAATTATAATACCTATACCGTGTTTCATAAGAATTGGGTGAAACTGCTTGTTTTGCTCTGGAATTTTTAAATTTTTATATTCTTTCTTAAAATAATTTTAATTAACAAGTGCCAGAGTAATTATGTTCACATGAAGTATATTGTATACCATAGACGTTACTTTTATTTAGTAAAAGACTGGTAATAATGAGTGTTACAAATCAAGAAAGCATTTTCCATAGAATGAAGCTAGTAAAAGAAAATGGAATCCTAGACTAGAAAAAGAACATTATTGGAGAAATTGAAGAGATTTTAATTAGATCTGTATGTTATTAGTACAGTTGTACTAATGTTAATTTCCTAATTTTGATCATTGTATAGTTTTATAAGGTGTTAATATTGGGGAAAGCAGGGTAAGAGATATGGGAATTTTTACTATTTTTACGAATTTTCTATAAATCTAAAATTAGTTCAAAATAGAGTTGTTGTTGTTGTTGTTGTTGTTGTTTTTACATAGGAAAAATGCTATTTTGTTCTTGGTTTTCCCTATGGGAAGGAGAGAAATAAAGCACTATTAGATCTGACCCTATGCCAGGATTTTAATTTAATTTTTACAGTCCTGTGAATTAGGTGTTCCTGTCCGCATTTTACACATCTAGGAAACAGGCTCAGAGATATTAATTTGTCTAAGATCACAGATTTAGAAATAATGGAGTCAAAATTTGAACTAAACTTTAACTCTAAAAGCTCTTTCTTTTCCTTGTATTATATGGTGACATAAAACTTTAGTCAATATGAACATTGAGTTTCATTATGTCTTATTTCTCTGCCCTATGATAAATTTGTATTGAGAAATAAATCTCTAAATATATACTCTTAAAATAAATTGTAACATTAAAATTTTACTAAAAAGTTGAAGTAAGACTAGATATGAAAGAATATTACTATACAGTTTCAAAAGTGATTTGGTAGCAAATGGATGTTTTTAGCTTGCTTCTTTGAAATGAACACGAATATACAGGCATTGCAAGTTTTGTTTTGAACTTTGAAGAGCTCAGACTACCTTTTTTTTTTAAGTTTTGTAATTTGTCCTTATAAGATCTCCTATGAAGTAAATTAGAACTAAATTTTAGAGTACATTCAATTTGGTAAGAAGGCTGCAAAATAGTTTTATCAATAAAAAAATATTTTTAGTAACATTCATTGAGTATATACTCTACATCCTGTAGTATTCTAGTTTTTTGAGATACAACAGTGAACCGGAGAGATAACCTTATCCTTATGGAACTTATTTTAATCAGGGGAGTAATTAAATGAAATATATACCATGTTGGTCATAAATGCTATGATCACAAAGCAAAGAAGGGAAATAGGAACTGAGGGAAATAGGGGGTCACAGGTGGGTAACTTGGCTGCAGGTTTTAATTTAGTGTTCAGAGAAGGCTCACTGAAAAGGCAGCACTTGAAAGTTCTATAGGAGATGTTTGAGCAAGCTGTGCAGAAGTCTGGGGCAAAAGCTTTCTGAACAAAAGGGGTGGCAAGTGTAAAGGCCTTGAGCGGGGAGCAAACTTGGTGTCCCTGTGGAATAGCAAAGAAGCCAGTGTGGCTGGAGTACAGTAATTCACTGGGACAGTAGTAGCTGATGGAGTCAGAATGGTAACAGGTTTTCTGGGAGGGTGGTGAACACATCAGCCAGGGTCTTGTAGGCTATTGTGAAGACCTCATAATTTATCCTGAATATGGGTGGAGGCCATTGCAGGGCTTTGCGTCATAGCACTCTGCTTGCTATGAATAGAGACTGTGGGCAACGGCTGATACAGATTCCAGTAGGAGGTCATTACAGTGCCCAGATTGGACTAGGGGATACAGGATGTGCTGATGGCCTGGATAGGGATGTGAGAGGAAGATGTCCAGTGAAGACCCAGGGATATGACTTAAACAACCTGAGTTTGGGAACAACTGTAGTAGGGAGTAGTGAGGGTTTGTTTGTTTGTTTGTTTTTGTTTTTGTTTTTGTTTTTTTGGTGAGGAGGGATTGAGAGAGGAGGTAATCTGTGTGGACACTAGAGTTTTAGATGCCTATTTGACTTTCAGGAGGAGATAGTCAAAAGGCAATTAAATACATTAGGCTGGCTTTTAAGGCAGAGGTCTGAGCTACACAAATAAATTTGGAAGTAGGATATAAATGGCATTTACCGCCTGAGACAAGATGAGATCTTTAAAAATTTTAGCAGAGATAGAAAAGAAGAGTTGTCTGAGGCCTGAGCCCTGTTTGGTGCCCTCCAGTGTTGAGAATTGAGAGTGTGAAGAGTAGCAACCAGCAAAGGTGATTGAGAAGTAGCAGATAAGTAGAAACAAGAATATGGCTCCTGGAAACCAAATGAATATCTAGAAGTGCGATGAGTGATGTGGGTGTCAGCTATTGCTAACAGGTAAAGTCAGAAAGGGCTGAGAATTGATTTTAAATAAGAATTTTATCATTCATATGGAAAACAGTAGAGATCTTTTCTGAAATTCCTATTGCTGGTCCAGTGCAGCACCAAAGTTAAAAGTCAGATTACTGAATTCCAGTTTCAGCTTTGCTTCTAATTCTGGGGCCTGAGTTATTTAATCCGAGTTCCCTCCTCTGTGAGAGGCAGAGAAGAATATTTGCCGTTTACCTGAGAGGATTGTTGGGAAGATTGTATAAGACAGCATATAAATTGTATTGGGCTATACAAATATAGTTATTTTTAAATTATTTTCATAAAAGGTGATGATGGTGATGTTGTTATCTTTTGCTTTATTAACAGAAAAGATTATCATTTTTTGCAAAGTAGTAATTAGGTTAAACTGAACATTCTCTAGCATTTATTTCTACCTGCGTTTCTGGAGGTAAATCGCTTATTACTTTAGATTTATTTAACAGTACCTAACATGGAGGCATTAGAATGTTCAGTGGGGTAATGTTTTGTCTCGCTGTTGTCTTTTAGGCCATCAATCAGGCTGGAGCAGGACCGTACACTGAGCTTGTCCTTTGCCAGACACCAGCATCTGCCCCTGACCCTGTCTCTACCCTCTGTGTCCTGGAGGAGGAGACCCTCAATGCCTACCCTGATTCACCGTCTGTGTGCCTTGTACTGAACTGGGAAGAGCCGTGCAATAATGGATCTGAAATCCTTGCTTACAATATTGATCTTGGAGACACTAGCATCACCGTGGGCAATACCACCACCCACATTCTGAAAGATCTCCTTCCAGAAACCACCTACCGGTAAGTGCAGGGAAGAAGAAGTAAAGCTGCACAGATACATCAGCACTGAGACTGCAGACCCTTTAGGCTCTGAAAGCCAAATGGGTGAATTCTAGCTATTCTTAATTCATATTTTTATTAGTAGTATATTTATATTAATAGTATGTTTACATATTAGTATATTTATATTATACTAAGTGCAAATTTAGCTTTAAAACATATTGCTTTATACTTTCTGATTTGGTTATAAATTTATACAATTTCACCTACTATTTTAAATCGGTTTCCCACCTTCCGAGGATACCCTCTGTCCCCATGTTCTTGCCGACCTCTGAAGCCCACCTCTGAAGGGCTCTGCTATTATTCTGATTCCACAAAAACAGACACAGTATAACAAAGAATTTGTGATATACCTTTACTCAGGATTTTACAGGGAGCCAGAGAAAGAAGTTACATCACATACCGCCAAGCGAAACTCAGTTAATTTCTACATTTTTTCGTTCCCCATTATTCCTGTCTGGGAGCCAGCCACCTCACCTTCTCACAGATCTTTTTCTTCAACATAGCCTCTTAAAATTTCAAATCATTTAGCTCTCTCTCCAAGTTACCACAGCTCACTCAAAACAAACGAAAAAAGTTATGATTAGCATTAGAGCAGTGCAGGAACATCTGTGGTTATTCAGGTGTGCCCTATGCGGCCATCTACCTTTGTCAGATTAAATGATTTCTCGAGGATGTGAAGGAGAGCATATATTCAGATTCAGGTTATCAGCTGTGTCTTTAGGCAAGTTACTGAGCCTCTCTGTGTCTTAGTTTCTTCTTCTATAAATGAAAATGAGATTACTTACATCATAAGCATATTGAAAATAGTAAATAAGTTAATATGAAACGCTTACATAGAGCCCAGCAATATATAGCAAGTGCACAATAAATGTGCATTGTAATTTTCGTCATCATTTAGATCACCTTCCAACAAAACTGCTGCTTGGGGTAGGCATATAAACTTGCTGCTAGAAAAGGATTTAATATTTCATTTTTTTTCTACATGTTATCTAGTTTGATAGCATGGTATACAACCTTTTTCCCCCCCCCCAGAAGCCGAAGAAAGAATCAGCTAATTGTTTGTAACATACAAAAATTTCATCCTGCTATATTATATTATCTCTGCTTTTTTTCTTACCAAATCTTTTGTGAATAATTTGTCTAAGTATATCCATTTGCTTTTCAAAACAATGACAGGGTGTTTTTGTTTTTTTCTACTCTTTTTTTCTTTTAAGAAATCTCTTTTGAGCACAGTGCTGTATATACACTGTAGGTCTGCAGTACAGTGACAAACATTGTTCTTGCCCTCAGCACTCACAGAGTTGGGGGACACTGAAGTAGCAACCTAAGATAGTAGGTTATTGTACCATCACAGGCTAAAAATAACACTGTGGACACAGCCCTGTTGACATTTCAGAGAGGAAGACCCAGGTTTCAGCAATGTTAGGATGGTTCAAAATTGTACTTGAAATAGAAACAGAATTAAGGGGGATACAACTTACATGGATGAAGAGGCAGCCCACGGACATTCTTTAGTTTTAGCCTTTTAAGTCAATCTCAGAAAGGCAATCTTTACTATTGTTTGCTAACCAAATGCTAAGTGCCTCTTGTGTCCAGAGCACTCTCACCAGGTGCTGAGGAAATCCAGAGATGATTAATCCCAGACCTCTACCTCAGGGAATTTTCCCAGTGATGTTGCTCTAAGGAGACCTGACCATGAGGTATATCTCTGGGGAAAAGTGACCAAAATAAAAGTTATCTCCCAGCTGTTTCTAAGAGACCAAATGTCCAGAATTATGCTCTTGGAGGAATGCTGATTTTTATTAGTCACCTTATAGTCAAATGACTTCTAGAAAGATTTGTAGAGCTCAAATGAAGGAAGATGAAGTAAGGAATCTTTGCTTCATGATGAAATGCCAGTTACAGTGGAAAGTCTAAAAAGTATCTTTCACTTGTTAAAAAGTTTTTCAGAGGATAATTCTGTTATTGAGAAGATGAAATGGTTTAGTAATGTAGGGACTGTGGAAGAATGAACTTAGGTTTAGGTAATTCCTCAAGACTATTTTAATAAAGTATTTAATGGATGTAGCATAAATAATTCAATTCAGTATTAATATGCAAGGCTAATATATTGAATTGAATGTGGAAAGTCTCATTGGAAGGATGTTACCTCTTAACCTTACAGGATAGCTTGGAAGATACCATTTTAGACAAATTGCATGAAAATTGAATAGCTTTAGAAAAGTTTTTGGTTCTAGTTATATTGTCTGTTCTTGACCCTTCTTCCAAAAAAGATTTAGCCTTCAGCCTTTGCTGGTTAATCTGTAAATAAATTGGATGTTTCATATTTAAGATACTAAAATTATTATATATAAGAACATCTTTATACAGCTTTATACTAGTTTCTATAGTACAGTATCTGGTACTCTATAGTAGAACTCAACCATGGTCTTGTTCCTTTGTTTCAAAAACAACTGGAGTAATTATAGTGAAATACACAGTGAGTATTTCAAGGAACTAAGGGTATAATTTTGGTCTAATCAACTTTTACCTCACTCTTTTCTGACCGATAAATTGGTTAAAATATAAGTGAACAGATCATGATGTTCTAGATAAAAACGTAGAATAAAACATTTTAAGCAGGCTATGGGAACTTTGACTGGTTTCTTTGGTTTGATTTTTTTTTTTAACTTTTCAGCAGTTACAAACTGTTCTCACACTGAGTTTTTCCTTTGTCTTGTGGGGACAGAAATGTGAACCTCTAGCAAACCTACTGACGTAAAAGAGGGTTAAAAAAAAAAAATAGATCCATTACTTCTCCATTACTGCGTGCCAAAAAAAAAAAAAAACCATTGGCCTCCTGACACCCTATATGGAATTTGGTTGGAATTACAATGCTATTTTGAAAGGGATTGCTTTTAAGTTTAAAACTGAGTTTGAAATTGAGTGTGTTTTGGTTTGAGGATTAAAAAAAATGTTATTGATAACAGGCATAGCTTTCCTTTGCATGCTTCCAGTCACACAGAGTCATAGCCTACAAATAGAAACAAGATACATGTCACCCTTCCCAGTGCCCTAGCTTGAGCATCTCCAATGCCAGGGCAGTGGTTCTAGCATCTAATCACTAGGCAGTTCATCCCACTTGTGAATAACTATTTTGTTAAAACCTCTCTATATCTAAAATCTACACAATTGACTCTGGACCTTCCTCTAGAGCAGTGGTTCTCAAACTGGTTCCTGGACCAGCATCACCATCGTCACCTAGAAACTTACTAAAATGCAAATTATCAAGCCCTGCTCTACACCTACTAAAACAGAAACTCCAGAGGTGTGGGGTGGCACTCCATGCTTTCAGTGGCCCCGATGGATATTTTGGTGTAAAAGTTTGAGAGCCTCTGCCCCAGAGCATTGATTCTTCATGGTTAATTATGTAGGAATTGCCAGAAGTCTGAGCCTCATTCCTGTAGACTGTGGATTAGTGGGCCCTAGGGGCACCTGGTCATCATTGTTTTACCACGTCAGCTGTCTCCTGAACTTAAGCATCTTCACTTCACTCAAATGTCTTCACTAACTAGCATGGGTTTTCTGTAACTCCCTCCATCCTCTTCACTGGGTGAGTTCTGTTTCCTGATGGCCTCTTTAATGAGTAGCGCCCAGACCACTGGGAATGGTCTGGCTGGCTTAAAGAAGAGCAAGACGGACACCTTACTTGTTTTCCAAATGGAGTAGCAGTTAGTTTAGTAAGGTTTACCTGAGATTACTTTTGCGGGGGGGTGGGCAACATCATTATATGTCTGACGCACACTGAGTTGGCAAACAACTAAAGGTAGATTTGTTTGTTATGCTCATTTATGCTCTTTCTGCTAGATAAAATGGAGATGAAAATAACATTTATTGAGTCTTTTCTCTGTGTCAAACACTACATTAGCCTGTCAAGAAGTGAGTCATAAATCATTTCATCCTAACAAGATGAGATGGGCTTTATTAGGAGACAAAGTCTGAGTGGTTCAGAAATAGCACACTGAACTCAGACAGCCTTGACTTCAGCCCTGGGTCCCTCACTTTTTGTGTGTTTGATCTCTGGAAAGTCAGTTAAGTTCTTTGTGCCTCAATTTTCTGATCTACAAAACAAGAATAAATAACATGAGCTGTCTAATAGGGTTGTTGTGTGTTTTAGATAAGATTTTAGGCACTTTGTATGGGACTTAACACATCATAAGTAAATACTCAATAAGTTATGTGTTACTAAAATTTGTTAGGGAAGAGGTGAGCTGAAAAGTGGGTCATGACCAGATTATAGGTAGAAGTGTCTGTAGAAATCTAGCATCCTTTAAGCAATGGGAGACATTTGAGTTTTATTTCTGGTCAAGACCAGGGACATACACACAAACATCTTAAGTGCCTGAGGACGGAATGATGACACCGTATCCAAGGAGCTGTCAGGAGAAGCAGCTTGGTTGGCGGCAATGCTGAATCTGAGCTGCTCCAGTTACCCTTCTAGGGAGCTTTTTCTGAATAACTTCACTCCAAATACATCTTTTTCTCCTAAGAGATTTCCTATATTAAAGCTACCATTTTATATTTCTTTAGAAGTTATCTGATGATTATTCTTTTTATTTATATATATATTTTTCTTAGTTAGATGATTAGATGGTATATTGGTAGGGGTGAGGGTATGAAAAGCCCATCTTTTGCTTCTTAGGCCTCTTCTACCCCAGCCTTTCATGGCGGAAATGAGGCTATCCTCCCGGCCCTTTCCCTCTACACTTAAGACGTCCTGAGTACTAGGATGGCTAATCATGACTGAGAAGTCAGCTTCCCCAGTTGAGGAAGATTTGTTTTGAAAGTTGTCATTCTTTCAATACATAAAGTGTTGGAAATTTGATTGTGTGCATGTGTATAGCATATATTATGAAGGCTGTGCTCTTCTGGACCAGGAATCTATTTGGTATCTAGAATTAGACCGTAAGTATTTAAATAGTGGATTTTCAATAAAAATTTATAAAGAATATGTTTCTTAATTTGAATTATTTAATCAATATTAACAGTGTATTGCTGGATATTGTAGACTCCTGGACACTTGAAGAGATTTTTCACATCAGTTTGGCCAAAATAGAGTTTCTCCGAGTTATATTACTTCCCTAAATTGAAAAGCAAAATTTTGTTTTCTTTATACTTAATTTGCAGAGCTTGAGATTTCAGAAACTGCTATACAATGTATGTTAAAACAAACAAACAAAAATGCCCCATAGATCCTATCTAAATTTCAAGATTAACATGTTACTTCAGCCAATAGAAAACTTATCAAATTTGGGTTTGGATAGTATTTAATTAATTTAATAAAACTTGAAAGTCTATTTTTTCTGAGGTGAATTCTTGGACTTGGACTTGTTGCTTAGGTTAGTGTTTGTTTTGCTCATTAGTCCCAGGTTAACTGACACTGGAATTTGTTTCTTTTCACACACTTCATATTTCACCTCAAAACAAAATTTTTAAACTACCTACTTTAGTCCTTTTTCTGCTTTCTCCTCCTCCTAGGCTCAGAGTTCTTACATGTTTACCAGAATGCAATAAGCCTCTCTTCATTTTCTCAGTTCTTTCTGTTTCATTTCTAAGTGTTACTTCATCATTGAAACTAACATAAGTTTGGTGCATCAGCTACGTGGGAAAATGTTTACCATGCATTTTTACTGAAACAAAATGTGTTTTTGTAAAAATGAGAATAAGTTGAAGTGAGTGTTTTAAAATCTAGGTAGTTGATTTCAAAGGCCAAAGTTATTTAAATAATATAAAAATACATTTGTTGACTGCTTTAAATGTCTATTTCATTCGCAGAAGGCAAGTTGTTGTTGAGCTAAAAGTGTGTGTGGTTTGAATTAAAATTATCTTTTGGTTGGATTGGAAGCTGTGGGTGGTCTAAATTATGTTAGGAGAAGATGGTATGCCAGAATGCACAAGACTTTGAACCAAAAAAGACCAGATTCACACCCAGATCCACCTATACCCACTATGTGGATCAGTGCAAATGACTGAACCTAGCCAGCCCTAGTTCCTTCGCTTGTAAAACAGACACAAAGTATTTCTTTGTGGGGTTGGGATGGAAATTCTAGTTAATGTTGTACATGTCAAATCTAGACTTCAACACCTGGTAGTCACTGTGTCATTTAGGTTGAGTTATTTGACATCTCTGAGTTTAACTGCAGTTTTCTTATCTCTAAAAGCAAGAGAAAATACAAGTTCCTACTCCATAGCACAGGCCTTGGACAAAGCAAGTTTTCAATGTTGTTTGTTGCGGTGGTCATTGGCGGTCATCGTTAATATTTTTGTGTGTTTCCAAGGTCTTTTCTTCCCCTCACCATCTGTGGATGGTTTAAAAAGAAGTCCTTTTAGCTGTTGCTGGGTTTTTGGCCATAATTTAGAGGAAGGAAAAGCATAGATGGTATCAGCACATTATTCAAATTATAAAGTAAGATGGTGGTGATAATGCAGCTAAAATGAAGACCGTATATGTGTGTACCCAGCACAGTGCTCTTCCTCATGGATACACAACACATTTTCTTTGCCCTTAGAGAGAAATGCTGGTCACAAAAGAAGTCATAAGAATAGTAATTCCATAAATTAGCCCTTTAAAGTTTACCAAAGTGCTTTGGCCACCTTGAATCTTTTGTTTGTATAGTAGAATATAAAATATTAGAAAACATAAAGTTTTTTCCATATTCATTATTTTAAGTAACCCTGTTTGTAAATGCTATCCCAATTTTATAGTTAAGAAAATGGTAACTTAAAGGTGTTAATTTCCCCAAAGCTTCGCTCCTGAAGAGAGTTAAAATGCTCCCATAGTATTGTTGTTGTTGTCTTTAAGGCAAAGACTACATGCCTATCAAATACCTCTCAATAACAGGTCAGAGAACCACAGAGTACAAACATTAAGGAACCCAGTTCCTACCAAAATACTATAGAGGCCATGGGGAAATAAGTAAAATTACAAAATAAATAAAAACTGAATCTATATTTATTTTGCATCTCAATACTTGGCATTGTATAAAATATTTTTTAATTCTTAACATAATTTACATCTCTGAGTATTTTTTTCTTTTTGAGCAGAATAGCAAACTTAAGCAACCCATTGCCTCACTTTCTTTTGTTTATTAAAGTAGATAAGGGCTGTTTGGGCTTCACAGAGCAAAATCTGAAATACAAGGTGAATTTGGCTCTGGAGGACTGTGAGCAAGCAGATGGAAGAAAGCTTCTTGGCCTCTAGGTTCTAGGAATCCCTGTGCCCAGAATAAAAGAAAGGAATGCAAGTCTGGACATAGACAATAACTTAAACCTTGGAGGTGAGCAAGTTCGGTTACACCATTGAAGAAAGACTGAGACCTAATGTCTGGCTTAATTCCCTTTTCCTGAGAAGGGAAAGAGGGCGGTAATTTCTACCTCCGTGATGACTCATCTTTTAAAAAAGATTCTTTTTCTCCATTTGCGGAAAAATTTCTTACTTTCCAATCATAGGAAATACACTCTTGTGTTAGTACCATAAAGCTAATTTATAAGACTCCTGTTGGGAGGCTGAGGCGAGTTTATTTTAGTCTTTCAATGTTATATTGAGAGATTTGCATTATCTACAAGAGACCTCATGTAGTCTCTAGTATAATAGAATCTGGGAAACGTAGAGCTCTTCTTTATTGGAATTTTTGCTCTACTTTATTAGAGATGAGTACCTGCTACATTCCAAACTCTGACGCAGATGTATTCATTCATCCAGTTTTAGATGATTATAGGAGCTGTTATAGACATTTGTATACAGGTTTTTATGTGAACATAAATTTTAATTTCTTGAGAGTGAAGACCAAGAGGTGAGACTGCTAGGTCCTACGATATGTGTATTTTCAATTTTGTTAAGAAACTTTATTGAAAGAAACTTTTCCATGTAACTATACCATTTTGCATCCCCACCAGCAAACTCTGAGAGTTTTAGTTGCTCCTTATCTTTGCCAGTATGGTATCAAGTATTTTTGATTTTAGCCTATTTAGTAGGTAGAGACAGTGGTATCTCATTACCATTTCAATTCTCATTTTCTATTGTCTAATGACGTTAAATATCTTTTTGTGTGCTTACTTGCCACGTGTATATCCTCTTTAGTAGAATGCCTGTTTCAGTCTTTTGCCTGTTTTTTAATTGCGTTTGTTTTCTTACTGTTGAGTTTTACAGGTCTTTATGCATTCTGGATGCAATTCATTTTTCAGATATGTAATTTGCACGTATTTTCTTCCAGTCTATAGCTTGTCTTCATTCTCCTAAGAGTGCAAAAGTTTTAATTTTTATAAAGTCCAATTCTTCATTTTTTTCTTTTACGAGTCATGTTTTTCGCATCCTATCTAAAACTCTCTGTACCTAATTTTAGGTAACAAATATTTTCTTCTTTCCTGTTTTCTTCTTAGAAGTTTTATATTTTACATTTAGATGTCTGGTCCATTATGAGTTAAGTTTAGAATATGAGGTTTAGGTTGAGATTTTTTTCCCTATCCAGTTCTTTCAATGCCATTTATTAAAAAGACGATTCTTTCTCCATTGAATTACTTTTGCACATTTGTCAAAAATCACTCGGTCATATTTGTATGGATCTATTTCTGGGGTCTCAATTCTACTTTGTTGATCTGTGTGTCTGTCTGTTCACCAGTACCACACTATCTTGATTACTATAGCTTTATAGTCCTAAATCAGGAAGTGTGATTTTCCCAACTTTAATCTTATTTTTCAAGTTTATGTTAGCAATTTTAGTTCCTTTGCCTTTAGAATCAGTTTATCTATATCTACTCAAAAGAATCCTACTGAAATTTTATTAGAATTGCCTTATATCTGTATCTAAATTGGGGGGGGGGCGGGGAACTGACATTTTTTTCCTGTGTGGAATCTTCTAATTCACAAACACAGTATATCTCTATTTAGGTCTTTTAAAATATTTTCATCAGTGTCTTGTAGTTTCAATTTTATTTTTTATTTTTCCCATATCTCTATGCCTTTCTCGTCCCCGACTGTTTAGGACTTGTGGTACACGGTGTTGAATGGGAGTGGTGAGAATAGATATCCTTGCCTTATTCCCAATCTTAAAGAGAAATCATTTAGTCTTTCACCATTAAGTATGTTACTAGTAGTAGTAGGTATTTCTATAGATGCCCTTTTCGGGTTAAAGAAGTTCCCATCTATCCCTAGTGTGCTGAGAAATTTTATTTTAAATAGATGTTAGAGTTCACCATATGCTTTTTCTGTGTCAATTGATATTATATGACTTTTTCTTCTTTAGGCTGTTAATATGATGGAATTGGCTAAGGACTAGGGAATGAGAGAATGTAGAAAAGAAAAAAAGAGGAATGGGGGATTTTCCTCTTCACTCTGAACATTTAGAAACCACTTTCTGTCTTTGAGCCAGGCTCTGTCGATGCAGACTTCTGTCCCTGGATTTCAGGCCACACTGAGTTCAGTCTGAGGGACAATGGAGGGAAAAATGGTACACTCACTGCTGTTTGGGGATAGTTCAAATTCTTGCCCAAATTCTCCAGCACTATTTATTTTTCAGAGTTCTTAAATTGCTCCATTTATTATGTTCAGTTTTAATAGCTTCGTTCAGTGGGAGAGACAGGGCGGAGTGTACACACTCTATCTCACTTGGGAATAATCTTTCTTTTTCTTCTTAACAGTCTATCTTACTATATTAACTTGCTAAATTATGTAATCTTTAAATTGGAAGAATTAAGGCTAATTTGAGGTCACGGGATGAATTTTACTATGGTAATACTTAAATGACATTTTTTGTGTATAAGCAATAATTGTTGTAAATGAGAAATGCATAAACCTAAATTATAAGAACATTCTAAACTGATTTGTTTCCTAAGAATTTATCTCTTTCACTGTTTTTTTTATTATTATGAGTTTTAAAACACTTTCAAATTCAAATCATATTTAAATGTGGCACCACACTGCCTAGTCATCTCAGTAAGACTGTGTGCCTAGCAAGGGGTCTGGGTGGAAGCCTAGTAACAGAGATGAAGGCATTGCAGGACTGAGGATGGTTTTAAAGTAGGTGAAGCTGTAGAAATGTCTGAAGCTACGGAGAAAACTATCCACAATGTCCAAGAAGTGAAGGAAGAAGGTCTCTGCAGGCATGTGCAGGCAGCCAACTGCCAGGAGAAAGCGAGCTGCAGTAACATTGAGTCACTGTAGGAAGAAGTGTTGAGGATGAGGATGGAGCTGTGCTATCAATGTGTAGTGTGATGACCTTGGAGAACTTTTTCAATTAACTAGTAAGGAAATAGAGGAAGAAGGAAAATAGGAAGAATTCTAAGATATTATTTTTATAGACATTTTAACTATTTCATTTTAAAATCCTAGACCATGAGGACACTGTTAATATAATAGATCTTTATTACCCATAACACTGCACATAATAAACATCCAGCTAATATTTTTGCACATCTCCGTGGCATCTTGTTACCAGCAGTCTGCACACTTAGCTCCAGGTATGAACTAGCAGAGATTATTAGGGGAGGCTCGAGAAATGCCCTGTTGAAGAGCTGTTGTCCTTTGCTTTTGAACTATGAAAGAGACTAATTTGTTTTTTATTTCATTTACTCTTTATAGCCACTTACTTCCAAAACCAACTTTGAGGCAGCTAAAGGGTAGCTAAAACAAAAAGTAAAAGCATGTGTTTAGGATTGTCTTTGCTCAGACAACAGCTTTTTAAAATTAATTAATTAATGATATCTTGAGATATCTAAAGGATATCTTGTTAATGCGCTTTAATTTTTGGTGTTTGTTGGATGGATAGTATAATCTGTCCTCCAAGCTGCCCAGTTCTCTATTTGTCTTAATAACTTTAATTTGTTTTTCTTTATTCCATGATATTGTTTTAGGGGCAAGTAAGAAATACTCCACACAATGTTTATTTCAAATGAGAAATCACTGCTTCTTAAACCTACAATGTTTGTATTTTTTTACTTTTTCCAGGATCAGAATTCAGGCCATAAATGAAATTGGAGCTGGACCATTTAGTCAGTTTCTTAAAGCAAAAACTCGGCCATTACCACCCTTGCCTCCTAGGCTTGAATGTGCTGCAGCGGGGCCTCAGAGTCTGAAGCTGAAATGGGGAGACAGTAACGCCAAGACACATGCTGCTGATGACATGGTGTACACTCTACAGCTGGAGGACAGAAACAAGAGGTGAGGTTGGGGTGGGTGCATGGGAAAATTGTATGGCTTTGGCTTTGGCTTTGGCTTAGGCGTTAGGATAAAACGCTACTTGTTTATTCGTCCTCTAAAACACTTTTGCTTTGTTGAAAGATTTCTTGCATTTTTATACCCAAAGTTATCCTTTCTATTCTCCCTTTGGAATAACTAAACAAATATTCTGAAGATACTGATTTCTTTTGCATGTGATAATTTATGTGTTTGGTTTTTTTCTTTCATAAAACCAAATAATGGAGAAAAATTATCTAAAAAGAAAATTGTCAAATTCAAGTTTACGTGATGTAATACCATTATATTAGTCACGAGTGCAGAGGGAAATATGAATCAGAGATGTTATCTCTTTAAATATTCAGTAACCATCAGGACAAACATGTTTACCAATCTGAAATAGCTGTGGTGACATACAGATGGGGATAGTACTCTGTAACTATGGGCAATGCAGTATCAAATTAACCAGTGCAAATAGGTGATTCTTCATAAGACTCCATGCCCAGGAAACACTCTTGGCCACAGAAATCAAATCCAGCCTTTCGTATAGTATTTATTTAACCTAACTTCATTTCCTCTGAAAATGGCTGGTCATAAGATAGGCAGCTGAACTGTATTTAAAAATAATTCAAATTCAGAGTAAAAGTTAATGATGACAGAATGTTCTGTTACCAAAAGGACAAATCAGAGATCAGATGAAAGGAGGTGGGATCACTATAAAACCAAGACAGGCCATTGGAATGGACACATGCTACTACTTCCTTATGGCATACCTACTGAAGCACAAAACCAGTGTTAGTGTAGAAGTATTTCTGTTTTCCCCTTTATGCACTGTAATATCGTGTTCCTTTACATGGGGAACTGGGTTTAGGTGCACAGAAAGCCCCATCCAATCTCCGCCTCAGACTCTGTACTAGAGTATTTTGATTCATCTCAGTGCTTTGGAGTCCTGCTGTGTGGACAGTACTGTTTGAGGTGGGCCTGAAGTGGCTCAAGAAAAATAAACAAGGTCCTGCCTCCAGAAGCATAATATCAACCCATGAATTATCATAGAACATTTGTGTCATTGAAAAAAAGAATCCTTAGAATAGGGAGGAGGCAGACATAGGAGAAAACCAGTCTGGGAGTTTGAAGAAAATAGAGACCATCTGGTTGCAAAGATCAGGCATGGCTTTTTGAAAAGGTGACATTGGACTTGACTTTGAAGACCTGTCAAACCCAGTAGTTTGACTACAGAAGAACAAAAAAGTGATTGCCCTATTGGAAACTAGTCCTGGTATAGAGAGCACAGAGAAAGAAAGACTTTTGGTAGGTTCATTAGAAGTTAATGCTACTCACTCATTGACAGGATCATTCATCTTACTGTGCTCTGTGCCTTTGGATACATTTTCACAGCCTCATTATTTTAATGGCACTGGACTCATCTGGGCTGGCAAGAATAGAAATTATTGACTAACAAATCAAGATAATATTTAAAGTTGGTATTGGGGGAAATTTGTAAATAAGCTTTTATGTTTTTTTCTTGGGCTTTTGGCCTCCATTGATGTTAGAGAGAGCCTTCCTTGAAGAATGCCTTCTAAATGTCTTGTTTTAGAAAAATTGAAGCCCAGAAAAAAAGTTAGTGGCAAAATTGGGGTCAGAGCTGGTGCCTCCTGACTCTGTACAGCTGCCTCAACTGTTAACCCACAAGAATGTGGGGAGAGCGACAGCTCTGCACCAAACCAGCCATTCCCATCATGCTGCAGTGCTGCCCTGTGTGGGATATCTGCCTGAGGTGCCCCAGGAGAATTGTACTGATGCTCAGAACAAAAGCTCCATGAGCACTGGACCAAATGAATGTGTTGCCATGAGACAGAAAATAGTGCAGAATCTGGTAATCAATATATGCTCTCTCCTCAAAAAAAAAAAAAAAAAAAGCCCTCAAAACTGGCCTTGTTAATCAAATAAATGACATGCCTAAGTTTAAATGGCAATTTAAGAAAAACTTACCATTAGGAACAGTATTTTTCTTAATTTTATGAGCTATAGTCCAAATTTATCTTTTTTAAATTAGATTTGTCAGTGCTCTTAGAAAGTTATTAAAGTGATGGCAATATAGAGCATAATAAATTCCCATTCTATTTGTGGAATAATTTTCCTAAGATTTAATAAGATGAAATGGGCCTAATTTGAGTCTGAAAATGACCTTCCTTAGTGTTTTGAAACTGAACTTTTGTAGTGAATGGCCCCTTGAATTCAAGCATTTAACTTTGGACTTGACTTATGAGACTCAGGAAGAAAAGATTTTAGTGTGATCCAAAATAATGTTTATTATTAGCATAGTCTTTGTCATTTCTATCCCCTGGATGTCTTGAAGGACTTGGTTTGTTCAGTTGAAAGGGACAGTGTCTTCAGAGTGGCACCTGTCTTTTTCATTGAACTTACTTTGCTAGAATGGTTTCTAGTCATGGGTTTTGGAACAAGTGCACATATTCTTTAGCATATGCATTAATTTCATTAACCACTGACAAGTTCTAATTATGGATGTGGCAAAACAGTTATATGTCCTGCTTGTAGCCAATAGGAGAACCAGACGTAGATTTAATTGTGATTTTAATTGACTGTACTCATCACTCACTGTGGGCATTTGAAAGTAGAGCTGCTGATGTCTGAGTTGTACAGCTGTCCCTAGCCAGGTATGCAAGTAATCTGAATCTTAAGACATATTTCGCAACAGAAGCACAATGAAAACTAATAACTCCATGCTTGGTAATTGTCAGATTAAAGAGATGAGTCAGTTTTGACTGCTAAACTATTGGTTGTTTTCTTCATCCATAAAGTAGAGGTTGGACTAGAAGATCCTTACCACCTTTTTCACCTTAAAGCAACGATGTTGTATGTAGATCATTTGTAAGCTAAATCCTTTACAAAGAAAAGTCTCTTAAAAATGATTATGGCTTGTTATCTCCTTTTGCATATTTATTTAGCTTCTGCTTTTAACAAGAAAATAGTAAGAAAGGTACTAACTTTACTTAAGAGTCCAGAATGCCTTAGGTTTTATATCTGTGATATGTTGTTTGTTACGTTTCTTTATATACCTCTTAATCAAAAAAGCTGAGATGACTCAGAGATTTTAAGTGTGTTTGGCCAAAAATATTTCAAATTTTGTAAAAGTAACTTCTTTTTATTAAGCACCTACAGAGTATTGGACAGTGAGAACTTTTGTCTACATTACTTAGTTCTTGAATAAAAAGTGAAATATTTTCTATGATGATAGGATTTCTTGCCAAAACCTTCCACCATCTAGGTGAAAAAAATATATTGTTTTTGGTAAATTGACTTGATTTCAACTGGATTATTAGGAGTTTTATACATGCAAAGAAAGAAACTATACTTAAGTATTGGATAGACAGAGATGACCAAGGTAAATTCCTGCCCTTCAGGAGCTCACGTGGTGTGGAGGATAAGTAGAAGAGACAGATACATTCAAGCAAATCTTGATGGGGGAAGGCTTTAAGATCAACAGTATCACAGAGTGTTGCGGGAGGAAAGAAGAATGGTATCTATTGTGTGCCGGTTGGGTTGGGTTGTCTTAAAAGGTCTTAATCTTAAAATCTCATACAAGAGAGCTTTAGGATGGAGTCTAGTGATGTAAGGACTCAGGATTGGGTGGAAATCAAAGATGCAGTCTCGAAAGCACAGAAATGGGCCCTAGTTCTTTCTCCAAGTAAATGATGCCTCTTTCTATTCTGGTACTTTTACAAATGGCTCTTCTTAAGTTTGGAGTTGTTGCATGTCAATAGCAAGGATCCCAAAAGGGCTTCTTTCCCAAATCCCTGCCTCAAACTAAATCAACCTAGAATTCATCCGGAGCACCTGGACTTGCTATGGTGAACATTTTCCCCCTTGAACAGGACATTTGTTTCCATCTATTCAAGCTTTTGACCCACAGATTCCTAGTCTAAGGTCACTAGCTACATATTAATGTGACAGCCTCCAAGCCCTGCTTTATATTTACAGGACTAAGTTTATCCCTAGCAATTAGATTATGATCTCTCAATCATAATTTTTTTCTTAAATTACTATGATGTGCTAGGTCTTATGAGATATATGGCCTACCTATAAGGAGCTTATCTTTCTAAGAAAACAAATTAATCTGAAACAATGAGTAGCTAGCAGAAGAGAATATTTAACTTTAACAGAAAAACTAAAATTATATTAGTTTGGCCATAGAGCAATTGCCAGTATTATTCTTAACAGATCTAATACAGATCTGAATGTCTTTGGATCCTGTGTATGCAAAAATATACATATACCCAAAGTAAACATTTTCATAATGCTACTTTAACCTAATACAGGGATTACAATAACAAAGTCAGCTCATGCATTTTAAGATTGTAACGCCTTACTGATGATTTTGAAGATGCATTTGTCCGTGTTACTGAAATGAAATGTCATGCTGCCCTAACAGAATTTGAGTTGTTACTGAACCTCACCCTGACCCGCATGGGTCCATGTTCCCGATAATTGTACACAGCACTGAGGCAAAAGGAACTAAAGTTCCAGGAATGCATTTGTGGTTAATCTGTTGTTCAGGTTTAGTCAGACAACCAGTGTATTTTAAAATAAGGCTCCAGCAAAATGAGGACAGGGAAGAGGGCTCTCATAGAGTGGATAATTACCACTTGCTCTCCATTTAACTCGGCATTTGTCCCCATGACACTTGTCCTTTCAACTGGCAAAATTGGAGGTGCTTTGTAATATGTACAATATGACTGCCCATTTGCTGTTAGAGAGGGACAGAAAACAATCTGCATAAGTAAGCCCTGAAAAAATACACACAAGGCAACTTATAAAGGTGGCCAGGGTGTATGAGCACTGTGGGGGGAGTGAACTTCCTTAATGTATGCTTAGTGCAGAAACAACTCCTGCTTATATTTCTCAGAGCATATTGCTGAATTAAATAGCTCAGGGCCACAAGAGGCTCTCAGGATTAATTTCCTTTGCTTCTCTGGAATAGTCCCCGATTCACATGATCACCGTTGTTAGATGGCATTTTTATATTACCTTTAGTCACCAGAAGGCAGTTGTTGTTCTTGACCAGAGTGTCGAATCTTTTATAATCCTAGATCTCTTCTTAGTGAGTTTGTAGATGACAAGACGTATGTCCCTGCTTTAGTTTCTCCCTCTACTAAATGGAGCTACTCTCCAATCCCTGATTAATGGAAAAAAGCATTTCTGTTTCTTAGAAAAAAGAGCAGAAAAATTCAGCCTACAAATACAAATAGAGACTATTGCCAGCTTAATTAATTTCAGGATAAGATGTTTAGGCACAAAGGCAAGGAGTGGTAAATGAACTTTTTGAGATCTATTGGACCAGAAGCAGAATTCAGATTATGTTTTTTCTTCTATTTGAAAATGGAATTGGATAGCATTTTCCTCACCATTTTCCTAAATCAGGTAAGATTGAGGCAAAGCCACTAAAGAAGTAGGCGAACAGAAAGACTGGGATTGGAAGACTGGAAAGAGTATCTTTACAAATGAGATTCACCACATATATTTGAAAGCAAAGTAGAAGAATGGGAAGCTTCAAGGTTCTTGGGTAGTGTTTAGAGATTCTACTCATCTCTTTTTAATATAGCAATAATTTAAGTACAATTTGAACCAAAAAAATTGAAAGTAGGAGTTTTATTCTACCTAAAGAATTCTATCAGTAGCTAGAGTAACATTTTATTTCTTAGAAAAAGAGCATAACCACAAAGTATTACAGCTTGATCACTCGCAAGCCAAAAGGTCCAAATGTGGCTGGGGACAGGAAATTAACTCTTTTTCTCATTGGTCTTTTGGAAATCACTCTTGGTACCTGTGTGCCCAGCCTGCAAACAGGGACTCTAATTAATGTCAAAACCAGTTTAGGAAATGCACCTTCCCTGCCTCAGGTGTGCCCACATAATGCCATCTGCTTCTACATAGACATGACAGTACTTGGTGTTCTTCATGAAGTGAGGGCACATACTATTCATACCTGTTTTGAACATTCTCCATTTCTAAACATCACTAATGTAGGAAATTTACACACACACCATGAAAGTTCAGGGAAACTAAGAAAAAATAAAGGCAATGACGTCATTTAAGGAATAGAGTTGTGCTGACCTTACTAACAGCTGCTGATTTGTGATATTGTGAAACATGTTTTGAAATGTGCCATTTGCAGCCTTTAGTAGAATACAGGCCATTTTAGGTCAGTAGATTGAATTGTTTTGAGGAGTTGATGTTAATGGGCTGCCGATAGTCTGTAATGGCGACAGGATTATGGAATAGCACAAAAACCTTATTAGCATTATCTCGTATTTTCTACTGCAAATTTAAATTACAAGCAATCCAGAACATTCTTGGATCTATCTTTTGAATCAAAACTGTTTTAAAGAAATACATTGTAAACATCTTTATATATTTTTTTTCTCTAAAATGATTTACAATAAACATTTAAAGATGTAACATGTCCAAATTTCTTCCTTTGGTTGCACTTTAGTGCAAAAGAGTCATCTTTCAGAATGTTAAAGCCTAAAATATAGAGGTTAAAAGTATAGCCACCCCCTAGATTTCTTAAAAAAGTCAAGAATCTTTTGTTTTGCCTTATTAGTGTATATTTAATAAGTAATTATAGAATTTACTTGGTCATTTTATTGAGATCTCAGAAAAATTTCTTCCAGATGAACAAGACAGTATTATCCCAACTGTCTTAAAACTCAGCCTGAGGAGTTAATCAGCTCCTTCAGGTTCACGGTAAAGGTAACAGATTCCTCACTGTGGCCAAGGTCGTTATAGCCCCAATGGAGTACTCTGACAGGCAAGCGGAGTGAACAGAAATCATTTTGTATTCACAGATATATAGAACTTTTTTTTTAAATCACTGATAAATTACCAACATTAAAACCCATGCGTGCTTGTTACCATCAAAGTGTTTAGTTTCAAGAAGACATTACAGTCAACACTGAAGCAAGCCAGAAGCAAAACCATAAAAGAACTCATTTATACTGTAAATTTACAGTGACCCAACCAACCTTCTGCCTTGTTTGTATTTTTCTTCCAAGTAAATATTTTTTGTGTGCAATAGAGCATTTATCTCCATTTTTCCTTTCCATAAGTAAAAGTCCCTAAATTTCCATTAATGGACTGCACTTAAGTAGGGCCCTGTGCTCCCATCTCCATCTGTTTTCAGCAGCAGTTCTTGGCCTGGGTTCCCTGGGGGAGGAAGGATGGTATTCACATGCACAGCTTTCTTTCCAGCTCAGGAAAGCCTAAGAGAATGTCAGTGAGGATGCATTCTTAGGACATCCTTCAGGCTGCTGCAGCCTTGACAAACAGATTCATAATCTTTGATGCTCTCTTATTAATAACAAGTACTAGGCATCTCGTAATGTGTTCTTCCTGCATTATCCCATTCGACCACGACAGCCTCCTTAGAAGTGGGCATTATGATCATACCCATTTACAGAGGAGGGTTCAGTCAGTTGAACCTGAACTCAAACTTAAGTCTGCTGACTGAAAGATCGTTATTACCGACTGTACTTTGAGTTCTTGTGTCAATGGGGCATGGGGGCAGCACAGCAGTGGAACCCCACAGATGTTACCACATCTTGTCCTCTTTGTCTTCACTGGAGCCCAGGGTTGTCGGCGATGCCTCCAAAGGTTACATGGCCATGGGCAACAGGAGTAAAGTTGGAGTGGAAGACCCCTCAAGGGTACTGCCAGTGTGGTCCAGGATGACCTTTAAAGAGTTATGATACCACAGGAAGTCCCTGTGGCTACATATGCCTCAGCCTGAACTGATAGGAAAATTACTCACTTTTTCGAGCATTTTCTGCATTCCAGGAACCATGCCACCTATTACACATATATTTCATTAGCACAGGAGCATTAATGTAATAAAAATAACAGACTAAACATTTTGTTTTCACTCCTTAGTCACCAAATTAGATTAACTCATTTTGGGAGGGAGCTATATGTCTACCACAGCCATAAGAGATGTTGCAGAACATCACAAATTCAGATGGACCTGTTCCTGCTGGGATGTAGACCTGGTAATGGCCCTAGTGACCTGGAGAAAGGCCTGTGTGGCAGGAGTTGACAGCCACAGCGGTCCTCACCTGACTCCCTGAGAGGTGATCTGTCTGGAGCCACTGGGTACCATGTATTGAACTCTTACTAGTGTTGAGCTCAGTTCTGGGCTTTTTATCCATCCACATTTTCTGATTTGACTCTTGAAACAACCCATGAGGTGGATACTGTCCCTGTTTGCTTAACAGGGGTGACTGTTTTGACAATAAGAGTCAGAGCTGAGATTTGTGTCCAGTCTTCTTGAGTCCAATTCCCTCTGCTTTCCTTGGGGGAAGAAGTGAAAGGTGGTGTAGTCTTTACCAGGCAGCACAGACGAGGGAGAGTGGGCAGATCTCTCCCCACACCCATCCTCAGAAATCAAGGGATTGGGGTCTCCACCAGAGTTTGTTCTTTTGTACCGTCTTTTGCGAGTCAGGCACCCTAGATGTCCTATGTCCTCTTCATTCCCAGTTGATTTATTCTTGTTCTGGGATCTCCCTTCTCCCAGGCTTGGGTGACACACACCAAGGTAGTAGGGAATCAGGACCTTCAAGACAACAGACTCCTGTCAGTGTCTGGCTATGACTCAGGTCCCAGGTCCTGTGGTGCATGAACATGTGGGGTCTAAGCACTGGCCCTGGGTATGCTAAATATAAGAGGGAGGGAGAAGTGTCAGAAAAGCTGGAGGGCTGCTCTCCTCTTCATGGCAAAACCATGCTCTAAGCTCTGGGTCCTTGCATTTGAAGTCTTTAGTCATGTGCCTTAGGACCTGTAGCACGTTTAATTCTGTCACCAAAGGCCTCTGGCTTATTAATGAATTTTTAAACAGAGTTGGTCTTTAATAACAAACAGGTTTGGAGAGGAAAAATTAAGTTGGTCTTTGTAAAACAAATATTTGATGAATATTTTTAATCTCTCTCCAAGTGGTTCTAGCCACAGGGTGTGCTAACCTTCGGAGCCTCCTAGAGAGGCCACTGTGCAACTGGTATAAATCACTGGCTCTGAGAAAGAAAATTCTTTCTTCTGCCTCTTGGAATGATGGAAAATAATTACAGAACTGGAGTAAAACTGGATTGTATTATTTTTTATGTTGGCCTGCCTGTTTTTTATTTTATAGGTTGGTCTTTATTGTTTGAAACAGAAGTTACTGTCAGCATGTACAGAAAGAAATTCAGGATCAAGGACATTTGTTTGAGGCCTGCTCTGCATAGGGACTTTTACATGAGCTATCAAATTGAATTCTACCGGTCTGGCAAGGGAGGTACACTTGCCTAGCTGTCACCGACAGGTCCCAGTGCAAGAGAGTAAACAGTCTTAAACAGCCTCGCTGATGGACCCCTCCCCCAACTTCCAGCTGGTGGCTGAGGCTGGGGCTGCAGGGCAGCCTCACACGATGCAGCTGACTTTCTGCCCAGAAGAAAAATCAGTGATGAGGATGGTCTCTCAAAAAGGAGAATGGAGTTTCTTCTTTAAAATTCTGTCTTCTCAGCATTGTAAAATAATTATAAGTAACACATATTGAGTGATTATTATATATCAGGACTGTTCTAAGCAGTTTTCTTTCATTAACCCACTTAAACCTCACAACGTCTCTATGAGATAGGTTCTGTCATAGTTCTTATTGCACAGAGGAGAAAACTGAGGCCTGAAGAGGCTAAATAAGTTGCTGGTGTCTCATGGTCTGCAGTGCCAGTTACATACAGAACCCTCATTTACAGAGAGCGCATCAAGTACCCAGACAGACGTAGAAGAAACACACAACCAGTGTTACCCCTTGTGGTTTTTTTTTTTAATTAAAACCCTTAAAGTTAGACTCAGAATGTCAAACTAGCTATTGTCCTATGAAGATTATATTTTCAGAAACCTAAAACTGAGAGGTAAGAGCATATAAAAGATTTTGTTCCCTTATTGATAAGCTGACTTATATGTAGAGGTTAACTAGGATCTATGTACTTGTGCATTTAATAAATTTCTTTGTTAAAGCAGTAATATAAAATTAGAAATAACTGTGGTAAATGATTTCTATATTATAAAAAGTATTAATACCAAGTCTTTCTCATCCCTTTTACTCCACAGTCTCATTCTTGGAGTTCTCTTTCTGCTCCTAGGTTTTTACTTCCTTAACCTGTTTTCTTCCATTTCCCAAGAATACTCACTGATGACTGCAGCATTTACCCCAAGATAACTTGTGGATTACAGTCCCTAACCTTATCCCCAAAGTTTGCCATGAAATCTCTCTCTTTTATTACTATTTTCACATCGCTCTAGTATATCAATAGTCTTTGGAAACAAATGACATTATTCTATTTACAGCATTTTGTTTTTAGTAGTGATATTTTCGTTTACAAAATATACTTAATTCTTGATCACTGAAAATGTCAGGTCCTAGAAAATATCACGTTCCTATGCGTGATGTTAACATCGTTCTTGAACAGTTGTTACCCGAAGATTCATTTGCTGATTCCAATATGTATACATTTCTGTTACATTAGGATTAGAGACAAGTTCTGTTTAGAAATAAGTCCAAGAACGGTTTTTATATTTTATTTTTACATTGAAAACCAGTCAGATTTGCTTCAGCCTCAAAGAGCATGTTTATATAAAATTAAATTAACTCTGGCAGCGAGCTGCACTTTTTCTAAGTGGGAAATGGGTTAAGAAGGAGGAGGGTAAGGGAAACTTTTAAAGTGAGAGAAGTATGAATTTTTAAACAGTGTGCAGACTTACTGTCTCTGTCTGTGATGTCTCGCTGTGGAATGAGACGACCGGGGAGGGTCTTCAGAAGACTGGGTACAACGGCCTTGTTCATTCTCATGTCCTTCTGACCTTGGGCCTGTATATCCACCTTAGGACATAGGCCCAAGAAAAACCAGTAAATCTGTTTCTTTTGGTGGACACTTAGTGTAAGATTGATACTGTTGATACTTGACTATCTTGTAACATTAATCCCACAACTCTTAGGATTCCTGATGTCTTGCCTTTCCATCTGCATGCCCCTTGCATACAGGAGAGAGCCTGTGTCATGCCCATCATCTTCCTCTGTACTTGGTTAATCATATGCCATAGGAATGAGCCACCATCTGTTTTAGCTATTTCCATACACATTTTGGGAACAAAATAAGAGAACTCTTTCCTCTTCCCCCACCCCAGAATTTCTTCCCATGCCCTTTCTAGGGAGAGGAAGATCAGACAAAGCAGTGATGGCTTTTATCAGAGCAGCAAGCAGGTCATGATTTATTATAGCCAGAGCAGACAGCAGACAGTGGGTTAAATTAAAGGACCAACAGTTAGTGACATGCTTATTCTACTACTTACATAGGTATATTGAACGTATTTTCAAAGGGAAATACTCTCTTTAGAGCAAGGCACAACAGGGAAACAGTGCTGTTGTAGTCTTCTCTAAACTCCTTTGAAAAACAGTCTTTATTGTAAGTTTGTAATGATGTTTTAGTTCTTAAACCGTGACTTCCATTTTGTAGTATAATTAAGGGCAATTACTCCAGTTAGAGATTCTGGCCCAGGTGAGGCTGAGTTAATAAATCGCTGTTTGCCTCTAACATTAGCAAGGGTATTTTCATTAAGGTGGTGGTGTGTCAAGAGCACTAAATAGGTTGCCATGGTATTTGTGAGATTCACCCTGGACTCTGGCTTTCTCTGAAAATAAAAATGTTTAGCCTTCAGTAAAAGGTGCTTCCTTACAGAGCAAAGCAGAAGGAACACTTAATAGGTGAAATGACTGTGGCTTAGAAACCCAATTGCAAAGGTTGATGAAAGCATGGATATTTTAAAATGAGTATTGACTCACAGATTTTGTTTTAAAAGCGGGGGGCCGGGAGGGTTGTTTAACCTATATCCATCCATCCATCAGGACTGTTACTTTACTGTTACATAGAAAAGCTACTGCTCTCCTTCAGAAAACCCTGCCCAAACACAGGACCAAGTAACCCACAGGGATTAAGTCTTATTCAGCTTTGAATCCACAGAGCCTAGCACACAGCAGATGTTCAAAAAATGTTTGCTAAATGAATGCATAAATTTTGCTTACCCATTAGGCCACATCAGCCTAAGAGTAAGACATTATGAATTGTGATTCTATCACTGATCTTGTTTTAGCAGTAGCAGAGAGGGTGGATTGTCCTCAAATGCTGTGACAAAGCACTGGAAACTGGAAGAACCATGTGGCCAATGTGGGAATTAGGCATTGTGGTTGGATTAACTTATATAGTGGTTCTCAAAGTGGCCCTGGACCAATAAGATTTAGATCTGATTGGTCCAGGGCCACTTTGAGAACTACTAGATAACATAAGGCAGGGGTCCCAAGCCCCAGGTCATGGTCTGTGCCCTGTTACGAACCAGATCCACCGCAGATCATCAGGCATTAGATTCTCATAGGAGCACCGGTCCCTGGTGCCAAAAAGGTTGGAGACTACCGATTATGAAAAATTATGCTATTTCAAAAATTTTACAGTTAACTGTCAAAAAAAGTGATGATAGTATATTATTGTTATATGTAATTCAGTTTCATTGTGAAAATATTAATTTTTCAAGACCCTGGAGGAAAAGAGTTGAAATGTAAGGCCTTGTTTTGTTTCCGTTTTTGTCTTTTTAATCTCGTGGTTTATAATGCTATGTCTCCTGGAAATATTAATTAGCAGAGAAGTATAAATATTTTGTCCTGGTTCAGAAACTGCTGATCTAAACTACGTCAGCCCACCTATGAGGTTTTTTTGTTATTTTGATTGCTTGATTCTGAGCAAAGTTTTTTTTTTTCTTTTTTACACATTTCCTCAAAGATTTATAATCCTAACTGTCTTCTTGTAGTTTGGGAAAGGAGTTTCGAAAGCTCATGGGAAAATAAAGGTTAAAATTTAGGAGTTTTATAGTTAAACCTCAGTTATTTAGAAAACTCAGGTGAAGAGGACATTCTATTTCTCAGTTGCCCATTTGACATTAACTTCATTGCCTAGTATATAATAGAAGGTAGGTTAACAGTATCAGATTATATAGATACTACTATTAAAAATTTATTTATAAATAAAAAATATTTATTTCATAAATAAAAGCATGAGCAACTGATATTTCTAGAACTTATAGCATAATTAAAAGGATCTTATTCTAAGCTTTATATGTGCCTGTTTTTTTGTTTTTCTTTAATGTAAAGATATATCAGATGCTAAACTATAACATAGCAACTGATTGATTATTCAGGCTGTATGACATTGGTCAGTGCTTTGAAGGGGGTGAGCAGCAGCAACATTGGCCTAATCTGTTCCACTGATTTGTATCATCATTAATTTCTTGTCAGTAATAAAAGTTCAGGTGACTAATGGATTCTGCTCCTGCCTCTAGGTTTATTTCCATTTACAGAGGACCCAGCCACACCTACAAGGTCCAAAGACTGACAGAATCCACATGCTACTCCTTCCGAATCCAGGCAGCAAGCGAGGCTGGGGAGGGGCCCTTCTCAGAAACCTACACCTTCAGCACAACCAAGAGCGTTCCCCCCACCATCAAAGGTTCGTGGGCAGTGTGTTCTGGTTCTTATTTGTGAGAGTGAGGAAACGCTGGAGCTCAGAGCAAGGGGCACAGTTCTGGCCTTGAATATACTCTTTTCGTAGTTCTAATATTAGCAAGATAGAATTAAAAGAACTATCTAAAAGAGAAGAAAGATAAATGGGGCGGGGGTGGGGGAATAAGAGGCCTTAGAGGAGAAAGCCTACCAGTAAAGACTTTTCTTAGGTATGTATAAATGATTATTGCAAATAATCAAAGAAACAAACCAGAGCGACAAACTTTGGTTAGAAGTAAGGGTGAATTTCTGTTGTAGCACTTAGGACAGTAACCACAGAAGTTTTGAAAATTTCCCTTCCCAAAGATATTCAGGAGGAGCAGAGCTTGGTATTCATCTTTGAATGACCTTGGTGCCTAGAGATAGGAGACTGCTTAGGCAACTGCAGCAGGCTTGGCCCTCAGCTCTCACTGTGGGGAGATGCCTGTGGCAAGCTGCAGCAGTGGCCCGTTCTCCCTGAGTATTCGTCTTGAGGTTCGTGTGTGACTAAGTCACTCTCTGCCCCTTTCATAGGATCAGGGAGTGAGCAAAAGCAGCTCTGCCCAGTCTCTCTCCACTGGATCTCCCGATCTCCCATTTCCAACCACAGCATCATGGCGTCTGCACAGCTGCTCTCAAGGCAGGGCCAACAGCCACAGGGTGAGGCTGGCTCAGCCCTTCTCCCCGAGCCTCGGGCCTAGGCCCAGCTCTCTCACAGACTCCTGAGCTGCGCCCCTACTCACCCCAGTAGTGTGACTCCTGTCTTTGAAGCGGGTGAGCAACACTGGTAGCTTTATAAAGCTGCTGCCCAAAATGACCCTGAGGCTGATGGGTAGATAAGCAGCCCACCAGAACCAGTTTTTTTGTGGGTAAAAGTGAGGGTGTGCTATCGTATTTGGGTGGCTAGGGTTGTGAGCACAACCTGTTAAAATGGTCCTATATGTGAGCAGCCCAAGGAGCAAGGCCATTTGACTCACTGCTTCCACCTAGAAGAGTTATATGTCGGCCACCACCAGAGCAGAGTTCATTATAAGAGGATGAGGGAACTCCAGGACCTAGGTCAGGGTCTGGCTTGAACCTTGTGAAGGTTTATTTCCCATAGTTTCTTGCAGGGCACTTTATGGTAAATACCTTTTCCCTCAGCAGTCCAGAAACTCTTTGACAATTGTTTTTTCATATGTCTAAGAAACTAGTATAAATGGATGGGCACATGCAAGGCGTTGCTGGGTCACTTGGGCAGTCAGTGCCCTGGCCCTTTGCTACAGCTTTGCCTTTCAGCTATAACAGAAGAGATTCCTGAACACACTTGTGCCAATAGGTGTGTTAGGACGAGGAAGGTTTGCCGGTTTACCAGTTAGCAAACTTAAAAGGGCCTTTCTGTCACCAAGTTTGCCTCTCAAAGTGTGACTGTTAGCAGAAATTCATTTTATGGAAAACAGAACACTGAACTGATGGCACTTGTGTTTCATGGTGTGTTTACTTTAGACGGTTTCCTCACACTGCCTCTTCCCCTTAGATTCAGAAAAGTGCTCTCGTAAGCGGGAGGTCTCTTTAGTCTGATCAGATTCCTTACTTAGTTTTTTCATAAATTACTTGGTGTTTTGGCCAACTAATTCCAACTTTTTTTTTTTTTTAAGAAAACCTTTATTTTTCTGAAGCACTATTGTACAGAATTATAAGTAGAATCAGTTATCTCTAAAGAATTAATTTCATATAATTAGAAATTAAAGAATAAAGAGGTTCAGAGAGCAGTTACACTGCTCTAGATGTTGAATTAAGCTGTAGAGATTTAACAGGAGCTATTTTATTTTAAAATATTTTAAAGTTCTATATTATTTTATGTGCTTTACTACGAACTAATACAATTTAACTTTAAATCAGAATGATGAGTCCAGGAGGTGAAAAATAAACTAAAAAATATACAATAACTTAATTTTAAAGGCTTTCAATGCTGTCCTTTCTCCGGAACTTATCTCAGATGTCACTGCTCCTCAAATCTTCCTTAGACTCACACAGACTTGGCTCTTCCTTCTCTGTAACTCCGTAATATTATACTTGTACCTCTCACTTTAATCTGCTTTATATTATGTTTCATTTTTGTACTTGTCTCATACCTTAGCTCCCCTTCCCTCTGATATTAATTTCCTTGAAAGCAGGTTTTATTGTACCTATTTTTGCTTTCCCCAAAGTGTACCTGGCTCAGAGCCTCATCGTAGAAGGTTCTCAGCGACTATCGAAAAAATAACAAAAATTCAATCCAGGCCTAACAGTTATTAATAGGATAATGAAAAAAAGGATTTTTGACCAAGTGACTTGCTAGTCAAGGAATATCTTCTCTGTGTAAAGGGTACCCAGCTGGTTTTATAGCGGACTGGGCAAATAAACTCCGTCTCAGGGCAAGCACAAACTCTCTCACTCTCTAATATTATCAAAATGTCGACTTAATGTGATGCTTTTAATTCTGAGCTTAGATATATGGATTTGCATTTCAGCACCTCGAGTAACACAGTTGGAAGGAAATTCATGTGAAATTTTATGGGAGACGGTACCACCAATGAAAGGCGACCCTGTCACCTATGTTCTGCAGGTATTGGTTGGAAGAGAATCTGAGTACAAACAGGTAAGAACCAGTGTGCGTGACACATGCGCAGCTTATCAGAGTCAGGTTGGCTCCTCGCCCCTGCCTGTTGCCATGAATGATTCCGTAACCAGTGGGCTACATTTTTCTTAAAAATCAGTTGTAGAAACTGTTTGACTTGCACTAATTACGTAGTGCTTTAGGGTATGTTAGCCCTGGTTTACATTTCATTTTGTATGTGGTGGTATTCATCTTAAATTTTCAGTTCTCAATCATAATTTTGTCTTGTATATAGTCTTAAGTTCTGTGTTTGTATTTGATATTGGCAGTGATGTTTGCAAATATCAAACTGTATATAATTGAAAACTAAACTTATAGAGGGGAAGTTGTCTCAAGCTGACCACTGAAGCCTATGTCCTGTCTGCCTTTTTAATGGAAGTTATAACAGAAGGATAAGGAATGTGATTCAGAATCTCTGGGCCACTGCTTGTCACCCTGTTAAAAGTAGGTTGTGATTCAGTAGGTCTGGGATAAGGGTTCAAGCTCCCAGGTGTTGCTGGTCCATGGACCATAATTGAGTAGCAAGGCTGTACAGATCACATGATAAACCCATTCAAGAGAAAATGTAATTGGAATATGGACAGATAAAGAATTTGTTTTATCATTTTTCATATCCCTTTTGATCCTTGATTTTTCCAAAGCCACCACACATTATCAAGCACTGGTGATTAAAAATGTAGATACTCTGTAAGTTTCTGTAATGTTCCCAGGAACTTAATAATTATTTATGTGAAATCAGGATATAACACCATTATTTCATTAGGAAAGCTGAGTGAGGCCCCTTCCTTATCAGCACTTTTAATAGAAGCATCCATTTATATCAAAACTCAGAAAGCTGAAGATAAATGGCCACCTGTCTTCTGAAACATTAACATAATTTGTGAAGAATTTTTTATTAAGTTCTCGAAGCTCCAGATACACAAAACAAGTAGAAAATAATTTGAGTCAGTCTGTTAAATTGCTGATTGATGATCCTTATAATAATCATTGCAGATAAAATGTATAAGAATGAATCAAAGAAAAACTTGGTACATATTACTGTATTTTATTATGAAGTGTCAGATAAAAGTGAATTGTTTTAAGCACATTTTTGCAAAAAACTATATTTTAACTATGACATCCACCAGTATTGAATAACATCAGTGGATGATGTCACCAAAGTTTCCATCATTCCTCTTAAACATAAGGAAGAAAATGATTGTGTCCTTTCACTTTCAATCTCATCCTGTACAACATATCCCATTTCAAAGTAAATAATTTTATATGTGTAATTGTTTCAGCTTACCAAAAAGATATGGTTGGTTTCAGGGTCTCAACTCAGAGCATTTTCCCACTGAGTTTAGTCATCTTTAACACCAATAACATTATCCTGTTCGATAACAATGTAAAAATGTTCAAAAGACGAAGGGTTACAAAATTTCACAACATATTACTTGACACTTAATAATAATTCATTTCCCGATGATACATTCATTGCGCATTCGTCATTATATTCTTACAGATTTTTTATTTCACGTCCCATGCTTTTCCAATTGTTCTTGGGGAAAATGTTCTTCTCAAAGCACAGCAATCACTGTTATATATTTAAAAAGCAGCATTGTTTGGTCAGTATCCATACATGTTAGGCATTGCCAAATATAGATAAATCCATTTATTAATCTAGATTTTATTGACAGATTGGCTGTTTTGAACCAGCTATTTGTTTAATGTTATATATTTAGGCCAATGGAAATATAAATAGTACTATAATATGCAATCCCATATATACCTCTAAATATATTTTTTGTAAACAGTTTTGTAAACAAACAAGAGTTTCTTGTTAAATTAGGTGAAAACATAATACTACAGGTAGGCTCAGTAGATAGGGGTTAGCGTTCTTCACATAACCATTTCTTCCCTATTTACCAAGAAATGATTAAAGTGGGTAGTGGTACATGAAAAGCCACAGTTGAGTCAGGGACAATTTGTACTGAGTTTTTGTTTCTCCCTATTCAATAAGCATTAAGTTTAACATGATGTTTTTGAGTACTTCATTCACTTGTTCTGGACACAAGATAGGGAATGAAAGCTATTTATATTATGTGTACAGAGTAATGGTTAAAATAATTATAGTCCAGAGATAAGAGGCTTTGGATTCATAGAAGCAAAGCAAAAGAAAATGAGAGGTAATCATTGCTGCGCATAGCCCACCACAGTTCTAGGTTCTCAGGGAGCACTGTGTATACAGTCACAACGCTAATCAGACTGGATCAGTAATATAAGGGCTGCGTTACTCATTTTTATTTTCTCAGGACTGGCATGTAGCTAGGCACTCAGTAAATGCTTCTTACCTGCATAAAAGAGGCAGTTTCAAAGGAACAGGGTTACTTATTTATACTTAGAGTAGTGAAAAAACTTCCGTGTTGGGATTTGTTTAGAAGTGAAAAAAATCACTTGTAATAGTTTGGTGTCCTTCTGCTCCCCAAGCTTATTTTTATAGCAACATAAGGCAAGGACCAAGGCCTTTTTTGTAGTTTTGCTTGAAACATTGACTTTACCTTTGCCTTGGTTCTGTTCTAGCCAGTTCACCTCTTTTGTTCAGTTATCATGCTGTGAGGTGAGTAGCTGGTTTTAATTATGAAACCATCTATTGACTTAAAGTATTAAATCTTAAAATTTTACTCTACATTAGGATGCATGCATATATTGATTTGACTTTTCTGCCACGTAAATATTCTAAGCACAAGCTTTTTTCAAGAAGCTTAAACTTACAGCGTTATAAAGAATTCTTGAAAATACTGAAAATTGTATGCATACGCAGGTGACCAACTTTTTTGCACAAGATACAACAGTTTAATGCATATAGAAAAATGATATTTATATCCCTGTTTAGAAAGTAGTAATTTTTATAAAAATATGAACATTGAAGATGAGAAAAAGGTAGCAAATTGCAAGAAATTATTAACAATTAGGAGGCAGAATTTGTGACATATTAATATTCTTGATGCTTACATTTGTTGCAGTAAGAAGACCTTTGAAGAATCTGAAAACATAGAGCTCCATATTTAATTTGATGGCATCTCTGTATAAATATGTTTCTATTTAGTATCACTTTTATATACAGTACTGGGCATATATTGATTCTCCATGGTATCACATAAGGTACTGTGAGGAGAGAACTTCTCTGGAAAGAACTATTTTAAAGTCTTAGACCCTACATATTTTTTAATGGCTTTTAATTTAATTCCCTAACAGAAACTAAACAGTGAGGCTATGACTGTTTCATTACACATTTTTTTGTTTTCCATGATTAAAGGATCAGATCCAAAGAAAAATAAAAATAGATCAAGAGGGAGATATTTAAAAGCTGCCATTTATTTTACTGATTATTAGTTTAGGGTTTTTTGTTTGTTTGTTTGTTTACGTTTACTGGTCCTTTTAAGCATCTAACAGGTCATGACCCCTTACACTGGAAAAATTTTCATGCATACATTTATTTAAAATTTTATATGAAACAGATCTATATTCAATTTCATGGAGTTCAGGTATAGGACCCATGTTTATGGAAAACTGCTGGTTCTTTGAACTGTGAGAGATGCCTTGCATATAGCAACAGCATGGGCAGTGCTCTCAGTGCTTATAAGCCCATCAGGGTGAAACCAGCACATCCCCAAGAAGCAGTTCAGTAACTACCCTTGCCTGCCCTCTTTGGTTCAGAGACACAATGCCTGCCCAGCCTTGCACCCTCTACAGAGGACGGCCTGCAAGCTAGTGATTCCCTCTTGAGCTGGGGGCAGGGGTAAAAAGGTGAGAGGTCAGGTGTGCTTCCCGTAGTCACATGGTATCGGAAGCGTTAATTCACCTTGCTGAGCCTCCACTGTCTTGTAAAAGTGGGGACACTAATCCTGTAACTCAGGATTACTGCAAACATCAGATCCTTTCAGTCATGAGAAGGTGCTGTGTAAATGACAACACTGTGCAGTTATGTCTGCCCTTTCCAGTTTTGGGGAGAGGAGTGACATCAGTAAAGACGTTACAGGCACTGGCCCAGATACAAGCCTTCAACAATCTGTCCCCAAAGGCTCTCTGTTTAAAGAATTTCAACTACACAGCATGTTGTTCTGAATGTGGCACGGATTTTTCACTTTGCTTATCTGGGTATTACTCCTCCCATTTGGAATAAACATGTCGAAATTACTTTAAAATATATTGTATATCAACTCAAGGACAGAAATAGTCTTGTAAAAGTAATATTGCTTATATATTTATTGTGATATTATGATTGGTTACTCCAATAAACAAAATCTTAAGTGGAGTTCTGCCTTTTAAATTGGGTTGAGGCAAGAGGAAAAACCCATAATGGTGCCCCTGTCAAAATGAATGAAAACAAAGGGGTAAGAGTCACAGCCTGCCACCCTGATGCGGATAGCTGCACAGTCCTGTAAAGGCGTGCCTTGGTGGGGGAAGGCCTGAGGACCTTGCGATTTTGTGATCCTCAGGGAGTGGGGTGCTAGGATTGTTTTAATTTTTTCTTAGCTAAGAATTAATCATAAAGGCTTAATAAGCATCGTTGACTATTTCTAAAATACATTAGAAACTCCACATTTTCTATCAATACACCGAAAACAACTTAATCGTTGTTAATGATTCCATTTTGTACAGTGACAACTACACCTCTGTTGCCTCTGTGGTCTGTCCTAATACTTAATTAATGTTCCTCTTTCCAAACAGTGTGGTATCAGAATGTCTGCTATTGAGTGTTTAAGGGTTCTAATTACAGGACGTTCACTGAGCATCTGCATTGTTTAAGCCATTGTGCCAGTTGCTGTGGGGATAATAGAACACAGCCCCACATACAATATATTTATCATAAATATTTCTTTTAAAAAGATACATTAGCATTGTACTACAATGCTTGTGAAAGGAGGGAGCTATTCTAATTAAAACCGTAAATGGTTAAAAGAAAAACATTTACAAATTAAAGCCTCACTTTTGATTGGACTTGTCATTTAAGGAAGTTCTCTTTATTTGTATATTCATTTTCCTTCACTGAGCTTTTTGCCTAATGGTACGAGAAAAGTAGCATTCGTTTGCTTTCAAAATACATTTTTAGAGATCTTTACTCTGAGTGTTAAGAGTTGAGAAGTGCCATCGAAATTAATATATAAAGTCTCTATTCAAGATTCCATGAATTGGATTTCTGGGAAATTAAGTATACTTCTGGGCCAACTTTCTTAAAGGGATCTAGTTGTGCAAATTACAGAAACTATAGAAATCACTTAAATAGATATTAAATGAATATTTGTATCTACTTTCCAAAAGTCTCTAAAATGTCTGTGGGGGGATAGATTTTCTGCAGTAAGGTCATTATTTGATGGCAAACACTAAGAGACCATGTCACCAAAATGTTCCCCAAGTCTTTGTGTAGCACAGACTGGGCAGGGGACTGCTTTTCATTATCATAAAGGCAGTGCTTTCCTCTTGGGGCAGCAGAACCAGGGGTGGGGTTATCTGGAAGATGGTAGATAGTAGGAAGTCAAAGGTCAGAGGCCAAAAAAACTGGCCCCGATGTCACACTGTACTCATTAGATGAGGACTAAAGTAGATAGAGCACAGTGGTGGTGGCATCACTGCCTACCCAAGGGGGTGAAGCAAGTAGAGCTGGTTGATTCCGGTGGTAAAAAGTGAGTGGAGGTGTTTTAGTTAGAAGTGGGATCTTGTCTGGGGTCCATTGCTCCATTTATTGGTTATGAAACCTTAAGAAATTAACAGCCTTTCTTCATCTATAAAATGGAAGTGAAAATCACCTGACAGAGTAATCAGGAGGATTAAATTTGATAAACGTGATTTATCTCCAGCATATTCCTTTCACAAAGCATTTTTCACATACATTTTCTTCTTTAATTCTTAATCACTCTTGGTGTTAGGTTAGGTACTCTTAACTATTTCTTTGGTAAAGATGAGAAAACTAAGGTTCAAAGCTAATAATTGCCCAAGTTCACAAACCTAGAAAGTGGCAGAGCCAGGACATAACTGGAATCCTGTTTCCAGTTCCTGTGCTTGAGAAGAATCTGCCCATTGCCTCCCAGTGGCCACACCAGAACAGACCCATTTCCTCTGGTTCCTCCAGATTGCATAGAGAGAAAGAAGAGCTTTGACAGCTACACTGTTTCACCCTTTGATAGGTAGGTATAACAAATATTTCAAGGGATGTGGCCCCCAGAAGGATCAGTGAAAGAGGCTTATCAGGAAACCTTGGAGCTAAAGCAGCTTTTCTCCAGTTCATCAAAATGAATTGTATACCTAGGACAGTGCAGATAGGGAAACCAAAGTGCAGATGGCAAGTGTGGAGGGACCTGCTTCATCAGACTGGCATACTGGTTACATGGATTGCAAATCATTCCCTCGATAAATAGTCCCAGAAATTTCCGAGAAAAGGCTTGTCTCAGAAAATTCCAACTTGAGCATTTAAATGTAATAAATTAAGAAAGTAAAGAATATTGATAATTAAAAGATGTCTTTAAAGAAAATAAAAATGTATACCATTATTTTCCTGAGACTACCCACTGTTGGGAAATAATTCATAGACTGTTTCATCGTAGTACAGTCTGAACTCTTTGAGTAGCTGGCTGTGTGTGGGTCAAGGCCATCCTCATGACAACGAGCTCATCTTGAAATATCCATTTAACTCATCACTGGAACAGTGAACAGCAAGAAAGGAGCAGCAGCCTCTCAGTACTGCTGGGGGTTTTCTTTCATTCTTAGTTGCTCCGAACCAGTTATGGCTGTAACTCCAGTTGCTAAGGCACACAGCACACAAGCTTTAAGGAAATAGGGTAACTCACCAAGAGGAACGTGCTTAAAATCTTATGAAAAAAACAACAGAAACAATGGTAAATCTAAAAAAAAAAAAAAAAGTATGAGAAACAATTGTTTTTCTGGGGCTTATGTAACTGAACAAAAGTACAATAAATAAGACACTTAAAATGGTCTTACAGGGTTCGAAAATGAGGGAGGAACAATTTTACGAAAAAGGCTAACTGTGAGGTGAACCTTAAAAGTCTGGTTCCTTTTCTAAGCTGTGAGGTCCTTTAGTTGTCTGTCAGCTTGCCCAGCACTAAACATGTGGTCAGCGCCTTTGCATTCACTGGTGGAATGTCTTGCTTCTTGGTAGAAGCTCACACACCAGGCATTAGAAGCACTAAACATCTGTAGATCCCCACTGACTCTATCTATAGCTGGTAAGTATTTTGGACAAAGTAGAGATTTTTGGAAAGACTCTTTATTTTCTATAAGATTTGTGTTAATGGGCAAAATTGACAGCTTTACTAAGGTGGCCAGTTACTAAGTTGAAATGCCCATATCTATCACTTTTAGTTGTTGTATTTAGAATATATTTGGAGTTGTTTTAAGTTCTAACTAGTTATAATAATAATAACTAACTTTTACTATGCAATTACTGTGTACAAGACATGTTTTAAACACTTCACAGATGCTAACTCAGTGCCACTCATATAGAAAGGGTTCAGTTAATTTTACTTTCTTGTATAATTACTTATCAACCGATCTTTTATTGATTTGATTGAATTTCAGCTAGTTTTTTCTATCTCTATTCACTGGCTCTAATATAAGCCACAAATTTTTAGGCAGTTTTAATCTAATTTTTATTTCCTCTTAAGTTTTTTGAGGATCAGTATAACTTTGGTAGGAGAACCTTGTGAAATCTTCCCTCCCTCAAAGACTCTTAATAGCTTCAGTCAGCTCAAGGGTGGTAATCTCTAAACTTGTAGTTTTTAAGTACGTGTAGTAATAAGCCTCATGGTAATTAGAATTAACAAAGGGGAAGAAATCCCAGATCTTTAATGGGAAAAAAAATAGATTGGTCATACAGAGAGGAAACATTTAAGAGAGACCACTGAATTATTTCAGTGATAATTTGTGATAAATTGGACTATATCCAAAACTAAAGAAATGATTAGCAAGCCCTAAAACTGGGAGAAAATATTCACAACAGATATCTAACAAAGGACTTATATCTAGATTATATAAAGAGCCCCCACAAATTGATAAAAGCAAACAAATTAAAAATAGGGCAAAGACTTGAACATACTCTTCACAAAAGAAAGTATGTGAATAACCAGTAAACACACAAGAATGTGAGAAACATTGTTAGGCATCAGGGAAATGCAAATGAGGTTCTCTTCTCACCTACTAGAATGGCTGAAATATAAAAGACTGACAATAACACATGTTGGTGAGGATGTATAGAGCTACTGAAACGCTAATACTTTGCTGGCAGGAGTTCAGAGTGATTCAATCACTTGGGAAAACTGTTTCTCATGAAATTAAATATAGACTTGCCCTATGACCCACCACTTCTACTCTTAGATATTGACCAAGAAAAATAAAACTTATATTTAAGTCCTCTATATATACAGAAATGTTCATAGCAGTCTCATTAGGTAAAAGCTCCAAACTGGAAACAACACAAACATTCATCAAAAACAAAATGAGTAAGTTGAGGTCTAGATATATAATAGAACGCTACTTTGCAATAAAAAGTAACAACTACTAATTCAGTAACATAGATGAATTTCATAGGCACCTTAATTACATTTATATGAACTTCGAAACAGGCAAAACTAGTTAAAACTAAATTCAAAGTCAGAATAGTATTCACCTATTAGGGGGCAGAGGTGGGATAGCTTATTGGAGTACTGTTTACATGCTATATCCAATTGGCAAAAACATCATTCAACCGAAACTTTGCATTTCATTGTATAATTTATTATTCTTAATGGTTTCCATTAAAAAACCTTAATTTGTTCTGTGGACCAGGATCATAGAGCCCTTTGAAAGAATTTAGTCATCTTCTGATTTATAGCCTAAATTATTGTTAAAACTTAGCTAGACGCATCTTTATCATTTACAACAGCTACAGTGCCTTAGCTCTGTCTGTCAGTGTCAGAGTCACTGAATTTTGTATTACGTTTTATTCAGAGTGGATTGGAATACTTTTTTCTTGGATGAAATACAGATTAGGAGAAATACCTTTCTGTGTTGATGTTGCTGTGGAGCTTTTTAAACCGACCCAGACCACGAGTCTTCTGATTATCGCTTTAGAGGTCAAAGTATTGTTCTAAATTAATTGAGCAGGACTTTTCCTTTTCTTGAAGGTGTACAAGGGAGAAGAAGCCACATTCCAAATCTCAGGCCTCCAGACCAACACAGACTACAGGTTCCGCGTGTGTGTGTGTCGTCGCTGTTTAGACACCTCTCAGGAGCTATGCGGAGCTTTCAGCCCCTCTGCAGCTTTTGTATTACAACGAAGTGAGGTCATGCTTTCAGGGGACATGGGGAGCTTAGATGATCCCAAAATGAAGAGCATGATGCCTACTGATGAACAGTTTGCAGCCCTCATCATGGTTGGCTTTGCAACTTTGTCCATTTTATTTGCCTTTATATTACAGTACTTCTTAATGAAGTAAACAAACCCAACAAAACTAGAGGTATGAATTTAATTAATGCTACACATTTTAATACACACATTTATTCAGATAATCCCCTTTTTAAGCCCTTTTGTTCTTTGATTTATATACTTCTCTTGTTTTACAGATTTAGCTAGGAAAAAAATATCAGTGTTTTGGTGCACCTTTTTGAAATGCAAAACTAGGAAGAAATTAAACTGGATTAAAAAAAAAAAAAAACAAGAAGAGGAGGAAGAAGAAAGAAGAAGAAGAAAAACAAACCAGATACCAAATGCTAGCTTTCTTATGTTTTCTTTTACATTTTCAGATCTGCCTTTATTCTCTTTTCACTGATGTCTTTTTTAAACCTTTGGGGTTTTTTGTGTTTTTTTTTTTTTTCCATGTTACAATTTAGTAATTTATATTCACCAGTCACTTCTTATGTCTTGACCATCCATCTATATCTGTGAACGTGAATCACAGTGTATGTAGTTACAGGGCTAGGATTTCAGTGTTGTTCAGAGTTATTACCGCACAACAACATACAGAAGATGTGTTCACTCAGATAAGGCTGCCCTAAACAACCATATTGTCACTAGGTTATTTAACTGTGTTTAGCTCATTTAAATCAAAATGTGTACTTTAATCTAAAATGTTTTAATAATCTGTATTTCTTATGATTTTAACACTATGAGCTGCCTGTCTAAGAAATCAAGTAACCAAAATGTACCTATAAATTATGGAGCATTGTAGATTTTACCACGTCGATTCATAGCAGTAACTTTAAGAGGGCATTGTGCAATAGTTAGTTGTTTCCTTGTTCAGCTATTTTAAAAGCTGCTTTAACTTGTTTGTTTGTCTTTGTATATAACTACTTCTAATCTAATCACTAGAGTTAATTATATTCTGTTATGTTTGACCAGAATTATATGACAAGAACTGGTGACAGTTTAGTGCCTCTGCCCATTGTCCATGATTTACACTAATTGTGAGCAATCTTCTTATATGTCAGCTCATTATTTTCAAAAGATTTGCCTTTACGCTGTTCTTTGAGGTATCAATGAAGTGATTGAATTTCAGTATCTTAATTCAGTGCACGTAATACTAATCTAACAGCAGATGAAAACTGGTAAAACCCAAAAGAGAGTTCTCTAAATTTGTAGTTCCTATTTTTGTGGGGTTGACCTGGCCATGTGTGGAAAGGGAATGGTATTTGGTGGTAAGCACAGGGTGTTTGGGGTTCAAGGAGCCTAGATTCTTTCCCTGGGTCTGTCACTCACTCGCTGCGTGACCTGAACACGTCACTTTACCTCTCTGTGCCTCAGTTTTCCCATGCATTAAAAATAAAATAAAATAAAATGGGGATTCTAATGTTTGTAAGTGCTTTGAGATCCTTGATTAACAGGTGCTATTGGAGTGCAAAGTGTTACTCTTGCATGTTTATTTTGAGTCATGATATAATCAATTTTAACCCAAAGTCATTGGATTATTTATATGAAGTCCATAATGTTCACGTACCTCAGGGACATTTTAAGAGTTGGAGGTGCAAATATTCCAAAAGGGTGCAACAGACACAGTGTATCCCCCTGCTTCTGTTTTTGTATATTTTTGCTACTTGGTTTTTCTTGATCATAGCGATTTTGTGCTTGGTCTGTGTTGTCTTAAGATGCGGTATCCTATACTAGCTTATAATATTCCCATACCAAAGTCATGGGGAAACCAACATTATTTTGTTTTTGGTTTATTTATACTATATTCTGCATACAGTACTTTAAATGCCAATTACAGTGCAATCTTTATTTATTGTAAAAAATTTTTAATGTACTTATGTACTAATTTTTCCTTGTAGCATGTTTTTTTTTGTGTTTTATACTTTTGTAATTTTAGGTCAGTCTTGTTCCTTGGCAACATCTGTAGTATTATCAATCCTCTGACATTTTCTTGTCTTTTTGAAGATATAAGAGCATCTAGTTCATTAAATGCCAAAAAAAAAATCCATTATCAGTGATTGAAACGTTTACATGTTCCCAAAAAAGCATAATCATCTCTTAAAGTGCTAAGATCAGTGAATTATTCTTTGTGCCTATATTGATGTAGTAAGTGCTAGAGAGTTCTGTATTTTGTTACTAACTAATAATTAGTTTAATTAGCCTGCAAACTGATGGCATCAAGGTAAATACATTTTTGCCAAGGTTCTGGCCTTCCAAAACTTATCCCTCTATTTAAGTGTGTATTATGACCCACTATAACATTGCATCTGCATTTTCTGAGACAATTTCATGCAGGTGTTTGGGGAAGAAGGTATTGTTTTTGAGCAATGAAAATTCAGCTGAGTATAAGAACCCTGTTTGCAGGGGGCAAAAAGAGTCTCTTTGGAAACACTTCAGAACTGCTGCTATCAAGAAATTCTCTGAATTTGTTGAGATTTTTAAAATGAAATAATACTTCAGGCCAAAATTGCTATGAATATTCGATCTTTTTGAGATTTTTGTACTACCAGATTAACCACCAGAAAGCTAAAGTGTACAAAACACTAGCTGGCAGCACTTTATTTTATTGCTCTCTGTTATTTGGTATTCATTATAATCCCTTCAGTCAAAACATATCACTCTATCTGGCACTGTTTTCTATCATGAATAAGTATATGTGATACTGGTATATAAATATTATACACATTGCCATTACACATGAACAATAAAATAAAGTGTTATATTAGCCTATTCTGCCCTTTTGCAGTAGGTAGGAATGAGTGAATGGCTCTCTGATGCTCTGTATGTCAAACTCATCCCTAGCACAAGAAATTCTAGTCGTGTGAAGCAAACTGCCCTTTGTCCTCAAATTATTTAAAAAGAAAACTTTTTTAAAAGATTTTTTTCATATTATCTGCCTTGTTCTTATCAACTTGAAATGTTGGCATTTTCTGTGTTTCGTTGGCTACAAGTAATTCAGTATTCCTGTCAAAATTGAAAAGTGCCCTAATTGAATGTGTTCGAATGTTATCCTTGCACAATTCTTTAAATTGAAAGATAAAATGTTTTACCTCACTGTTGGACATACATTCCAAGGTTTTCAACTTTAGGAGGAAAAAAAATAATCATATGTTTTTCTGTATTGTAAATTTTAGACTATTTCATATACATTGTATTAAAACTGCCATATCAATTTTAATGTATAGATTTTGCAAATACTATGCTATATGTAATACCTAACTATATCTGTAGTGTATATGTAATATATTTATGCCCAATAAATGTTTTAATTCTTTCTGACTTTAGCAGGGTTCTTCTGCCATGAAAAGGATTGCTTTTGTTGTTGTTGTTGTTGTTACTTTTTAATTTAAAAATTTTAAACCATATCCCAGAAGTTGCAAATTCAAATGCCTTTACAGGCCAGGCAGGAGGCATAGTACACAATGATTGCCGTGCCATCTAAAGGGGCAGCTGCAACCCAGCTCCTGCTGGTTGAGGTCCTGCAATCACTATGTTTCAAAAGAAATGAAATTTTGAAATTTCCCTATATGGACCAACTAAAATATAACTATGGACCATATAGGCTTCTGATCTGCCTTTTTTTTTTTTTTTTTTTTTTTTTTTTTTTTTTTTTTTTTTTTTTTGGCAGGGTCTCTGTGGACAACATACCTCTTTGCCTAACATTTTATCTATGTCCAGAATTTGGGAGCCCAGATCCTAGGTCTGGTCACCCAGCACCTGGATGTTCCCTCTCCATGACGAAGTCAAAGTTTTGACCCCCATCTTACTTCTGCCAAGTTTCACTCAACAACAACAATAGCAATAAAGCGCAGTGCTCCTACTATGTCCACGTTTAGATTGTTTGCTAGGGATCTCTATATCTTTTTTTTTTTTTTTTTTTTTAATTTCTGCAGTACTGCTTATGGAGAGTTGTTGAGAACACAGAGCTCACTTTCTTATATAAAGAATGACAACCATTCTTACGGGTAAAAATAACAAACATCAAATTTTGCATGCTCCTGACACTCCACTGAAAACACAGAGAAGAAATTTTTTTGTTAAGTCACAACTCCTCTCAGCACTGAGAAGAAAGAAGTTAGTAGCACCAGAAGCTTGGAAACCTAACTGAAGGAAGCCTAATTCTAATTTATCAGAGGGGAAATGATCACCAAAGTAATTTATGTACAGAATACTATGAAGATTCAGAAACTGGACAGAAGCATGCCCTTTTGAAGTGACGGTGAAGAGGGTAAGGAGCCCAAAATACTATCTGTTGAAAGCTGTTTAAAATGCTGTTAGATCCGTAAAATCCCTCCCCTCCCCTCCACGTCCCCCCGCCACCCCACTGGACAACTGCCCCTCCACTCCTGCAGAAGCCTACACTTGATCCTTAGGAGAGGGTGAAACAGAAAGTCCCTGGACTGGGAGATATGATCAGCAGTGACAGTGAAGGTACAATATCAAAAACAATTAAGTTAACATGGGCATATGAGAAAATATTTAAGAGTCTCACCTGAAGAGCCTCGTGGGCCAAAAATATCTAAGGACCCTCAGTGAAGTGGTTCAGTCAGAGCAACCTTTGGTGGTACTTCTCAGCCAGCCTTGGCTCCACAGTAATATCATCTGAGGAGCTTTTCAAAAATTCTACACCAAGATCACATCCTACAGCAATAAATTGAGTATTTCTGGAGCATTCGTGTACAACAGCATTACCTGGGAGCATCCCAGGTAATGCCGTTGTAGAGCGACTGCCCTAAAGTGAAACTCTCAGTCAACAAACCTGTCAGCTTTTACTACTCCAGCTTTACCAGGGATAACTGGACATCTGATAACAGTTGCTTACATAAATGAAAAGCCCAAAGCCAACAACCTGGAAGAATCAGAGGCTAAAGGAGAAGCTTCAGAAAAGTATCTCCAAAGAGGAGAGAGAAGTCATCTGTAGACTAAGGATAGAATGCTATTGAAAAGGAAAGTTTGAAAAATAGGGAAGAGTTCTTGGAAACTAAAAACTTAAGACAGGTTGGAAGCTGGAAGTAAGAGAAGAACCCAAAAAGAACAAGAAAATAAAGGTAGGATAAGACAAGGATATTCAATATCTAAGTAATAGAAACTCCAGAAAAAAAACCAGAAGATGTAGGAGAGGAAATAAATCAAACACCTGAGTTTCTGGAACGAAAGGGCATGGAGGCACTCAATACGGTGGAGGAAAACAGGACCTCTACCAAGACACGCCATCTTGAGATTTCAAAACACTAGGACCAAGAGAAGCTCTGAAAACAGAAAAACTGATCGCATAGAAGGATTAGAAACCACAGGAGCTTTCCGCTCACCAATAGCAACACTGGAAGCTAGAAATCAGTGAAACAAGGAAATCAAGATTTTGAAAGAAAAAGATTTCCCACCTGCTTACTCAAAACCATCAAGTATCATGAAGACATTTTTAGAAACACAAGATCTCCTGAGTTTGCCTCCTACCCACGTTTTCTCAGAAGCAACTAAGGGATATGCTCTCCCAAATGAGTGAAAAAACTAGGAAAGAAGCTTTCACGGGATTCAACCTCTAGTGCTTTTAATGCAGGTCAGAAGTTGGCTCTCTGGCTTTCTGCCCCAGAAGGATTTATGCAACTTTCACTTTATGACTTCCCTAAACGTATGGAACTGCAGAATGCTTTTAAATACCTCTCAGAGTACCTTGAGTTAGGCTAATTAAAACTGACAGATCTGTGTACAAGTATCTATTTTTCAGGGTTGTGACTTAAACAAGTCCCTACCTCCACTGCTAGACTCCAAATGCCTCAAAATCTAGGGGAAAGGAGCGTGTGCCCGTGCAACAAGTCTCGCTCAGCTCTGCAGCATGCAGCGCAATATCTGGCACAAAGTAGATTTAAAAAAAAAAGTTTGTTGAATTGAACTCTGTTGACTCATTTGGTAGGAAAAGTTCACATATCAGTGATGTGATCCATAGTACTCTTGCTGCTCCAAACCATGGTCTTTTGCCATGGGTGTGTTATTTGTAATGTTTTGATTTTTTTTTTTTTAGTTGATATAGTCAACAACTTAAAATGTGGAAATTTCACACAAAATACTAAGATTCCAGATTCTTCTGAAATTTGAAAGACCTGGCAATTCTAGGTCTTGTTCTGGAATGGTGGTTTCCCGCAGACATAATAGCTGTCCTTGTTGTTTGAGGCATTTGCTCTGCAATTGAACACATTGCCCACCAAAACTGTGACATGAATGATGTTTTCTAACAGAATATTTCCTTGTACTCGTCTTCATCAGAAGTGAGTAAATGGAGAACGAGACTTCAAAAATGATGCAGCGAAGACATCTATTAATCTGCTTCTTCATAAAAGCAACAAAAACACTGGCAAAAAGTTGCCCCAAAACTTCTAGAAACCTTTTCAGAATGCTAGACATTAACCAAAGGTTTGTAGCACGTGAACATCAGATTTTGTGGTATTTTATCTCAGTTTACTACCCCTCTCAGCTCCACAGTAGCCTTGAAAACCAGCAGCCTCACAACCACCTGGAAGGAGCATAGTGGGTTTGGAGTACCTCAGAATGTCTGGTACCCAGGATATTGTCACTGTTAACAAGTCTCACAGCTCCCTTGCAAACCCTCATTTGCCGGGTGTTATTATTTAATCTGTCTGAGAGTTCATCCTATGGGAAAAGCCTTATTTATACCCAAGGCATTTGTTTAAATATAATCAATACAGTCGTTTAACCCTGCCACTACTTGAGGCTGCGATACCAGTTGGCAAACAAGAGCCTTACCAAACACATCACAATCTGGGAAATAAGATATCCATTGGGAGTCTCAATGAAAGGCCACGTGCATGGGCCAGGCTATGCGCATGCTTAGGAAAGATCTGATAATACCCCAGTCTCTCACTTCTGATTGCTCTTAAGGCCTGTGTAAGCAGGGATTGAAGGCTGAGAGAAATGTACACTCCCTGTGGATCGAAAGTGTGCTCCTTCATACAGAGCCCCTTGACAAAGAGTGGGAGATTTGCGGGTTCAAGGCATTTAAGGAAATCTGACTAATCATTAACCATTAAGCAGAACAGAGATTTCAGTGGCCAGATGCCAAGCAAGAAGTCTGGAAGGATACACTCTGAATTCATAAGTTGGATTAACCCTGATAGGAAGTGAAATGATGATCAAAGAGGATTTCAGTCTTAACTATAACATTTTAGCTTTGTACATGAAAAATGCATTTATGTACTGTGTAATAACAAAACCCTATTGAAAATACAAAATCTCATTTCCTTAGCCAAAGGATAAAGGATGCTTTTAAATTTTTTCCCCCTAGGACTGAAGATAATTTTTTTTTGTCTTTTCTATCCAAATTGTTATGAAAAAAATGTGTTCGATTCAGAAACAAAATTTCTTGCAGATATGAGCCATTGAATGCTTATGAGTTTCCACCATCGTGTTTCCCAAGGTGAGAAGGTACATGGTCAACATTTCTTAAATTATGTGATTTTTGTCATCTCTACTAGGGAAAATTGTAACTGGTATGTCAAAGGAAAACAGATAAGATTAAAGTGGACATCTAAGTTCACAAAAGAAATAGTGAAAGTGCTACTCTGTATAGCAGAAATCATAGGGCTGAAAAGTAAATGACTGAAGTTTGAGAATAATACACCATGGAATGCTGCCTTCTAAAAAACAAATCAATCTATAAAATGCAACACGGATTTTAAGTTAGCATCTGCAAATACAGTCTGTTTTTCTTCAGGTGAAAAGGATTTTGTTTTACAGAAAGAAGGGGTAAAAATGAAATAATTAGTATCCACACAGAACTGGAAATTGAACTGAATTAGAAAGTTCTTATAGTTGATCCCTACCAGCCTCTATAACCTTCTTATACCTTTTTGTCTTTCTGTACATATTTTCACGTTTGGTACTATAATATTCATATGAGTGAAAATTGGATTTTCTAAAGTTAAGGTGCTTTTGCCCAAACCATGAAGGTTATATAATGTTATTTTTTCAGAACCTGAAATAGATCTGGTTTTGCAGTAGACATGGGAGAAAATGAAGGTATAACGAGCCTCTTTGGCTTTATCTGCCACTTCCTCCTGGGGCAGTGAGCTACACCCTATCCCCACTTCCAACTCTATCCCCTAGGTTCTCACAAGTTGCTGTGTTCTAACACCCTTGAGTACATTCTTGTAGAGAATGGGTCTGTAGCCATTTGGGATTAAGACTCAAAGCTGGAACTGCAAAATGAAAAGCTTGAAGATTTTGAACAGCCAGTTTTCTCAGTGTAGAAAAAGCCAGTGGTCAATGCGAGAAAACAAGCTGGCAGAAAAGATGTGATAGAAGATCCTTAGTCAGGCCCAGTTTTACCATCCTTAGGTTTTCTGAAACCCCTTGTTTCCTATGCTCCTTTGTGTTTAAGCTAGCTGCACTCAGGTTTCTGACACCAAGACCTCTAAGTGTTCCCTACTAGGGCAGAAAGCACTTAGGACCTATTTTATGTTGCAAAGGGGGCTTATTTAAAGTAGGATATACAATGCAAAATACACAACCTCAAAGATATTTGAGCTGAGAATTCATTCAAATATGGCCTGGTTTTTTGTTCTTTTTACCTTTTGAGCATTATACACTGAGCATAGGAAAGTTAAAGGTTTTTTTTTTATTATTAAAATAATAAATGGTGCTGAATTAGAGCACTAATTAGTGAGCCCTTGCAGCATATCAAGCACCTGAAACATCTTGTTTATGCCTCAACAACCGTTTAAGTTAAATATAGCTATCCCTTTGAAGTGCATAAGTAACTTGGGCAAGGCATCTAAGTAAGTGAGTACAAAATCTTGTTATTTAGTAGGTTTGAAACCTGAAGCAAGTTCTTTTGCCACTCCAGGCCTTGATTTCTTCCTGTGAAAAATTAGTTGGACTGGATCTCAAAGATGCAGAGAGAGACTACCTTCATGCCAGGGAGCAAACAGGAAAAAGGAAAAGACAGCCACATATTTTGAAAAAGTTGAATTTCTTTTAAAATCCTGTACCACATTCCTTCTAATCACAATCCTCCTTAATGTGAGACTTTCAGATTAAAAGCAGTAACAACGAAACTAAATATTCTGTGACTCCTTCACTTGAAAGTCAGAGCCCCCACAATAATTCATTAGCCTTATTCTGTTTTACTGCTGACATGAAAGAATGGGCTATGCATTCATCACATGAGACAAGAGGCTGGCTTGATCACTGTAATTAGTTAACTATTACTGTATAACAAGCCACCTCAAAACTCAGTGTCTTAAGACAGGAGGCCCCCAGGAGCCCTTTGTAAGAATAGTTTCTACAAAGATAGGGCAGGAGACAGATTTCAGGGAGTAAAGAATGAATGGTGATGAGGACTTGGCAGTGACGCAGCAGTGAAAGTACAGTCACTTGACAGGGAAGCAAGATTGAAGAAGGTGTGGTTGGTAGGGTGATAATGATTTAGAGAAGTTCTGGCAGTTGATAGACTCAAGGGAAAGTGCTAATCTAAAGGAAGCAATTAAGATATAGGAAAATTATAATCAATGTGGTGAGGTCTCAGAAAATGGACAGAATGAGAACTGAGTGCACAGCTGAAGGACTTTGCCTTAGAAACCAGAAGAGACTCCATTTTGAGACGTAAGAAGAAAGTGCAGGTTAGGTAAGTGTGAAAATAAAGACGAGGTTGTTAAACTTGCTGTTTGCAGGGACCTCTGTTCTTTCAGTGAGTAAATGAGTCATCTTTAAAAAATGAAAGGCCAGGGGTGATGATTGGGAGCTTGAGTAGAGAAATAGTTTAGAATGGAAAAGACACCTTAAGAAGGGCCAAGCAACCTTGTCTTTGTGGAGATGCCTGTCAATAATAATTTTTCTCTTGTAAAGAGAGGACTTGGAGCAGTGTCAGGAAAGTGAATGCCCAAGACTTAAGGAGAATTTTGATGTCACAGGAGGTCAGACTCCAAGGAGGAGAAGATATCTCAGGAATATGCAAGAGTGAAGTTAGAAGCACTTATAATTCAAAGATTACAAAATTGTGACATGATTTTGTATCCTAATCCTGTAAAGTGGGAGCTAGAGTAAGCACCACAAACTCCAGTACTCCCTGTTAACAGCAAGCATCAATTAAGCCCTCACTGGGTTCCTAGCATGGGGCTAAGCATTATTTTAGTTATCACAACAATCCTTAGTATATATAGGATATTATATTTTTATTTAACAGAAACTGAGCTTTAGGAAGATTACCTTCCCAAAGTCACTGTGGCAGATTTTATTTTAGAAAGATGGTTGCAGCCATATCTCCCGTCCTCTACAATGTGGCCTTGCCACTGCCCTGTCAAGGGGTAGAGTTTGAATCCTCTATGGGAAACCTCTTATTGGGTCATGACTACTCCTACCAATGACTGACTTCCAAGGCTTTGTTATAAAGTGCCACAAATCTACCTCCAGCATCCATTGGAACACTTGCTCTGACAGAAGATAACCATGATGTAAGAACTTTGCCATCTGAAAGGCTGTCATGCTGGAGCATCACCTGAGTATAGCTGAGCTCCCTGCCAACAGCCAGCATCACTGTCATCCATGTAAGGGAGCCATCTTGCTCTCATATCTGTCTCAACCTAGTTGAACTTTTAACTTTGAGATGACTGCATCCCAGCCAGCATTTGACTGCAAACTCGTAAGAGACCCCAAGCAAGAACTGCCCAGCTCAGCTTTTCCTAAATTTCTGACCCACAAGATTAGCAGCAAAATAAAATGGCTGTCGCTTTACAAGTTTTAGAATAATTTGTTATGCAACAACTATAATCAGAATAGCCTCGCAGCATCACAGAGCAGCAGAGCTAGGATTCAAATGCCTGTTTGGCAGACTCTGGAGCCCAGCTTTATTCTCCTTGACATTCCTCATCGTATATCCTCTATATCTAGTGGTTTTTGCCTTAAAACGTATGCTGTACAAATATTTTACCTACTTCTTGGATGCCATCATCTCAGCTCTGTTATCTCTATTTCACTTTCTAGCATATGTATATAATCTAATGTATCATCCAACTTTGATAAGACATATCAATAGTAATTAAAATTTTTATCACATTATTGCCAAGTAAATCTTAAATACAATCAGCCAATCACAATCCTATTATTATGCTTTGGCAAGTCAAAAAGCCTTCCATTTCTAGACTTTGAGAAAAAGTTTCTTTTATGCATATTAACCAGAAATTACCCGAGTTTTCATATTTCTCCCCTGAATTTTTGCCAGGCATATTAAACTTAAGGAGGCCAAAATCACAGTAGACACTAGCGCATACATAACCTGTAATTGAAAGAATTATGAATCAGAGTTGAAAGTTTAAACTTAAACAGAGACTAGTTCTTAAACTCTTTAGTGCATTTTTTGTTTGTTCGTTTTTCAGTATTACCACCTCTATAAACAATAAGGCATCTTTTTAAATTTATTCATCGTAAAAACACCTATCAACAGGCAGTATGATACGGCTAGGAATCATGCAGTAGATTAAATGTCAAGCAGAAATGAGTCAGTTTGCCATCTGTTTCATTAGCACCATTTGGTAAAGTCACAAATCCCATCTGAATTGAAATCTAAGCCACACCAAGATCATGGGGCCTGAGCTCAGGTCTGTTTTCCTCTTGAATTCTAAAGAGTTGAGTTGTTATTACCAAGCTAAGGAAACAAGGCATCCAGTTCCTCCTCACCACCTTCCAAATCTTACTGTTTCTTTCTTTTCTTCTCCAATGTGTATCCTGTTAAGAGTAGTGAGACATTATTGTGATATAGCAAACATTACATCGTATGATAATCATAATAAACACAATAGGTCCTGGAGAACTGTCACGCACTATTGCAAGTCTCATATTTTATTATTTGATGTTTGTTACTTCACCAGCTGAAGATTTGGGGACATAATATCACCAATAATGTGAATTCTGAGGTTTAGTTATGATTTATCCATTATAATACTGGTCCAATTCTGCAAAGATGTCCGTTGGTCCTGGATATCAGGTTTTCTCTTTCGAAATTTCAGGTTTTAGGTAGAACAGGATGATGGCTAAAAGCAAGAATCTGGAATCATAGTGCTGAGGTTTGAACCTTGCTCTGCCATCAGTGGCTGTTACTGGAGCAGGTTCCTTAAGGCAGAGGAATGTTTATCTATCTAGATTCTTCAGTAAAATGGAAGTACCACAAGAGCATGAACTTTGTCTTTTCTAGGTATCCTAGTAGCTAAACATTGAGCAATAGAGCCAAGAGCAGCTCTCCTTGGCCTGCCAAATGGAGCGCAAGACTAGACTTTAGAATTGATTGTTCAATGTCCCCTTAAAGTGCACTCACACAGGAATGAACCCCATTTTAGAAAACAATCAGGCACTAACTCTAATCCCAATTCCTCTGTAACCAACACGTATAACCCTCAGCAAGTCACGTCACCTTGTAGAATGGTGTTGGGCTTCACACTCATTGTAAGGCTAAATTCTAATTCACAGGGTCATTGTGGGACAGATAAGAGTGTGTGAAAGCACTGTGAACAGAATGACGTAGGTAGCAATGCTTAGTTTTTTAAATTAAGAGATGAAATTAGAGACTTGCTTCTCTATGAGATTTAGGGTATAAAACAAGCCATTACTAGTCAGTCTTTTGTAAGATTGTGTCACGTAAACCTCAACAAAGATACTTCTAGCATTATTACACAGTTTAAAAATCATGATTTCTTTAGTATATGTTCCCTCAATCATTCCACAAATATATATGGAGCACTTTTATTATGTCAAGCACCATTTAAAGTACTGGGAAAAAGTTTGGAGGAAAACCCCTGACTATGTGGGTTTACATTCTGGTGGTGGAGCCAGACACGTAAATAGATAATGACTTTAGTATGATAGATAAGGTAAAAGAAATGATTTGGATGTTTGTACTATATTAGTCTAGAGAAAAGACCTCACTGGAGTTGAAGAGGTGGTGTTGGTGATAGATTAGGAAGTAATACCTGAGAAGTGTTTTAAAGGATAAGTAAACACTCAGCAATCATTGAACGAATGAATGAATGAATGGTGCTCATTCCATTCCGTTTGGTTTTCTGTTACCCTGACGTGATATGAACACTATCCCATTCTATTTGGTATTAAAGTTCCTGAAAGGCAGAGCTCAGCAAAGGAATGAGAAAAAGAAGGTAATATTTCATAGAGGAGTTACCAGCATTCAGTTTTGAGGGCATCAAATAGGAGACTGGGATGGAGAAAATGCAGCAGAAGAATTTAGTAAGAGGTCTTTGGTTGTGGGAGACAATACTTACTTCACTGTGGAGCTCAGACATTATCCTGCTGGAGTTGAGGAGTCAGACGAAAAACTGACCTGGGCATATCTTAGTTTAAATGGATCACTCCAGTTGAAACTTTCCTTGCGGTCACTGAAATCACTGCAGACAAACCTGAGATTCACATGCCCTGTTTTCAGTCTCGCCTACCATGGTTCTCAGAGAATGATGATCCAAAGTTAATTCATGTGAGAAAATTTTAATTTTATCATGTTTTCTGTATGGAACCTGGACTCTGCTTTTAGTTACGGTCAACCTTTCTCCCAGGGTCACTGTCATGCTGCACAAATAGACTTACTGAGTCTGCCACAGTAGGTCTACTTGTGTTCAACTCCATTCAAGATACATTTGCTCAACCATTTAATGTATCTTCAGGTGCAAGCCATCTTGCTAGATACTAAGGGGACCAGAAAAATAAAGTGCATCCCAACCTAGTACTCTAGAGAGATTCATGATGGAGAATGATAACTACATCACTGACTTTGATAAAAGGTGAATTTTAATGAATATGTCTTTTGCTCAGAGAAATCCATCTACTCTTCACCACTGCCTGTACCCCGTACGTCCATACTCTGGTCATTTTCTACAATTCCTCTACTTTGTCATACCAATTTATAATTTATAAAGTGCTTTTACTCCTCATTTTATTTTATCATTATATAATCCTACAAAATACTAAATCTGATATTATCAACCCCATTTGGCAAATCAGAAAAATACAGCATTCAGTGACAGACCAGTACTAGAACCCAGTGCTTTCACAATATACACTGAGCCAAGAACCGCTCTCCTTGGCCTGCCAAGTGGAGCGCAAGATTTACTTTAGGTTTGATTGCTTAATGTCCCCTTAAAATGCACAAGAAATGTGAGTGCTCATATAGGAATGAACCCAATTTTAGAAGACAGGAAGGAAAACTCAAGCCTGTTTTTGTCAATATTTTTGGCTTTTAACATCAGATGCCCTCAAGCATCCTCAATAATAAGGATGCAATATGCAATCTCGCAGACACAAGGACTTCAATGCAGCCAATCCTTCAAAACCAGGGGCATCTCTCTCCTCTCCCTCCTCTTCCTCCTCCTCCTCCTCCTCCTCCTCCTCCTCCTCCTTTTTCTGTCTTTCTGCTGTCCCTCTTTTATTTTCTCTGCCTAGTCATAAGTCTGACCCCTCATAACTTGGCTTGTATATGCCTTAATTCTCCTTAACTTCAGCCCTGACACCATATAATTTTGAAAGTCTATTGTTCAATAATACCAACTCTTATTGGTTTCTGAGTATATTAGTTCGAAATCTCAAAAGAGTATAATTGTCCCAAGTCACCTACTTTTGAATGAACTACACTTGGGTCAAATGGTTATCCTTGGTTCAATCACCTGTGGCTAGAAAAAAACTGATTTTTACAATATAAAAATGGGGCTACCTAGGCCAGTTTTTTGAGAAGGGTCTTTGGCGGGGGTAGTGCCCCTCTGCATATGGCATAGGGGAGGCCTTAAAACATGTCTTCTACATAGACTAATCATAACCATGTTTTTCTTTTCCTTTTTTTTAGTTTTCCCAACCATGTTTTTTATGTTGAGAATTTTGAAATTATCTTCTAGGAAAAGTATTAACTATTGGTAAATTTCATTAAGATGAAATTTACATAACATAAAATTAGTTATTAAAAACATACAGTTCAATGGCAGTTAGCACATTCACAGTGTTGTATGGTAAGCCTTTTGTAAACAGCATACAGATTTTCCAATTCTTGAGTTTTCTTTTCCCTTAAAAAATTAAGTAATCAATACATTCTCAAAATGTAAGTATCAAAATCCATCAATCAGACTATATAACTGGCTTGTATGCAGGAATTCTTGTTGTGAAAATAGTTCTAAATACAGTAGCAAACAGAAAATCAATTTAATTTCATTATGGAAGAACAAAGGAAGAAGAAAGAAGCACTTCTTTATTTTTTGAAAGTAGCTTTCCTGGTAGAAAAAAATACAAGGCCAAAAGTCTCTATTATTCTCAGAATGACTATTCACAATGACACTCCCTGCCAGAGTGGAAGCCCCTTTGTCCTGAAAGTGTCCCCTGAGCAAGGTACTGTGGTCACCCCTGCTCTGGACTGTCTCCCAGAGGTGGCAGCCACTGGTAGGTTTGCATGAAAGATGTTTTACCTCTGGTGATTGGAGGGAATAGAGCCAAGGGATACAAATAGTAACTCATTGATACAGGGGTGGTTTCTGTCAACATAGGAATGGATGATGTTGTCATGAGCCTTGGTCACTTCCAGGAAGAGCTAGGAAACACAGGACACCAAGATTTCCTTATCTTTAGCACACATGAAAAAGTACCTCACTGAGGAAAGAGTAGCTTTGCTGAGCTCTCGTGGGTGCCCACTGAGTTCTTCCCATACTGCAAAGGCGGCCTAAGAGCACAAAGCATCTTGAGAGTATTGGCTCTGGATTTACACAGACCTATATTCATGGGCTTCAACACTTACCAGCTATTTGATTGACAACTATTCAATGTCTCTGAGCCCCAGTTTTCTCCTTGATGCCTCTCTTGGCCTTACAGTCCACCATTAAGACCAATGATGTCAAGTTAGGCAAAGACTCTTGTACACTACTGATGGAAATATAAAATATTGCAACTACTTTAGAAAACAGTTTAGCAGTTGCTGAAAACAATAAATATATACCTACCATATAACCCAGCCATTCCACTCTTAGATATTTACCCATGAGAAATGAAGGCATATGTCCATATAAAGACTTGAACATGAATGCTCAAGGTAGCTTAATTTGGAATAACCTCAAACTAGACACATCCCAAACATCCATAAACAGATGCCTAGATGAACAAATTGAATTATATACATGCAATGGCACACTACACAGCAATAAAAAGAAATGAATTATAGATATACACAGCAAAATAGATGAATCTCAAATTAATTATGCTGACTGAAAGGAATCAACAAAAAATAGATACTATAGATTTTCTAGAAAATCCAAATATTTTAATAGTGACAGAGAGTAAATCAATGGTCACCTGAGACCAGAACAAGGGTATATAACAAAGGGCTTTGATGAAACTTTTGAGAGTGACATTTCAAGTCATGTAAATAAGTATCTATTAATGAATGAAAGGGCATTTTAGGCTGAAGAAAAATAGAGAAGGAAAATAACACAAAGGCCATTAGAGAGGATTAAGTAAATTGTAGTTAATACTTTTCATAGACTATTATGTAAAGATTAAAAAGATTATCTCTATTAGTACTCAGTAGCATAGAAAATTTTTTTTAATTTCTTAAGCTGAAAACAAGTGTATAGTTTATCTTACTGATATTAAAGTGTATGTGTATATATTTGCTTTGTGTGTGGGGAGGAGTGGCAATGCATGTACAAAAAAAGTCTAGAAAACTGGTCATATTTATAGTGGTGGTTTTTCAAATGGTACAATTTACAGTGAACTTAAAATGTGTTCAAACATACACAAAAATAAAGATAAGCAAATGATATTTGTTACTTGTCTTTCTCATCCGAATATAAACTCTATGAAGGCAGGAGCTGTGCTTTATTCACTACTTTATCCCTATATCTAGATACAGTGTAGATACTCAATAGATATATGTTGAGTGAAAGAATAAAAAAAGAAAGAAGGATGTACAGAGCTTATACAGGAACCAAATAATAGTTCAGAGGCATGCAGTGGGGCAATGAAGATCCTGTAGAGGTCTGAGCAGATCTGGCTGGCTAGGGTCTTGAATCCCAGCATAAAACTTCAGACTTTATCCCTCAGGAACTGGGTAGCATTTGTTCACTGAGATGAAAAGGTGGAAATAAGTATTGTGTGATTTGGCACCAGCCCATAGCCTGAAGAATGCCCTTCTCCATCTCTTGTTACAAAAAAAAAAGGAAAAGGGAAGGAAGGAAGGAAGGAAGGAAGGAAGGAAGGAAGGAAGGAAGGAAGGAAGGAAGGAAGGAAGGAAGGAAGGAAGGAAGGAAGGAAAGAAGGAAAAAAGGAAGGAAGAAAGAGAAAGAAAAGAAAAGAAAGAAGAGAAGGAGAAAAGAAATACTCTCTATGAATAAACAAGTCATTCAGATGTCTCCTTCAGGGTTCCTAATTGATGGAGAACTTGGAGCCAGCTAAAGCCTTGGGGTCTGACATTTACTTGCTGGCTGATGGAGGCCCTGAAAACAAAGTGAAAATGCTTCTATTTTCTTTTTCAATCTGTGCTCCACCATCTGCTGTACTGATTCTCAGGGTAGTCTCCATGGTGGGGGTAGGATATGGATGGCCCAGGAAGCCAGAGAGACAACAATGCCAACACAAGACAGACTCACAGCCCTGAGGTCAAGATGAATCTTCCTTCTGATAGTGCATTTTCTGCAATGCTGGGACTTCACACTTTTTATACCAAAGCCTTGTATAGGCAAGCACAGGCCGCTGAATTGGTCCCATTGACCAACCTTCAGTCTCAAATTATGTGGAAAAAATACTGCATATTGTCTCAAAGATATTTCTTCATTTGAGAAGTGCTTAATTATTATTGAAGATAAGTTTCCTGATATTCACACCATCTCCTTCAACCCAAGTCCTCCAGTAGATGAAGTAGTCTTCTTTAAATGTAAATGCTACCCCATCGTTCTCCCACTCCAAATCCTTCACTGCCCCTACATTGCTCTGGATAATGACAGAAGTCCCTTGGAGGGCTTTTGAGGCTCTGCTTATCTCTCAGGCACTGTACACCTTGAGCCACTCTTTCCCTTGCCCACGATGCTCCAGCCCCAGGACCTTCATTCACCTCCTCAAATGTCATGCTCCTTCCTAACACAGATTTTTTCCATGCTCTTCTTTATGCTTGGAATTGCACTCCCCTCTTTAGCAATCTGATCGTCCCCTGCTCGTCCTTTATATTATGGTATAAATGTCATTACTCAGGGTCATCACATCTGTCTCATGCCCAAGACCAGGCTGGGTAAACATAAAGGGCTCTCACAGCACCCGCCCGGCACTTCTGCATCATAGCACACAACTCAATTAGAGTTAGATAATTATTGGGCAGTTATTTGTTCAACATTTGTTTTCCCATTGGACAGACCAAGTTGGTCCTAGTACAGCACTGGCCATGTGACCTTACTTAAACTTTCTTTTTCAGTACTCTCATTGTTCTATGATGTCAGTGGGTTAATAAACGAGTCCAAAGAGTGAAAGTGGAGACTGTATACTTCAATAGGTTTGGGTGTAAAGGAGAAGAGAGATAGGGCAGCAGCTGGAGGGCCTTGTGGGGCTGTTTTAGTCAGCTCTCACTGCCATACAAAACACCATAGACTGTGTGACTTAAACCATAGCGATTTATTTCTCATAGTTCTGGAAGCTGGAAGTCTAAGATCCAGGTGCCAGCATGGTTGATTTCTAGTGAGAGCACTCTCCTTGGCTTGAAGATGACTGCCTTTTTTCTGTGTCCTCACATAGTGCGGGGAGGAAAAGAAGGGTGAGAGAGAGAGAGAGAGAGAAAGCACTCTGTTGTTTCTTCTTAGAAGGGTACTAATCTCATCAGAAAGCTCCATCTCCAAATACATCACATTGGGAGTCAGAGAAGATTCAACGTGTAAATTTTGGGGAAACACAACTCAGTCCACAGTGAGAGTTAAATGAAGACATTTTATGGTGGGAAATCCTAAGCAGGCTTAAGTGCTGATGGTAGATGCCAGCATACCGGGATGTGAATGAAGCTTCGGGAGAGGGGATAATCACAGGAGGTGGGAGGAAAAAGGAAGAGGAGCACTGACGGAGCAATGGCTTTGTTGTACTTCTCCCACTGTGACACGAGAGGAGGAGCAAAGGGATGTGTGCAGCTCCATGTGATTTTTCCATATGGAGCAACAAGCTAAGATGGTTCTCAGCTAATGGTTTCTTAGATCCTTTCTGAAGTAACACATAGGGTATCTGCTGAGGGGCTGACATGGGGACCAGGGAAGGTTTGAAATAGAATCTTTGGAGGTTGAGACAGCTCAGGACACATTGCCACAGAGTGTAATAAACAAGGAGAGTTTGTTCACCGTGAATGTTTGGAGTCACTGAGTCCTTTTTGCCATGAGATGTTTCTCCATCATTATTGAGCATCTGGAGAAGGAAATAGAGGATGAGGAAAATAGCCTTGATCCAGATCCAGGGACATAGTGGAAAGCAGGCATATGAACTGAGAACATTCACTAGAAAGTGGATGGTGTGAGGGCCATGGATTGGTTTAGGATCATGGAGCTGGGTGAGGACTGGTTGGCAGGGAGAAAGGGCTGGAGAACTTCTATGTGAAGAGAAAAATGTCTGAGAGACCTGAATGATAGAAGTTATGGTCACAGAATGGAATGTTTAAATGCAAGATTTCAGAGGAGAAGCAGTTCCCAACCACCATCCAGCATGAAAGCTTAGGAGCAAGTGGCCAAAATGGTGAAGTGCCCAGAAACTGAGAAGAGCAAGTTTGGAGATGAGTCCATCAGAGTCACGAGTCTAGTGCTCAGAGTGGGCCCAGTCTGGTAAACTGCCTCTCTTACAAAATTCCATCTTCACAAGGCTTATTTCATTGCAAGAGGGCTGCATGTGCCACAGCACTGATTCCCTACGTAGTTATCACAGCTGCCAGCCTCTCCCTCTCCCTGTCCCCCTCTCTGTCCCCCTCTCTCTTCTTACCTATCAGTGCTTCACATCTTGTAGTTCTTTGGGACAGATACAGAAATAGAAACAGGTAGAGGAAGCAAGAAACTGATAAGGGGGAGCTGGGTTCACTCAGCCATTGAAATTACAGAATTTAGGTGACATTGACATTTATCTGATAGGCAACTCTTGCTCCTGACTCCCAGGACTAAATGGAAATCTTTGCCCTCTCACAACTGTGTTTAGGGTTTCTTATAGGGCCAACACTGCCACATAAGCATTTTGCCTTCATATGAGAAAGATTGGGATTAGTAGATTTGAAAACTATTGTTCTCCTGCAAGAATCACCAAGATTAGAAATTGCCCCAAGACCATCTCATGCACATATGGCAGGCATCATGACATTTTTTATTGCAGACATCAGATAAAATTCACTGTTCAAGCTGGGACACTTTGGAGAGTAAAAGGGAATACTAAAAATAATTAATTGTAAAATTATTGAAGTTTTAATTTATTAACTAACAAATTAATTTTATTGGCAGAACTATAGTTCTATTCACAAACTATTTTCAAAGTTCTCTCTAAAGATAAAATTTGTGTATATTAAATCAAAATAAAAAGACTATATTTATTTCTGAATGTTTAAAAATAGAAAAATTATTCTTGGCATTTATTTACACACTTTAATTGAGCTTTTTTTTGGGGGGGGGGGTGGTCATATCTATCTCCAATACTATATCACTGATATATTTATGAAGCATGTACTTTTTCAATATAATCTATTCATTTTAAAAATAAAATTACTTGTCTTCTCTTCTATGTCGCATTTGTGGTAATAAATTTGAAATTTTTGACATCTTTTATTGCTCTTTCTAGTAAAATCAGAGCAAATTCTGAGAAAAAGAAGGTATTATTTTTTCTGTTACTTTTTTCAGCCCCAATTAATTTCAGCTCCAATTTTTTACAGATTCTATTGCTTTGTCCCTATTCAGGGTATCTTTGACAGTATTTTTATGACAAAGTTCATCAAGTAAGGTGACTGACTCTCTGACCCTTTTGACTGTTTTACCATATTTAAATCTTAGAAAATAGTAGACTGTCTCAATTTAATTCCATCAAAGATTCATTCCAAACTTTGAGATATCCCGAAGATAGATTATAAAATTTCAAAATTAAATCTGTACATTTTTGAGCCCTCATTATGTAATTTGTTCAGTTTCTTCCCATTTTTATAAAAATGTATTTTGTTTTCACGTTGAAAGCTTTGTTTTCAGTAAATTTATACAGTGCTTCCAAAGCTGTTTGTTTTTAGGATTTTTTGGTATTCCATTTGTTGACTACTCTGATTAAGGATATCAACTAATTTTAAGCAAAACACAATCAAATACAGAGGACTTGTTTATAATCCCATCTTAGAATACTAAGGTTGGTTTACAAAGTAATTCTTCAAAAGCAGAAGCATTTCTGAAATCTAACTGATGATGGGCAGTAAAGAGTGAAAGTGAATATTATCATTTTGAGACTTTGTGTCTCAATTTTTCTCTCTCTTCCTCCATATGTGTGTGTGTGTGTGTGTGTGTGTGTGTGTGTGTGTGTGTAGCTTGTGGATTTTAGCAACACATCTTCTCTTTTAATTGATAGAATATCACTTCTTTGGATAAATTATTAATTGTGTCCATAACAACATCAATTCCAAGTTCTTAATGGGGAACTTTTTAAGCAAAATTACAATTACACATTCTCAATAATATAAAAATTTCACTTTGGTAAAATGACTTCTAAAAGCTTTATTTCAGTTCCATCAGTTGAATGAAATAAAGCTCAATCCATTAGTGAAATTAACTGATCTTTTACTTAAAGTGTCTGATAGCATTGATATAAAATTAGCCTCATTCATCTGTATGCCAAGATTTTCTTCTGACAATGAAACTGACACAGTAACAATTGTCATGAATCTTTTGTGCATGTGCAAGAAAGTATAGAATCCAAAATGAGTAAAATTAATTTAAGAAAACAATTATTTTATTTCGTTGAAAAACCAAGCTTCACATACTGAAATGTAAATATACCTACTGCAGTGCTATGTGTTAAGTTGCTGACTTGGGCATAGTCCTCCTAAAATAATTACTAACCTGAGTAGATTTAAAACAAAGTAAAAGTTTATTACCATTGTAACAAGAGTGTTCAGATTACGCACTGCAGGAGGACTGCTCAACCTCTCTTTCCTGCATTTGCTGCCTCCGCCCCTAATCTCTAATCCCTCTATTTCCTACTGACCTGTTGACTGGCAGCCTGGTGGCTTCATGCGTCTTGAAGACTGTGGTCAAAGCCAATGCACAACTGGAGAGAAAAACAGATAACTCAAATATTCTTCCCACCTGAGATGAGAAGCGGACTTTCCCTAACAACATGTGCCAGAGCCCACTTAGCTTTTTTCAGAAAGTGCTCTGCATGCTTTCTTGGGAATAAAGACTGGCTATAGCTGGTCATCTGTCAAGTTTACCATTGTTAAGGAGAGAGCTCTGTTCACTCAACATGCATCTCACATGCTACTGCACAAGACTCTGGCAGAAGTTGGAAATACCAAGCTCATTGGGCTGACAACTCCACCCCACTTCCTTTAATGCAACTATTAATAACACAGCCTCAAAAAATGAAAAATACAGGACAAGTGCAAAACCACCTGGGATGCTTGAGTTAAAGGTACTATCGCAGGCAAAGGGGACACATTGTCACCCTAATGATCTTTCTCAGCCCAATGTTTCCAGGAGCTAGTGCCAATTGATGGAAGTTGACCCAGAAGATGAAGTTCCCTAGGCCTCCTGGGACAGTAGACAGTCTCTAAAGTGTTATCTATTTGGATTTATTTTGTTTCAGGGGAAACAACAAGTCTCTATATTCTCAGTGCTTTTACACTGGGATTATCAAAATGGTAGCCCAAAATCAAATGGTAGCCCCTGCCTGTCTCTCTCTCTCTCTCTTCTCCCATTTTGAGAATTTTTATTTGTGTCTCAATTTTTCTCTCTCTCTCCTACCCCATTTGTGTGTGTGTGTGTGTGTGTGTGTGTGCAAGTGCGTGTTCTTGATTAGGTTGCTGGGATCCAATGCTCTCCATTTCCTCCTCTGTCACAGATCCTGAATGTGCCATGTGCTAGGAGGCCAAACCCTAAAACATCCCTGCACTTCCACTCCACCAACTGAGTTATTTGTCAGTTCCCAAATCTTTCTATGCCAAGTTGCACTTTATTGTAACTACTTAATAAAAATTTAATAAGCTGTTGAAATGTGATTGAAAACAGAAAATCACTATTTCTTGGAAAACTACTCTAAAGTCTTTAGAAAGACTCAATAAAAGCAAGTCACTAAGAAACTCATTAAATTGGATGAAGGTGAAATATCAAAATTGAGGTCAGGGAGACGCAGCAACTATAGAAGGATTCTGCATTCAGATTTCTGCACACATGTTTCAGACTTTTTTTCTGCTTTAAAGAAACTTAAACCAGAAATTGTAGATTGTAAACAACCTAATAAATTCTGGTAATAAGGAGTTAACGTGTGTTGGGTGCTTCTATATGTCAGATAGTGCCCCTTTACATGTATAATGTCACTGGATCTGTAAACAACCACAAAAATCAGATACTTTCATGGTTCCCATTGTACTGTTAAATCAAATGAGACTCAGACTAGTTAATACTAAGTGTTACACAGCTGTTTGATAGTGAAGCCAGAAGTAAATTCTATACCTGTTTGGCTCTAAAACCTGTACATACTCTACTTCACATACTTTGTTCCTAGAAGATAAACTCTGAAAGAAAGAAGTTGTTCAATAAAGGTTCTGAAGCATTTAACCAATCCTAGACATGAAAGAGGTATGTTTTCAGGAAACCAGAAGTTTTGCCAAAATCTTGCCCTCTCCTTCTTCTTCTACCTCCTCCGACTGAGCCTGAAGTTATTTTTTTTTTTATTATTTTACAAATAGAAATAGAAATGTCTATCCCCTGGGGGAAAGTCCAAGGGTTTACTCCAAAGTATGTCTGCTGCATTTGACAAACATGACAGAGCCTTGTCAATGCCACGGCCAGTGCAGTTGCCAAGCATTGCTAAATTTGCTGCTGCTTTTACTAGCCTCTCTAAATGGTCAGTGAAGTTTCTGGGAGACTTCTGCTTGGGTAGCCATTTAATGAGCACCTACTAGGTTCTGGTACTTTACATGGATGGCAGGGGGAGGTTGAGGAACTTGCCCAAGGCCACAGAATTCCAACAGCCAAACTGCAATGCCCAAGGCTGTCGGGCTTCCTTCTCCCACCATTTCTCTGAAACTTGCTCCCCTGGAAGAGCAGGAGTCTCAGTGAGGACCACGGGGCTGTTAGTGCTGGGTATGGAAGACATCGCTCTGTGGACGATGCTTCTCACAGAGGCCAGGCAAACCAGAGGTCCTTAAGGCAGGAAGCAGAGAACAAGACCAGGAGCAGGGCCCGGAGGGAAGCCAGTCTCTGAACTGCAATAACTCAGCTTGCCATTTGCCATTATTTCAAGGATAATACACATTTTTAAAGATATATTTGAAACCACAAAAAATAAGAACATATTTCTACGAACCAGAGAAATACTATTAATACTTTTATATGCTACACCATTTCTGTCTTTTGCTCTGTGAACAATTTATTTTTCTTTATAAGATGGAACAATATGATTTTTTTCACTTACTAATATCAGGTAAACATTTTCTCGCCTGTTAAAATTCTCCTACATATCATTTTTTAATGCCTACATGCTCTAGAATAGGAAAAATGAGAGCACCAGAAACTAACTTGTTGATGTCAAATTCCAGCTCTGCCATTTCCTGACCATGTGACAAAACTCTCAGCCCCACCCCCATCCACATAGGGATAAGAATAGAACCTCTTCCAAGGTTTGCTGAGAAGACTATATGAGAAAATGGGTTAAAAGTCCTTACCATAATGATGCATAAATGTTAACTATTAGCATTCTTGGAATTTAATTAACTAATTCCCTATTCTTCAACATTTGGGCTTTTCAAGTTTTCACAATTATAAATAAGATGCAACGAGTATCATGACAAATAAATCTTTGTGCTCCTCCGTAATTAAGTCTCGATGTGAAATTACTAGAGAAAAGGGCAAATAAAGCTTGTATGGTTTTAATACATACTGTCAAACTCTTCTCTAGAAGATGTGTACTAGTTTATAATTAATTTGATGGCCCCCTGAAGGAAGTTGGCTATGAAATCAGGCATGTTCAATAGTTTTACTGTAAACATTTTTCCCACAAACATTTTCACTGGCCATAAGGCGATTTTGCCATAGAAAAAAATAAAATAACAAAAAATAAAAGATGGACTTAAGAAAGATATAATGAAACATAAAAAAATTAATAACAAAATAAAGAAGACGATGGCAAAACATGAAAATACACTGTCCTCAAAGTCTTTTGTTCACAGTATTATACATTTTTGCTCATTGATTCATCTCATTTGGCATTGCACTTTTCTTTTTCACTACAGTTTCTTCCTTCAGTAAGAGAGGTATTTGTTTCCAACTAAAGAATCCATAATTAATGGGTTTGAATTAGTAGCCACTTTGATTATATTCCCCATAGCTTAATAAACTTTTGGTTTCGACGGGTAGGAGGGATGACTGTGCTCACTTAAAGATTTGCAAAAACTGAATTGTTATTTTCTAGTGCAGCATACAATCTGGCTTTACACATAGCTTTGCAATCCCCCTTTATATGTAGTTGTTATCATCCACTATTTTAAGTCTATCATGTATTCATCACTATATAGACCATTTTGAGGGCTGAGATTTATATAATATAAAAATGGAAATATTGTGAGAACCTCATTAATGTAATGAAACCAACTGACAACTAGTTTAAATACATTAAATCTTCCAAGTGTAAACCAAACTGCCAAACAGTTATTTTATCTTTTATGGAGAAACTGCCTTATGGTCAATTAGTACTTGTGTGGAAAAAAAGTTTAAGGTGAAAATGTTTGTAGCAAAGATACTTATGTAAAGATACTCTCAGTAAAAATACCTAGAACTAAAATCAGGAATCACTGATGCATTATGAGTCAGGAAGTAAAGAGCAACTGACATTTTTACACTGACCTCAGAATGGAAGACTCACCAGGCATCAGGCAGACCTGCTGGCCTCTCCTCTTTTGACCTTAGAGTCAGACTCAGAGTCTGCCACAAGGACAGGCCTGAACAAATACGATGGGCACTGGCTGGCACTGAGCTGAAGAAGAGATGGACAGAAAGAAGGGACTGAAGATATTGGGAAGGGCCGCAGATCAACAAAAACAAATTACATAATTTGCTTCTTTGGATTACTTTAGTATATTACTACTAATTATTGCCAAATATACATTTTTAGATACTACTCCCAAAGTGTAATTAACTCATGTTAACAGCATACATCAATGATTTTATGGTATGTAGACTGATTTTTTTTTTAGTTTAATGTTCTTTTTAAGTTGAAGTCATAGTGATAATGGGTAGTAGGTTATTTTAAAGTCCCTTGATTGACAAATAGAAATTGGCCACCTTTCGTGGTCTTCAAATTTTAGTTTTAAATTTTATTGGCTCTTGGAGTCCATATGTGGAAGTTAATGCCCAGGTGACACCTAATCTAGTCTTGAAACTTTCATTTGTCCCATCAATATTCAGTGAGTGCTTGCTGAGTGCAAGATGGACAAGAATACTTCCATTGACTCAAAGAGCTTGTGGTCTTTGGGATACACTTTAGTTTAACACTGTGGAGGCTGCAACAGCCTTGGCTCTAAGGGCAACAAGTTGTAAGAAACAGAAAGCCTGGTGATCACAGCCTACCACAGGGTCCCTAACTCTTCTTCATACAGAAATGACTGGACTCATTATAAAATATTGGAGTCCTTGGGGAAGTAAAATTCACTGCAACAAACACTTTCCCATAGTTGCAAAACACAACTTTCAGAAGAAAGTAAAAGGATAAAATAGAATTGAATTTAAGACAGAAGTAGAAGTAAAATATCCCAGATATCCAAATTTATAACTGTCAATGTAAGAAATTAGATATAGGCTTTACAAATATATTTATTAAGCAACTGTTTGGTTAAGGACATACACAGGAAAGAAAACCAGTGCCAGATTTTATAAGAAAGGTACATGAAAGCTATAGTACACTTTGTAATATTCACAAAAACTCACAAATCAAAATATCTTTAATGACACTTATGACACATTATAACAACACAAATTGATAAAGTAGTAAATTCTGTAGTAGTAAAGACATAGAATACAGTGGGTATCAGTAAAATAAAAGACTGCTGTTTGAATGTACATATATGAGGAAATGCTCTCTAGTGAACTAAACCTATAGTGCTAAAAGTGAAAAATATCAATATTTTTGTTGTTTGAGCCAGAGAAATGTTTGGAATTGAGATGTTAAAATCATAAAAAATCTTCCAAACTATTCTTTCCAAATACTTTCTCTGGGGCTGGAGTGGGGCTGAGGCGGGGCTGAAGGGGCAGAGTTTTTCTGCAAAGGACATTTATGAACATTTTGGTAGATTTACATCAGACATGTTTTTTATTAGGTTTTTTAGGGCTTTAATGGTTTGTCAGTTTTGAGTGTAGTCAGTAGTCCCTTGAGCAAAAGGCATAAAATATTAATTGAAATTTCAGCAGATATCCAGGCAATGGGGAGGAGCATAGTCATGACAGTTTTTTTTTTTTTTTAAGGATGATGGGAATCCTCTCAACCAAAATGGCTAGTCTCCAATACCCTGCAAAAATGTGAGTTCAAGAGGAAAAACACAAAACAAGCTTCATCCAAACTCTCTCTTGATCAAACTTAGATTATTACCAAGCATTAACATGACTTAACTTATTTGATGTTAATATAAATACAAGACGTGAGCTTAAAGCAATTAGTGTTTGCATATTGCTGTTGATCTTGACTTGCAGTTCATTATTTAAATTAAAAAAAAAAACTTGTGTTATTGATTCACTGAATTAACACCTATCACTAATCACCTAGTTAAGTTATAATTGTATATATTCTGGCTAGCACTGAAATTTAAATTGCAAAAAAAAAAAATCATAGGAGGATTACTATATAATGAACCATGAAAGACATTATCTTTGTCTTTTAATGACATTATTTATACTAGGTACAGTATTTCTAATGGGAGTAAACTATTCTATTCACTTAGACACTGTGTCAAATTTTGATATATGTAAATATGTATGTCAAAGGTACACACATTTTTAAAAGAAAAAAGAGTGTTTTCACTTGTCTTCCAAAAAAGCACCAGTCTTGCAAGAAGTCTAACAGTTGTTTTTTAAATATTAAACTCAAATTTGTGAGCAAATGAAAAACAGCATAAAATAAATAAACTACAGCTAAAATCGTCGTGTCGTACTAATGATTGTAAATTGTTTGTAATAATTTCAGGTTCTTAATAAAAGTATTAGAGTGAAAAAGCTGAAATTTCAAGTCAAATCTCATTACAACTTTCACTGAAATAAAAACATTAACTATAAAAAATGGTTTCCAAGTTCTGGCCAGACACTAGAAGTGTTTCTCAACATCATTGCCGCAAAACTGTCATAAATTTTAAATAATTCATGGCAATGAACATTTTCTTTAAGCTATTACTAAGAAAAAGTTCTTATATAACAGTCACTTCCTATAATGAAAATGATGCAACTCTTGATTTTGTGACAGTGTAAGGTGTGTGACTTCATAGCTGGATAACCAGGAAAATGGAAACAGATTAAAAATGAAACCAGTTCCTTTACTTTCCTTACATTAACGAAGGATGCTGTGTGTGTAATTACCACAAACAGATACATTCACTGCATCTACAAATTTGACTGGTTTGTGTATAAACAGCCCATTTTGAATTTATTTTGAGCCAAATACACAACAATATAGAGAGATGAACAGTTTCTCGAAATGTTGAACCCTTTGATCCAGTGTCAACAGAAAGGTTTACTTCATAACTTAATATATTAATCAGTTACCTCATACAACATAACACACAAGTGATTATAAACTCAAAGATAAAACCCTTGGTTTTTTAATCTCTGGAGTTTAGAACATCTCAAGCTCATACTAAATGTTTGTGAAAAGACGGATTTTAGAAACAGTTTTCCTCAGTAAGATCCTCTTTTCCCTGAGTCTTAAATAATTTATGGAGCATAATGATGCAAAGAATTTATAAACAATGAAAATGCAATAATGTAAGAGGACAAATTAAAAATCCCTTTCTCCAAACATATCCTCCGAGTCCCTGATTAACAGCAGTGAAGGAAAATGGTGATCCTTGCTATGTAAATTATTCCCTGTGACTTAGGCTGAGACTAAAGACATGAACCCACAAGAAAAGGCGAACCATTGAATAGGTAAGCAACTAATTAAATACTAGGTTTGTTTTTCTCCAAGGCAATCAACTGTGTTATGGAAGTCAAACTTTTTTATTGTTTTCTCTCATGTATCTGTAGATGAAAACTTTAAGGTATCCTTGGGATTTATTGGGACCTATTTAGGACGTAATGCTGAATGACCAAATTAGTATCCATGGACTTAAATAAATCTATCTATCTATCTCTCTCTCTCTCTCTCTCTCTCTCTCTCTCT